>CM032452.1:6062058-6356249 GCA_019049505.1 Pachyrhynchus sulphureomaculatus | reverse complement strand
TGTTCCGTACGGTGATTGCTTTTAAAAAATTGTTACCCTAAATGAGTTTTCAACAGAGTTTGTTTCCGATCTTTCTTGAAAACTGATGACTTTTTTTTATATACCAGATAAAATATCAAAGGTGATAATTTTCGATCAATCTACATCTTGTGGAGAATATTCCAGAATATTTTCAAAATATGTTGACAAGTACTTTTCGAGATAAGAGGGGGGGCAACAATTTTTGCGAATCCTTTAAAAATAATACAAAGAAAAGTTTGCGCAAGTATTACATCATATATATTTTTGAACACACGCTCCACTCGATGGCTTGGTAGAAAATTTTTTTTTTGACTTCCGATTTCACCCCTCAAAACTAACCCCTTAAGCCAAAATTTAATTTCCAAAACTACACGGCTCTAATGGGGACATCAGTTATTATATTAGTGCCAAATGTCAACTTTCTATGTGAAAGAGTTTCGGAGAAAATCGGGTGTGATAGACGGACAGACAAACGGACAGACACCAAAGTGATCTTATAAGTGTTCCGTACGAACACTAAAAATGACTTGAGTGTTTTATTGTTGTTGCTAAAGTTTGAGTTACAATCAGTTTTTATAGAAGTTTGCTAGAGACAATACATTTTTAAAGTATGAAAATTAAAGCTGAATAATATGTTATTATAAATAATATAAAATGAACGCACCTACCCGTGCCAAGATCTCATTATTACACTGCTCAACAACTGAATCTAAATTGTTCTTGTCCGTCTGATCACTTGTATCCGATTGAGGCGATTGATGATGAACCGTTCTTTTGTGACCGTCGTAACAGCCGGAGTCACGGGAGAAATGACGTCGTCCAAACGTGGTGCGGTGTTGCCGCTGATCGTCGTTTTCGCTGCTCGAACCCGCAATGTCGCCTTCGCTTCCAGCTTGGAAAAAAACATTGAAAAGATAATTATTTGAAAATAAATAACACAGAACCACAATTTTTTTTAGACAAACAAGGCAAGGTGTTCTATACGTATTTGGGTTCGTTTCCACTAAGAACTAAAAAAAAACCTTTATGAACAAAGGGAAAGATTATGCCTTAATTAATAATTCCCCTTCAAAAAGAACATGGTGGAAAGAACGGGAATTTATTAACAGACGACACATCACCTCAATCATCAGAATACGAATTGGCCACAATGCGACTAAAGCCCATTTACACGAACTTAAAATTATTGACTTTCCTAACTGCTCTTGTGGAAAAATACAAGATATTAACCACATCTTTTTCGAATGCCCTAACAATAAAATACCCGGATTTGACATCTACACAGAATGCAAAAAACTAGGTTTTAAATTCCCGGTAAATATGCAAACTATTACTGCTAATGTCAAAATTGATAGTCTAAAATTAATCAACAAGTTTCTAGATATAAACAATATTAAGATCTAAATAACCCTCTTCACCACAAGCCCAGAAAATGAAAGTATTATCCCTGTAAATTGTACTCGGTGGGAAACACGGCGCTCCAAAGGGAGGATGTTCTCCATATATAAGACTGCTTGAAAAGCGTTGTACGTGGAGTAACAAGCTGAACCTCATACGGATGTGACGCATTGCGCGACGCGTATTTCTAACATGCACCGCTCTGGGAGGAATTTAGCGGGCTACATCCTTCGAACACTTTCCATGAAAATACTTGTAGAACAAACTCAAGTCGCCAACCGTTCTTCGATGTTCCAGCGAATCAAGGCCGAGGGTCAGTTCCGGGTCTCCAATCAGACGAACTGGACAGAATCCAACAAATGCAGTGTATGTTTGGGAGCGGAGCCCCAAACATCGGAGCAGTATTCCATAGTTGAGCTTTGTAGAGAATTAACAGTTGTTCTGGAGTATAAAGCCTTCTGGTTCTAAATAATATTCCCAACTTTTGAGAAGTTCTCCTTGTTATGCCTGCAACATGTTCATGCTAGGACATATTTGCTCCCAAATTAACGCCCAACAAATGGAGTGACGATGCTAGGGGAATGGAGTGCCCCGACATAACTCTGTCGGGTTCAGCAACGTTAACTTTTTTAGAAAAAACTGCCGCCTGGGTTTTTGTAGCGTTAAATTCCACTTGGTTACTGTCACCCCAAGATAGAATTTCTTCCAGGTCTTTGTTAAGTTGAATGACCTCCTGCTGTCTGCGGATATTCGCCTGAGCGTTCAAAGTAAATGATGAGATAAGCGTACTGTCATCTGCAAAGCTGTAGATTGGATTCCCAGTCTTTTTCAGCAGATCGTAAATGTGAAAGACAGTAGGAGACAGTATGGAGCCTTGGGGCACACCGGCGTTGATAGTGAAGGTGTTAGAAAGAAATCCGTCGACCGCCACTCGTAAAGAACGCTCTCTGAGGAAACACGAGAGCCACAAACAGAACTTTTCAGACATACCATAAGAGCGTAGCTTAGCCAACAGTCCATCGTGCCAAACACGGTCGAATGCCTTGTATATGTCAAGAGCAACCGCTCGAGATTCTCCAAAGTGTTCAATTGCGTTGTTCCAAACATGTGTTATATAAGTCAGAAGATTTCCTGTTGATCTATGTTTACGAAAGCCATATTGGTGATCACTAATAATGTTGAATCGTTCAAGATATTTTAGAAGATGCTGATTGATAACCTTTTCCATGACTTTCGATATTATTGAAATCAGTGCGACTGGTCGGTAGTTATTTGGCAAGGTCTTCTTGCCTTTTTTTTGTATCGGCTGAACTGTGGCACATTTCCAGCAGGAAGGAAATATTCCCTTTCTGTAGGATAGGTTGAAAAGTCTACAGAAAACTAGTGTTAGTTCCCTCGCACAGTTTTTGAGAACTATGGCAGGTCAGCGCCAGAAGCCTTTTTGGTGTCTAGCTTCATTAAAATACGCTTTATGATACGCTGTCTGAAGACAACATCGGGCATCCTCGACTGCAATACAGGAACACTAGGCGGTGTTTTTCCTTGGAAATCGACAGTAGAATGTGAAGCAAAGAGTTCAGCCAACAAGTTCGCTTTCTCAACAGGTGTCGTTGCAATGGAATTATCTGGTGTGAGTGGTGGTATGGTAGCTAACTGCCTTAGCGACTGACCAAAAGGACCTGGAATTGTTGGGACAAGTGAGAAGTTTGTTTCTAATTCGTTGATTGTGTGCCTCCTTGGTTTCGTCGATAATTCCTTTGCATCTGTTCCGGACACGAACAAAGGTGTTACGATTTATGGTGTTACGATTTTCACGCCATTGTCGGTAGGCAAGATGTTTAGAAGCAACAGCTTCTTTGCGTTTCGGTCAAACCAAGGCTTGCCGTTGGAGGGGCATTTCTTCGAAAAAGGGATGTAAACTTCCATACCAGCCAAAATAACATCGGAGACCTCCCTGGCGCAGTCAGATGGGTTGTCGGATCGAAAACAAACGTCCATCCAAGGGAAAGTTCAAAAATGTTCCATGAGATCTTCCCATTTAGCAGATTTGTAGTGCCAAATTTTACGCGGCCTAGGCGTCTCTCTGTCACCGATTGGTAGGATACTCGATGTCGAAAGCAGTTTATGGTCGGAAGAACCTAACGGCGGATTTACGGTGACCGTGTAAAACTCCGGAATGGTGGTTAAAAACAGATCAAGAAGCCTGGCGAACTCCCCGTCTCGATCAGGGATCAGTGATGGTTCGTCAATATGGTAAGCTGAGTTAAGCCACAACTGATTTGAGAATGATTCAGCTTCACGACCTTGTTCGTCGGTAGTATTTGAATATTTAAGCCAGTTGATATTGTGGACATTAAAGTCGCCCAGGACGGCAATTTCAGCACTTGGATAGTTAATTTGTAAATAATCGATGGTGTCCGCAAGAGAAGCGAAAAGTGTTCGAAAGTTGGTATCACTTGGTGGTCGATAGAGGATACAGATGAACCTTGTGGTTTGTTGAGTCGTTATTTTTAACCACATAACATCAAAGTTTGAGGGCGCCAGAGCCTCTTCTCGTTGGCAAGAGAGGTCGCTTCTGGCAAAAAAACAGATTCCAAAAGTACGCCTAAATCGGGTAGAAGAAGAAGAAGAAGAGGGGAAGAAGAAGAAGGGAATAGATATGTTATCCTAATGTTGAAAAATAACTCTCCTCCACTTAAAATGTTTAGTTGCGACTGGGTAGTCTCATGATTTCGAGTCAGACGGATGGCTACCAGTCAGAATAAGGCTGGCTAATGGTCTAACTTGAACCAAGCCCAAAAACAAAACAAAAAAATATATATGTATATCTGAAACTTTTACAATTAATTATGGCAATACGGCCTGGTAAACCATCTTTATATTGAAGCAGTGAGTGAATGATGCTAAAATCTATTATTTCTCAAAATTTCAAGCAAACCTAAACTACTTTTAACAGTTACTCGTACGAAATACCTTAAGTTATCTTAGGTTTGAATCTTGATATTTATTTTAGTGATTTTAATTAAATAGTTTTGAGATTATATTTCTTCGATTTACACAAAAACTAGACGTGCTGGGTGGAAACGGACAACGGATTCGTTTTCAGCGACCCAAACTACATATAGGACACCTTGTCTTATTTGAGTAAAAAAAATTGTGGGCCTGTATAATAGAAGAAAATTTGTATAAGGGTCCATAAATTAATAAGAAAAGAGGCTTAGCGGACTTAGTCTGTCGCCACTGTAAATAAAGCCACTGATCACAAAAGGTACACTTCCATTTTTTTTTTTAAATGCCCTCTCAATTGAGCTTAAACTACAGTGTGCGGCGCCAAAATCCGGACAAAATTCAATTTGAATTTCCCGCCGTTCTATACCACTTCGAGAGGTCGCGATTGGCGTCCAAATAGCTTGACGCATGTACTAAACATTTATAATCTCGAAACAGTCACAATGCTGAAACCAAGTGCGGAGTATAATCGAAGAGCTACGATTATCGAAAGTGTTCGCGCTGGGCGCTCAACGACAGAAATCATTCGATACCCAAGATGGACTGTGAATGATGTCGCGAAGTATAACGAGTCGGAGAAGTCCAACGAAGGTTTTCCAACACCGGCAAAGAAAACCCACTCGAAGGAGCGCGTTGTCAGAACGCCCGAAATCATTCAACGGGCTCAGGAGCTGATTTTTGAGGATCCAGGGCAGTCGATCCGAAAATTGTCGTCGGTTGTCGGTGTGAGTGAAAAAACTACGCGTCGAATCGTCGAGGAGGACCTCCGCTACAATTAAAGTGAGACAGATGCTTTCCGAAGCTGCCAGGACAAAGCGAGTTGAACACTGTAACCTGCTTTTGTGTTCTTTACGAAACAATGCTGCCGGACGCCTCAGGTTTTTTTTGACGAAATAATTTTTACTATCGATGCGAAAATCAATCGAAGCAATGATCGCTGACTCGCTCATGATCCTGAAGATGTTCCCATTGTTTCCAGAACGAAATTTCCGGCGAATGTTCACGTGCTAAGTCCAGTGAGGGTGATGTCATCCCGCCACATTTCTTTACCAAAGAGGAAAATATCACAAAAGAAGTTTATTTGCATGTTCTGATAAATGTGGTGAAGCCGTAGATGGAAATTGTATCGTCTGGAAGGCCGTATGTTTTCCAACAGGACGGTACGCCCCCGCACACAAGTCATTTGGTGCAAAATTGGTTGTCGGACAACGTCGACATGTTTTGCTTCAAAGAATTTTGGCCTTCCAACAGCCCAGATTTAAATCCTTTTGACTCCTATGTATGGAGCGTGGTTGAAAGGGTCACTAACAACTTCAGACATTCAAACGTCGCATCATTGAGAGCTGCTATTGAAGCGGCATTCGCCGATATGGACTGTGACTCATTAAAACGGGCCTGCGACCGCTTCAGACCGAGAATGGAGGCGACCATTCAAGCAGAAGGGGGTTATATTGAGTAAATGTGTTCGTTATGATCTAACAAATAATTTAGTAAAAAATGATTATAGACTTCTCCATTTTTGCAATAAAAATTATGTTTCAAAAAAATGTCTAATTTGTCCAGATTTTGGCGCAGCACCCTGTATATAGGGCGTTATAATAAGAAAATATTAAGAGAGAAGTTATGGCGGAGAAGGCTCCAAAACATTTTTTAATATGAGACTGGTAAACTATGCTCTTCCTTGAGAATTATTCGATGTGGTTTTAAGGTTTCTTAATGGTAAAAAAGTCTTCCAATCATTTGAATTGATTAGTTTGTGGTGGTAGGCCCTGTTCAATAATGCTACTTACAATCTAGCTCATGAAGCAACTGGACAGCAGTTAAAATTTTCGCCCTGTGTTCTCCATTGACGATCCCCAAGTAATCCATGTCGGACGGTTCGATTTCCTTAAACAATTCTATATCTTCGTAACCATTCAAGACAAATACTGAAGTATATTCCGGAAGACCGATTTTCTGTAAAAGATCCTCAACGGAAATCGGTTTTCCCGTAATGTTTCGGAACCATTTGGGTTCTTTCTTCTGTTTGACAGTTCGTTCGCTGAGTAGCTCTACGTTTATGAATTTGAAGCTTCCTTTTTTGCCTTGGCAGATTCCTTTCCATTGTCCGTTAGCGTTCATTGATACTATGTCTATTATATCACCAGCCTGGAAAAGATTTAAGTTAGTTTTGTGCATTCGTATGGAAGATTATTATTTTCTATTAAAAATTGTCCCAATGATTGTTGCGGGATTAAAAGATTCAAAAAATAAAGCATGAATTAACATCCGAGGGTTGTACGATAAGTATGGAAAATTTTCAAGATGTCGCTTTGGAGTCGATGGCTTATTATCCTTCTAACTATATTTGTGTATGGTCATAGCACACGTGCCACAGGGAAATCTCTAAAACGCCACAAGAGCGACGCGTGTGCAGAAAAAGTGATTTATGTTGGTCTTCAATCGCTGTAAATTGTACTCGGTGGGACACAATCCTGAGCAAATCATTCCAAAGGAATGAGGTTCTCTATATAAAAAGACTGCTTGAAAAGGGTTGTATGAGGAGTGACACGTTGAACTTCATATAATAATAATAATAATATATGGATCATATAAGATCACTATACACAAAACAAATACAAGCACTTAGGAAATTCTTTCACACCAAGCAAACCAGCCTCCACACAGCAACAGTGAAAGTAGACAAGAGCTACACACCTCTCGACTTATCCCAGGCAGACCACGCAGCAGACACACACAGTCATACCCAATCACAACAGGAAAAGATGAAAATGTGGTCAGAAAAAACACTCCACGGAAAACACAGATACCATATAGAACAAGACCACGTCAATAAAAAACAATCATACACCTGGCTATAGGATGGGCAGCTTGAAACAGAAGGCTTCTTACTGGCCACCCACGATAAAGTCATATTAACCAGAAACTACCAAAAACATATCATCAAAGACCCAAATATTACAGAAAACAGATGCAGAAAATGCCATCTGCAGAAAGAAACGATCGAACACATAACAAGCGGATGTAAAATATTAGCCGGAACGGAATACGCAGCCAGACATGACTCAGCGGCAAAAGTAGTTCACCAAGCACTAGCCACAACATACAAACTTATAGAAAACACAGATCCCTACTACAAATACACACCAACATCCGTATTGAAAATAAAGATTACAAGCTCTACTGGGACATCAGTATCCATACAGATAAAACAGTCTCCGCCAATAGACCCGATATTACTTTCCAGTGCAAAAAAGAGAAAGTCACCTATCTAACTAACATAGCTGTCCCCAACGACACAAACATCCAAACGAAATATATAGGACCCAACACGAACATACACAGAAACATTCAGAAGTCAGTGATTTTGAAAACATGTCATTCCAGAGTACATAATGGTAATAACGTTTGTGTTGACTTGGCTTGGGCCCGTCAGCGCCAAACATGGAACCACATTGACCGAATGTGAGAAAGAAGAACTAAAGTAAAACAATAATATATGGATGGGAAGTATTAGCGCGACGTGTATTCTTAGCGTGTACCGCTTTGGGAGGAATTAAGCGGACTACATTTATCCATGAAAATACTTGTAGAATATATTATATTCAAGTCGCCAACCGTTCTTCGATGCTTTAAGGAATCAACGTTGCTGGTCAAATATGGTCTACAAACAGGCGAACACCTCTTACAAATAGAGTGTATCTTTGGGAGCAGGGCACATAGGGATATTTCAGCGTTTTAGGCGGCCATAAATCGCTTCCTAAAACTTGTCCCAGGTAGAAAAAATTTGCTACCTAACAATGTTGAACAGGTATAGACCAATAGGTCACCCCTCCCGTTACCCATTTAACCGCGCATGCGTCAGAGTCCTAGTCGGAATTTGATCGTCGCTCTGAGTGTTAGTTTCTCTTCTCGGCATTCGTTACAAAACAGTTATTTAAAAAAGTGATTTTTCTTTTTTGGAGTTTGTCTTGAAGAAAATTGTGATGGATTTAAATATTACAGGTAAGAGCGCATACATATTGATCATTTTTATGTTTTTTTTTTTTTTAAATAATTAGTAATGTTTTGAAGGCTGAAAATGTTACTCGAAATTGTTGAACGAAAACCCGTTTTTCGTTATTTAAAAAGGTATTTGTAATACTTCATGGTGCGTCCCACTGATTTTATTGGTTTTAATAGAAAAAAGAGTATTTGCACTAATCAAATATATCAATATAAGCCGTGATTTCCCTTGAAATGGAAGTTTCCAGGGTCTTTAAATCAGACGGTGAAAACCACGTGGTATATTGTATTTACTTATTTTTTCAATTTAAACAGTTTTTATTTTGTTCTAGGATTCGAGGGTACTTCAGGTGCTCGAGTAGTAATGCGTAGACTACTTTTTGACAAAATGCAGGAACAAAACTTGTCAAATTTTAAAGAAAAATTGACATATCTTGGGAATTATATTTTAATACAAGATGAATATTGTGCTGAGCAAAGGAAGGAAGTGAAGCATAAGTTACAATTTAAGAAAAAGTTGACAGAAGCGCATAAAAAAGCAAGAGTTTTTCTTAAAAAGAACGACGAATGGTTACAAGGAACATGTTACAAGGAACATTTGAAATACCTAGGGTAAAACGCCGTTCTTCTGGTCGATCAACAAAGTTATTTAAAGAATCAAGTGAGAGGAGTAAACGTAGAAAAACAGAGGAAGTACGCAGTGCTGTAAATAAAAGGCATAAATAACTCTTCCCAGACAGCCCAAGCATACCAGAGAGCATACAAAATGTCAAAGCAGCATGAAAACAGTCACAACTAAATCCAATAGCCGCCCTCTCAATGTTTGTAGAAGCTGACCTCTCAAAGAGACAGTACCAAATAATAAGGAACAGTAACAAGAAGTATTATCCGAGTAACACCGTGTTACAACAAGCAAAAAGGACTGGTTATCCGGCGAAAGACGCTTATCGGGTAACTGAAACATGTGTTGAAATTAACTTACAACATTTATTGGATCACACAGCTAAACGTTATACCACATATTTGGAGGATGTACTAAAAGAATTAAAACTAGAAGAACGTCAATTATTGACACTCAATGGGTATATGACGGATCGCAACAAGCATAATTTAAGCAAAAAATGCAAGAAGAAGATGCAATTAATAACAACATTTTTCAAAGTTGCTTTGTTCAACAGCAATTGATTTGTGAGACAAATAAGAAAGTTAATTGGCCAAATCCAATTCCCCCTTCGCCGCGATACTGTTGGCCAATGAGGATTAGATTTGGTGAAGACGCTAACTATGGTCGTTGCTTGAAAATGATTTTGGAAGTAATATCGAGTGATCATAAAATTTGCAGACTATGGATATGAGACCGCCAAAATGTATGTGGAGTTGTATCTCCGGTATCCGGCAACCGGCAAAATTTTGTTAAAAAATTCTCAAGAGAAGAATGCAATTTAGATGACCTCAACAGATTATTGCTCAGCTCAGACCCCATAATATCTAGTATAAGGCCAAAACCCAAAAAAGATCTATGTCGTTTAGTAAAGAAGAAATACAAATGTTCGTTTTTGCTGGACCTAATATTAACGACGAAAGTTCCGAAGAAGAGAAATCCGCGAAGGAACCTGCAGAGGAAGCCGAGGAAAGGAACTTGGAAGCGGAGGAAGAAATGTGAGCTTCTTCATCGTGAATAATTACACTGGTCAACAAAATTTCAACTTTTTTTTGTTACACGGATTCTATTGTCATATTTTAAATCTAGTATAAGATGGAAACAATAAAATAAAAGTAGAATTTGTAAAGGGTCTTCCATTTGGGACTTGACAACTTTGAAATTTCACTGTGAATGCACCCTTAAGCCAATCACCCAACTGTCAACGTCAAAACATTCAGTAAAGTCAACATTTTCATTATGGTGAAGTACAGAAACGAACAACGTTTACAAATAATTAAAATTTACTACCAAAATTTGGAGTCGGTGACTGCAACTTTAAGAGCGTTAACGCCAATTTTTGGTCGTAATTCTCATCCCAGTAGACAAGCAATTCATAGTCTAGTGAAAAAATTTGAGTTAACATATTCGCTGCTGGATGTTCCCGTGCCAGTGAGACAACGGGTTGGTCGAAGTGGCCAGAATATTGCTGCCGTTCAAGCGTCCATCTCAAATGAACCAAAACAGTCTATTTCACGGCGTTCTCAAGAATTGGGCATCGCTCAGACCATACTATGGAGAATTTTGCGAAAGGATCTTGGCTTGCACCCTTATAAGTTAAAGTTGACTCAAGAACTAAAGCCACTCGATCATATGAAGCGACGTACGTTCTCGAATTGGGCTCTAGAAATGTTGGAAGAAGATGACCAATTTCATCGCAAAATCATCTTTAGTGATGAAGCGCATTTTTGTATAAACGGCTTCGTCAACAAACAGAATATGCGTTATTGGTCAGGTGAAAACCCTCATGTGCTTGAAGAAACATCACTTCATCCACAAAAAATTACTGTTTGGTGCGGTTTTCATGCCGGTGGTGTCATTGGGCCGTTCTTTTTCGTTGATGAAAATAACCGTCACGTTACAATCAATGGAGATCGCTACAGAGACATATTGCAACGTTATTTCTTTGATCAATTGCATGAGCTAGACATTAATGATATGTGGTTTCAACAAGACGGCGCCACAAGCCACATAGCGGGTGTAACAATCGACTTACTGCAATCTAAATTCGGTGAACGTGTTATATCCAGAAATGGTCCCGTCGAATGGCCGCATAGATCGTGTGATTTAATACCTCTAGATTTCTTTTTATGGGGGTACGTTAAATCATTGGTCTATGCTAACAAGCCTGCGTCGTTAAAGGAGCTCAGAGCCAATATTGAAAGAGAGATAGCGGCCGTTTCCGTCGAAATGTGTGGCCGAGTCATCGAAAATTGGGTTCAACGAATCGACCGCTGCAAACGTGCCCGTGGTGGACATATGAATGAAGTCGAATTCCATACATAAATGTTTTGATTGTACTTCAAGCCGATAGTAAAATTTTCGAAATGTCTCAAATGGGTTGTGTTTTATTTCAAAAAAAAGTTGTCAAGTCCTTAATGGAAGACCCGATATAACATATCAGGTTTTATTGTAATATTTTTTTGGAAAAATGTATCAAATATTAATATTTTATAGTGATAGTATAGAAAAAAAAAGGATTTTTATGACTTTCTTGGATAATTAGCTTCTGGAATATCCCTCTTCAGTGTCCAACAGTAATCTGCCAACATGTTTGAACTCCATTTGTCTCGGTATTTCTTCTCCATGCCTGAAATATCCTGATGGAAACGTTCACCATGCTCATCGCTTACTACTACTAGATTTTCGGGGAAAAAGTCCAAATGAGAATCCAAAAAATGAATTTTGAGTGACATGTTACATCCTAGTGCTTTATAGGTCATCAAAAGTTCACTGATCAAGTCTTTGTAGTTTTCAGCTTTATTGTTTCCAAGAAAATCTTTAACTAGGTTTTTGAAACATATCCGGGCAGTGAATTTAATTACAGTGAATTTAATTTTTCTTCAAAGATAGGGTCTTTAATTAATTCTCTAATTTGTGGTCCAACCAATATTCCCTCTTTAATTTTAGCATCACTAATTTTAGAGAACTTTTTTTTCAAATATAAATATCCTTCGCCAGCTTTGTCCATCGCTTTGATAACATTTTTGATAAGTATATATATCAATCGGTTTTATAACGTCTTCCGTCTTCCGATACCTAATTTCCACTCCTCCCGGTTTCTCCATCCCTCCTCCTCCAGATCTCTCTCTAGTACTTCCTTGTTGATTCCTGCTCTTCAGCTTTGGCGTGGTCTTCCTTGCGCTTTCTTTTTCCATGAGGGTTCCAATTTAATATCTATTTAGGTAGTCGGTCTTGTGACATTCTCTGTACATGTCCGTATCGTGTCATTTGGTATGCGGTCTTATCTGGATTTTCTGGCTGCTCGTCTCCAGAAATCCATTTCTGTAGCTTTTAGTATTTTTTCTGTTCTTTCCTTTAATGGCCACACCTGGGAGCTGTAAGTTATTATACTTTTCGCTATTGAGTTGTAAATTCTCTTCTTATTTTCAATGGTTATGTTTTTGTCCCATAGTATACTATTAAGCATTGCAATCGCTTTTCTTCCTTGGATATTCCTCTCGAATATTGCTTCTTCCAGTGTTCCGTCCCTAGATATTCTCGTTCCCAAATACTTATAACTGGCACAGTGTTTGATGGTGTGTCCTGTGGCCAGTTTCAAGTCCTGCTGTTGTCCTCCGACGCACATGTACTCGGTCTTTTTAATATTGACTTCTAGGCCACATTTTTCATATTCCTCCATAAGTTTTCGTGTCATGTATTCCATATCATCGATGTCCTGAGCGGCTACTACCTGGTCATCTGCGAATGATAGCGTGTACAATGTAGTATCGTCATCCAGTGGTAATCCCATACTGCTGCATTTCCTTTTCCAGTTCTTCAGTGCACTTAAATA
Source organism: Pachyrhynchus sulphureomaculatus (assembly GCA_019049505.1). Taxonomy (NCBI): domain Eukaryota; kingdom Metazoa; phylum Arthropoda; class Insecta; order Coleoptera; family Curculionidae; genus Pachyrhynchus; species Pachyrhynchus sulphureomaculatus. The sequence continues at coordinate 6,343,320 of CM032452.1, read as the reverse complement.
GCGTTGGGGATATACAGCAGCCCTGTTTGAGACCCTTTGTGACCGGGAACCCTGTTGTTATACCATATTTGGTTTTCACACTACTTTCACACATTTTTGATAAGACCTAGTTTTATGTGTAGTGGTGACAACAATACATCTTCTGGTTTCACCAAAGGTGGAAACAAAACGTTTTTTTTGTCCAGGAGTAAGTAGCTACGTTTGGCCAATCTTCTTTAATATAATGATTTTTTCTATCTCTACTGTCCCATTCACAAAGTCAGCAGCAATATTTTCTGTAACCAAGCTGTAGTCCTAATAAAATAGTAATCACCTTTAAATATCCACATATTTTCCAAAAATGCATACAATATTTTATTTTCTCTAAAAGTAGCTTCATGTTATCATATGACTCTTTCATGTTAGTGGCATGGGCTACTGGGACAGACGGAATTTTGTTTCCATTATGCAAAAGAACAGCCTTTAGACTTACTTTTGAAGAGTCTATAAATAGTCGCCAGTCTGTATTGGTATAGTTGGTGTTCCCTAATAAATTCACTACAGAATTAATGTCATTACAGTAAACAAGGTCACCGTCCTGAGAGAAATAACTTCTGAACTCATCATCACGACTGCGGAAATAGGAAATTCTCGTTTCTGAATGAAGTAAATTCCATCCTCTAAATCTAGATGATGAGACTTCAGTTTGCTTTTTGGATAAACTCAAATCAGGCACCAAGTAGTTTAGCTCACCTTGTGTTATTAAATGTGGTGTAAAAGAAGTGCTAGGTGCGTAAGTGTAATCTCTCATGTTCCTTTGAGTAGGAGGTAAGCTCAAAGACACGTTAAATTCATCTGATTGTACACTTTGTGGAGGCGTTGGTACAGGCATCACTTCACTGTGGGGGACCGATCTCCTTGCAGATGGTAAGTTTGGATACTTGGTTGTTTGTTTAGTTTTACTACTGAAGTCCTTAATTGCAGTCAAGCAAAAATAACAGTCTAACGTGTGATCTCTTGGTTGGGCCCATATCATTGGAATTACGAAGTTCATGTGACGTGTTCCGTTAGCCCATCCAGTCAAAAGAGTAACATAGAATGCACAACATATATGGGGAACCCACAATTTATCTTGGTGGCGACCTGGAAATCCGAAATATTCAAAATAACACTTCTTGACCAAGTCTGTAAAATTTCTCCGCTGACTAGTGAATGTAAGTTCACCACACACGTAACAGAATTGATCAGGATTATTTACACAAGTTCTCGGCATGTTATTGAACGTAGATTACTCAAATGAAAACAAAAAATAATTATTATTTTCAAGATGGCTTAAGTTCAAAACAATGTTCTCAACCATCTCCTCTTATAACGTAATTTAAGTGACTGTCACTATTACAAAAAAACTGAGGATGATCGAACAAAAATTTTTGCGGGTTTTTAATTGGAGTAGGTAGGTAAGCATATATCACATTTTTTTTTTATGAGTCTAACACACATGCTGCAGGGAAGAAGTCCCTAAAGCGCTACAGGAGCGACACGTGTGCGGAAAAAGCGATTCACGTTCTTCTTGAATCGCTGTAAATTGTACTCGGTGGGAAACACAGTCCTGGGCAAATTATTCCAAAGGGATGATGTTCTCCATATAAAAGACTGCTTGAAAAGCGTTGTACGAGGAGTAACAACCTGAACCTCATACGGATGTGAAGTATTAGCGCGACATGTACTTCTAACATGCACCGCTCTGGGAGGAATTAAGCGGGCCACATCCTTCGGACACTTTCCATGAAAATACTTGTAGAATAGGCTCGAGTCGCCAACCGTTCTTCGATGTTCCAGCGAATCAAGGCCGCCGGTCAGTTCCGGGTCTCCAATTAGACGAACAGCTCTTCTCTGAACAGAATCCAACAAATGCAGTGGATGTTTGGGAGCGGAGCTCCAAACATGGGAGCAGTATTCCATAGTTGGTCGAATTTGAGCTTTGTAAAGAATTAACAGTTGTTGTGAAGTGTAAAGCTTTCTGGTTCGAAATAATATTCCTAACTTTTAAGAAGCTCTCCTTGCTATGCCTGCGACATGTTCATGCCAGGACATATTTGCTCCCAAATTAACGACCAATAAATTGAGTGACGATGTTAGAGGAATGGAGTGCCCCGACATAACTACGTCGGGTTCAGCAACGTTAATTTTTTTAGAAAAAACTGCCGCCTGGGTTTTTGTGGCCTTAAATTCCACTTGATTACTGTCACCCCAAGATAAAATTTCTTCCAGGTCTTCGTTAAGTTGAATGACTTCCTGCTGTCTGCGGATATTCGTCTGAGTAGCCGATGTCCGAGCGTTCAAAGTGAATGAAGAGATAAGCGTACTGTCATCTGCAAAGCTGTAAATTCTCGGTCTTTTCCAGCAGATCGTTAATGTAAATGAGAAAAAGGGTAGGAGACAGAATGGAGCCTTGAGGTACACCGGCGTTGATAGTGAAGGTGTTAGAAAGAAATCCGTCGACTGCCACTCGTAAAGAACGCTCTCTGAGGAAACATGAGAGCCACAAACAGAACTTTTCAGACATACCATAAGAGCGTAGCTTAGCCAAGAGCCCATCGTGCCAAACACGGTCGAATGCCTTGGATATGTCAAGAGAAACCGCTCGAGATTCTCATACTAGCTTACGTGTAACAAAAATCATGTTGACCAGTGTTATTTTTGTAATTTTTGTGTAAGTCAGCATGTTTTTTTTTTTTCAATATACTGTTTTTCTATAAATTAAAATGTATTTTTCTTCAGAATATGCACTCCAAAAAGCTTTCGCTGCTATATTTAGCAATAAAACCCGATTTAAAATGTCTAAAAACAAAAAAATAATTTTGGTCGCATAAAACGCTGAAATACCCCTATGTGCGTTGGCCGAATTTGAGTTTGGTACAGAATTAACAGTTGTTGTGGAGAATAAAGCTTTCTAATTCCAAATATTATTTCCACCTTTTGAGAAGCACTCTTTGTTACGCTTACAACATGTTCAGGTTAGTTCATATTTGCTCCCAAATTAACGCCCAGCAAACTGAGCAACTATGTTAGAGGAATGGAGTGCCCCGACATAACCGGGTTCAGCAACGTTAACTTTTTTTAGTAAAAACTGCCGCCTGAGTTTTTGTAGCGTCAAATTCTCCTTGTTCTCCTCAAGACAGAATTTCTTTTAGGTCTTTGTTAAGTTGAATGACTTCTTGCTATCTGTGGATATTTGCATGAGTAGCCGATGTTTGAGCGTTCAAAGTAAATGAAGAAACAATCTTCAAAGCTATAGATTGGATTCCTGATCCTTTCCAGCAGTTTGCTAATGTAAATGAGAAAGAGAATAGAGACAATTTGAAACCCCGGGGAACACGGTCGAATGCCTCAGATATATCCAGTGTAACCGCTCGAAGTTCTCCAAAGTTTTCAATTGCGTTGTTCCAAACATGTGCTACATAAGTTAGAAGAACTCCTGTTGATCTTTGCTTACGAAAGTCATATTGATGTTCGCTAATAATATTCAATCCTTCAAGATATCTTAGAATATGCTGATTGATAGCCTTTTCCATGACTTTCGATATTACTGAAACCAGCACGACTGGTCGGTAGTTGTTTGGCAAGATCTTTTTGCCTTTTCTGGGAATCAGCTAAACTGCAGCGCATTTCCAGCAGGAAGGAGATATTCCCTTTCTGTAGGATAGGTTGAAAAGTCTACAGAAAATTGGTGTTAGTTGTCTCTCGCATTTTTTGAGTACTATGACAGTGCAGAAGCTTTTCTGATTAGTTAAAGTACATCTTGTAATACGCTGTCTCAAGACAATATCGGACGTCCTTGACTGCTCTATGGAATAGTTGGTGGTGTTTTTCCTTGGAAATCGACAGTAGAATGTAAAGCAAAGAGTTCAGCCAATAAGTTCGCTCTCGCTCGGTATAGTATTTTATCAATTTTATCAACCAAAGTTGAAACATAGTTTGTGGTTACTGACGTCTTAAAGTGAGCATGTTATTAATTGTTATACGAGGCTGGTTTGAAAAGTCCGTGCAAAGTCCGAGAGATGGCACCACCGGCGCGTATCGAGGTCATGTTTAGTTAGTATCATCTCTTGAATGAACGCACACCAAGTTTCAGCCATATTGGTCTATTTCTTTGTGTTTGGCATTCGTGTGAATCAAGGAAGTCGAGTGATTTTCAAGAAATGGACGAAAAAGAATTTCGTGTGGTGATTAAACATTACTTTATGAAAGGCAAAACGCCTCAGGAGACTAAAGAGAAGCTTGATAAACATTATGGTGACTCTGCACCTTCGATAAGAACAGTTTATAAGTGGTTTCAAAATTTTCGGACTGGTCATATGGGCACAAGTGACGCTTAACGTTCTGGACGCCCTGTGGACGTTACGACTCCAGAAATCATTGATCAAATCCATGATATGGTGATGGATGACAGAAGAGTTAAGGTGCGTGAGATTGCTAGTGCTGAGGGCATCTCGACTGAACGGGTACATAATATTTTGCATAAACATTTGGACATGAGAAAGCTATCCGCAAGATGGGTGCCGCGATTGCTCACGCTTGACCAAAAACGAAATCGTGTGAAGTGTTGCAAGGATGGTTTGCAGCTGTTCCAGAAGAATCCGGAGGACTTTAAGCGTCGTTTCGTCACTGTGGATGAAACATGGATATATTACTATACTCCTGAGACCAAACAACAATCTAAACAATGGGTTACCAAGGGGGAATCTGCACCAAAAAAGGCGAAGACCGTTCCTTCAGCCGGAAAGGTTATGGCAACTGTCTTTTGGGATTCGCAAGGGATAATCCTCATCGACTATCTAGAAAAGGGTAAAACTATTACAGGTGAATATTATTCATCGTTATTGGACCGTTTGAAAACCGAGCTGCAAGAAAAACCGCCCGCGATTGGCCCACAAGAAAGTCCTTTTCCATCACGACAACGCACCAGCACACACCTCAGCAGTTGTGGTCGCAAAATTAATGGAAATAGGATTCCAACTCGTTTCAGATCCCCCCTATTCTCCAGACTTGGCTCCCTCGGACTACTATTTGTTCCCCAATTTGAAGAAATGGCTGGCGGGACAAAGATTTTATTCAAACGAGGAGGTGATTGCAGATACTAATGGATATTTTGCAGACTTGGACAAATCCCATTATTCGGAAGGGATCAACAAACTAGAACATCGTTGGACGAAGTGTATACGCCTAAAAGGAGACTATGTCGAAAAATAAAAAAGGTTTACCCCAAACACATAAGTAGTTTTTATTTTTGAACGGACTTTTCAAACCAGCCTCGTAAACAATGGAAAAAGAGAGAGGTTTGTGCAGTGATTAAATAATTTCATTTGAAGCAATGGACAACTGCGGAAATTAAAGCCGAGGTGAACGAAACACTCTGCATTAGCATGAAAGACCGTTTATTTCTAGAGGTTGCTTTGTCGGCTGGGAAAGTAAAGGTACAGTACTTTTTGATCAAGATATTATCTTTGTCAACTATTTGGAATAAAGTCGAACAGTAATAAAGTAATAATACGCAACTCTCCTCGTCCGTTCCAAATAAGTAAGACTGTTTCGCAAAAAAGGGATTTTTCATCAGGAAAACGTAAGGCCTTATACTTTATTTGTTGCAATGTTACATACTGTGATACTGCTTAATCCACTCTACTTTCCCAATTTACCCCCTCAGACTTTTTTTTAATCCCCAGTTTCAAGATTTGGCTTGGGGAAAAGGAATTACCGTCGAATGAGCTATAAACGAGTATTTTGCAAGTTTCGTGACTGACCACTTTTTCAAGGAGATAAAAAAGACTAGAACGACGCTGGATGATGGATCATTTTCTATCCTATTCTATTTTATGCTTATTATTTCTCTAAGTACAGCTTAACAGTTTATCATTTTAACTTAAACCACACAGGTGTAGAGAAAGATCAAGAACAAATCACCGTGGCATAAAACATGGCATTTTGTGATTTTTCGAGTTTTAGCAGCATAGTTTTTAAACAAATAAAGAGAAAGTGAGATGAGTTGGGCGATCAAGTGCAGTATACATCGATAGAATTACCTAGATTACCTACAAAAATGAAGTATTATTGCTGGTTACCTTTAATTTTAATGCTTCCTTATCGTACGGACTTGGTATTTGATCTACTAGAACTCTTGCTCGCCCGACAATTTGATCCGTCGGACTGGGATCAACATCTTCCGTTGATATTGAACTATGGTTACTACCAGCTCGTACCAAGGCCTGGGTACCTAGAAAATTAATTTTAAAAAAACCATAAAGAATATTTTGTGTAAAATATTGAGCCTTATTATAAGGATTTGTATGTTGACTTATCGTTTTGATGAAGCTCCAAGAATACTTACTAGATCCAGATCCACTTGGTATACTCTCGACAGAACTGGCTGAAAAGGTTAACGTTTGCTCGTGGTTAGTTCGTTGGTGGTCTTCGCCTTTTAGTCTTGATATTTTCCTCTGGACGTCCTCTCTAAGACCTCTAACCTTTCCCACCAAACTGGCGACACCAGACGATCTGCCATCACTAGACTAAAACAATAATAACACTAACATGAAGTAAAAAGTCCCAAGAATTTCCGAGATATGGCATCAAAAATAAAAAAAAAAACAATATGATTTTAAGTTAGTGTCAACTCTCAGAAGAGTAGTGTAAAATTTTTATGACATTCTGTCTATTAATTTATGAGCTGTTTTAGTGACGCTAGTTTTGTTTTTGCAAAATGATGGAACAAAAAGAATTTCGTGTGTTGCTTAAAGAGCGCTTTTTGATGGGGAAAATACAGCAATAATCTAAGAATAGCTTGAGAAGTGTTATGAGACATCTGTATTAAACAGATCAGATATAGGTTAAAAATTAGATATGACAAAGACAGCAAGAAATATCGTTGTTTTTGTTCAATTAACCAAACTTTAACAAAAAGTGATTGTGGCCACATTAATGAAACACTTAGAGCACTTTTGGTATTACCCATTTACAGTATTGGATGACAACACATTTATTTTTGCAGCATGTTTCAAGACGTAAACAAAAGGAATTGTCTTTGATATTTCACCGATGGGTGCGTCATCTCTCTTTAATTTTCCCCTCTCTCTCTCTCTCACACACTCATTCAGGTATTCCAATGATTATCTTAGCTGTGTTTTAAAATTACGTAGACCAGTAATTTATAAAACTTTCAACTATGTTCAAGTTTAATCAAAATAAGTATTGAGTGTGTCTCCAATTGACTCGCGGCGTTACCCATTTAAATATATGTGACTATATCACCCTGTGTACTCGTCAGAATTACCCTATAGTCAACTTATTACTAAAAAAGGTAACCTTAAAATAAAAATTAGAAAATTGTAGTAGTATTAATATAAGATAATATTTATTCATGTGCGATTTTTGGGCTAAAATATTTTTCGACTTGTACGCCTGTAAATATGGGAGTTAAATTTTTATTTAATACACTATCTGTACTTTTTAAAAATAGAGGAAAATATTAGTGCTGTTGTCTAAGTTCGATTTCTTGTTGGGCTGAGGAGCTATAAGGATATATAACACATTTCTATACTTACAACATGGACGGTAGCGATTTGTTGTTGACTACAGTTACTAAAGTCTTCCTGGTCTTCGTAGTCAGAACTTTGACTGGGCGATAAACCATCTTCGCTTCTTGGATAATTGTGATTTCTCCTAAAAAAATTTATAAAATTAAGATAAATAAATAAATGTGATGATCGCATACATTCTTACATATGGAGATCTAACAGGTTTGATAATTGAGGAAATGGTAGAGATCGAGTAGATAAGATAGTGGTCGGCGTGGGTTAGGTTTTCAAGCCAAACAGCAATGGATCAGTTATAGGGAAATTTAAAATTTAAGGTGGTAAGTTGGAGCAGCAAAAATAACAAACACTGGAGGCATACCACAAACGATTCAATACATGAGAAATAGTCGATAGCACAAAGTATCGGTAGGAATAAACTAAATTTTGGAATATGAGAATGACCAGCCAAAACCCCAATTGGGAACGGGAATGTACAGAGGTAAATCGTATGTGGAAAGAGATTCATTTCTAACCTTATTTGTGGTTAAATAGTACATTATCACGTGAGTATTGCATCGGCTTTGCGCTTCGAGGGTGGATTCGCGAGTAAATGCTGGTGATCTACCAGAACGTGGTTCGAGAGGAAAAGTATATATATATATATATATATATATATATATATATATATATATATATATATATATATATATATATATATATATATATATATATATATATAATGTATGTATATATATATATATATATATATATATATATATATATATATGTATGTATATATATATATATATATATATATATATATATATATATATATATATATATATATATATATATATATATAATGTATGTATGTATATATATATATATATATATATATATATATATATATATATATATATATATATATATAATGTATGTATATATATATATATATATATATATATATATATATATATATATATATATATATATATATATGTATGTATATATATATATATATATATATATATATATATATATATATATATATATATATATATATATATATATATACATACAGTCTGTCAAGTAAGAACGTGTTCGTGATAATTCATTTTTGGTAGATGCGATTCAACAAAAAATAAGTAGACTGAACCTTTGTCTACGGCGCATTTTAGTAAAAGTATCTGTCGATTCTGAACTTTGGTCGAAATCATGTAACATCCAAAATGAGTCACTTATTTGCGCGTCGGATAGAGGCAGTCTTTCTTTGTTCCCATCCAAAAGGGTCTAAAATGACACATTCTGCGGCCGATAAATATATTAAAAAGTGGGTACCTTTTGTGAAGAAGTGGGTAAATGGTTTTAATGAAATGAAAAATGTCAAATGTCGTTCTTATTTGACAGACTGCATATATATATATATATAACACATGGGCTGAAAAGTCCCGGGCCTAACAAAGAAAAAACACGGTTTTTTTGGTTCAAAATTAGCTTTATTCATCAACGTAATCTCCATCAAGAGCAACGCAATCATTCCAGCGCCGCTCTAACAATGGCCAAACACTGCTCAGAATCATCAACACGTTCTTGTTTTTGATAAACAGTGAGCAAACGCGGCACCCACTTTGAACAGAGCTTTCTCATAGTCAAATGCTCATGCAATATAAAGCCAACACGTTCTTTTGATATCTTTACGATGTCAGCTAACTCACGCAACTTCACTTTTCGATCATTCAAAACGATTTTATGGATTTTTTTTGATGTTTTCTGGTGTTACCGCCTCATTTGGACGTCCACTGCGTTCTGCATCATCGGTGTCTCTACGACCACGTTTGAAGTCAGCAAACCAACGTTTTATTGTTGTTTCTGATGGAGCGGAGTCCCCATAACACTTTTCAAGCCATTGCTTCGCTTGAACGGTATTTTTTCCCATCAAGAAGCAGTGTAAAATTAAAACACGAAATTGTTTTTGATCCATTGTTTTGAAAATAACAAAAGTAGCGTCACTCTTAGCACAATAACTCACAAACTAATGAATAGAATATCATGAAATTTTAACAGCTGTCTTTTGAAGGTTAGTATTAACTGAAAAAAAGGTGACTGCAATAAAACTAGCGCCATCTATGTGTTAGGCCCGGGACTTTTCAGCCCATGTGTTATATATATATATATATATATATATATATATATATATATATATATATATATATATATATATATATATATATATATATATATATTATATATATATATATATATATATATATATATATATATATATATATATATATATATATATATATATATATATATATATATATATATATATATATATATATATATATATATATATATATATATATATATATATATATATATATAAATATATCTCTCTCCTCTCTCCTCAGCCTATAGTCATCCACTCCTGAATGAAGGCCTCTTCCAATCTTTTCCACGTCGTTCTGTTTAGGGCTGTTTGGATTCAATTTCCCCCCCGCAATTTTCTGGATGTCATCGCGCCACCTTTTTGGAGGTCTTCCAACACTCCTTTTGGTTTGTCTTGGACACCAGTTTATCATTTTGCTGGTCCATCTTTCTGAGCTTTGACGAGCTATATGGCCAGCCCATTGCCATTTGAGTTGAGCTACTCTTCTGAGAACATCTGTCACACACATTCTTCTAATTTCCTCGTTCTGTATCCTGTCTCTCAGGCTAATTCCGAGCATAGATCTCTCCATTGCTCCTTGTGTCAGCTTATCAGCGGTTTTTCGGGTGAGTGCCATCGTCTCGAGACCACACGTAAGGACCGGCAGAATACATGAGTCGTATGTTTTACGTTTAAGATTTATTGGGATTTCTCTAGATTTAAGTACATACCCCAACTTGCCGAACGCAGCCCAACCTTGTCCTATTCTTCTAGTTAGAGAGCTTTGATTTTCTTTACCAAGTTGTATTTTGTGTCCCAAGTAAATATATTCCGATACGTTTTCCAGTGTTTGGTTTCCGATGTTTACCTGAATATTTTCCACATTCATTATTTTTTTGTTTTATGTAGATTCATCTCGAGTCTGATACTTAAGGATGTCTGATGCAATTCTTCCAGCATGCTCTGAATTTCCTCCGTTTTATCGCTTATAATCACTATATCGTCTGCGAATCGTAAATGGTTCAGACGCACACCATCTATATTTATGCCCCTGGATTGCCAATTTAAACTCTTAAAAATGTCCTCTAAGGCTAGTGTGAAGAGTTTAGGGGAGATAGTATCACCTGACGTATGCCTCTGTTTACCAATATCTTATCTGTCTTTGTATCTTCGTCCAGTGTTATTTGGATGGTCGCGTTTTCGTATATGTATTTGATGAGATTTGAATACCTGGTGTCTACTCTTGCGTTGTCTAGAGCTCTCAATATTGCCCAAGTTTCGACCGAGTCGAAGGCCTTTTTGTAATCTACAAATGCGTACTAAAACCTTTTCGGAAAGCTGCTTGTTCTACTGGTTGATACGAATCCATTTTTTGAGTTAATCTATTTGTTACTATTTTTGTTAGCAACTTGTATAAGTGTGATAGTAGACTAATAGGACGGTAGTTTTCTATGTCATTTCTGTCTCCTTTTTTGTATAGCAAAATAACCTCGGCGTTGTTCCATTTTGTTGGAATTCTTTCTTCGGTTATGGATTTGTTGAGTAGAATTCGTACACTCTCTACTAGATATTCTCCTCCCATTTTTAACATTTCAGTGGTGATTTGATCTTCTACTGGACATTTCTGAGATTTCATTTGTTTGAGCGCTGTTCTTAATTCATTGGTATCTATTTCAGGAATTTCCTCGGATCCAGTATTTTGAATTTTCCGTCTGTTGTACTGATGCCCTTGGGACTGTAGAGATGCTTATAGAAGTCCTGAACTATGGCAACAATTTCCGTTCTACTATTAACTAAAGCACAATAGATCAATGATGGTCGCAGTGCAAAGGGCCACTTTGGGTCACACTCCCCTCTACACATTACTATTAACTAGGGTACCACTGTTGTTCTTCAATTTACTTAATTTCGTTCTTCCATTTGATAAGTGGGACTTTAAAACTTTCATATTTTTGTTGTTTTCAATAGTATTCTTTACCAACTTTGTGTTGTATTCTCTTAGATCTTTTCGAATGTTCTTGTCTATTTCTCTATTTGTTGTCTTATAACTCTTAGCTTCCCTATCTGTTTCTCTTCTCATTTTGATCAGATTTTTAGTAGTTTGGCTAAACTTGATGATATTCTTTTGTTTAGCACATATTTGTTGTTACTACTTGTATGCTACTTCTTATAGTTTTACTTAGATCTTCCATTTCCATGTCCTTTAATCTGTTTGTCTCTCTTAGTTTTACGTTTAATGTATCCTGAAATTTTTCTTTATTTTTTGATAGAGTTTCCACTGTAGGATATTTTTGTTTCTTTAGTATTAGTTTGTTTCTTTATATATATATATATATATATATATATATATATATATATATATATATATATATATATATATATATATAACTGTAGATGATGTAGTGCTTGGCTCTTAATACATAATGCTATTGGATCGTGAGTTGAAGCAGAAGCGACAAAGATTAGCGCGCAAAAAAGTGCATGAGTTGTGCTTCAAAATAGTTCCCCACTAACCCTATTCCCTAGATTTGTCCCTAAGTGACTTGTTTCCTAACTTTAAAAACATGTTTGAAGAGAAGACATTTTTGTCGAATGAAGAGATTATCTGTACTCTAAATGAGTATTATGCACAGTTCAAAATAATTTTTTTTCTGAGGGTATAAAAAAATGGAATCTCGCGGGACCAAATATATCGAGCTGAATGGAGATTATGTCCAGAAATAAATTTTTGTTTTTGCAAAAAAATTAACCTTGTTTCTTTTACAAGACTTCTCAATCTACCCTTGTATATATATACCCATATATATATATATATATATATATATATATATATATATATATATATATATATATATATATATATATTTCCCAATTCAGGATTTTGCCTCATTCTTTTGAATATAAGCATTGGTGGCACAAACTGTCCAGCCACACTGGCACAACACAAGTCTTCTTTCTCCCCTTATGATTGCGCCGATTTGTTTCTGCCTTTTTAATTCTAAAACTTTCTGCGTTTTTTTTTTCGGAATGGTGGAAAAGCCACTTTCATCAACGATAAATATTTTTGTAAACGTTAATATATTATAAGGTTCGATTTTCCCTACTCTTTTCTCTCAGCGTTCTCGCCCGTTATCAAGAAATTATTTCTTTTTTTGCCTTTAAAATTTTATTTGCTTCATTATAAGTAGCCGTCTTTCATGGACGAAAAAGAATTTCGTGTGGTGATTAAACATTACTTTATGAAAGGCAAAACGCCTCAGGAGACTAAAGAGAAGCTTGATAAACATTATGGTGACTCTGCACCTTCGATTAGAATAGTTTATAAGTGGTTTCAAAATTTTCGGACTGGCCATATGGGCACAACTGACGCTGAACGTTCTGGACGGCCTGTGGAGGTTACGACTCCAGAAAATCATTGATCAAATCAACAATCTAAACAATGGGTTACCAAGGGGGAATCTGCACCAAAAAAGGCGAAGACCGTTCCTTCGGCCGGAAAGGTTATGGCAACTGTCTTTTGGGATTCGCAAGGGATAATCCTCATCGACTATCTGGAAAAGGGTAAAACTATTACAGGTGAATATTATTCATCGTTATTGGACCGTTTGAAAACCGAGCTGCAAGAAAAAAACCGCCCGCGATTGGCCCACAAGAAAGTCCTTTTCCATCACGACAACGCACCAGCACACACCTCAGCAGTTGTGGTCGCAAAATTAATGGAAATAAGATTCCAACTCGTTTCAGATCCCCTCTATTCTCCAGACTTGGCTCCCTCGGACTACTATTTGTTCCCCAATTTGAAGAAATGGCTGGCGGGACAAAGATTTTATTCAAACGAGGAGGTGATTGCAGATACTAATGGATATTTTGCAGACTTGGACAAATCCTATTATTCGGAAGGGATCAACAAACTAGAACATCGTTGGACGAAGTGTATAAGCCTAAAAGGAGACTGTGTCGAAAAATAAAAAAAGGTTTACCCCAAACACATAAGTAGTTTTTATTTTTGCACGGACTTTTCAAACCAGCCTCGTATTTATATATATATATATATATATATATATATATATATATATATATATATGTATATTTTGAGGAGAAGGATAGTCTTGATCGACTAGTTAGACAGCAATTTTGAGGTTCTTGGAGTAAGCGGGCATTGGGATAGGGCTAAAAAGTTTTTGAAAATATTTTATTTTCTTCTTCAGGGTGCTAAGTGGTGGTAAGGAAAACCTCGACAAAACACCCTTGAGGGATACAAAAATCGTATATATATATATATATATATATATATATATATATATATATATATATATATATATATAAAGGTGGTAAGTGCTTACCTAAAATGCCTGTTTTTGCTGCTATCTAATTGGGTATAATACTGTGGGGATATCATACTAGTCATTTCTAGTAGTTCCGAACGACTAGTGTCCATTGAGAGTGTTGACAGGCGAGAACTGACACTTTGTACGTCAGAACTTGCGTAGTCGCCACTTTCTCGTTCTTTGGAAGACCTAGTTTTAAAAATGAAAGAGTGGATTAGGGGATTTTAGAAATGCACAACTCATATGTCTGTGGATATTAAAACACATTTTGGACGGATAATTTAACTTCTTGCCCATATTACATAAAAATTCCCGCTTATGTTAACACTTTAAAGGTCTTAAAATAATCAAGACAAGATTCCAGACAGGTTATTCTAGCAATAATTTTTATCGTATACTTTTATAATCAAACTACTCATAGTGCCTTAATAGTAGCCCCTCAGTTTAAAATACTATAGGAAAGGTGGGAGGGAAAACTGGCGTAATAAATAGTTACACGGGAATCCTACTTACAGAGTCCAGTCATTTACATACAAAAAAATGAGCAATCTTCTGAAAAAATCCAAGTGAAAATCGGAAATATTGGATTTAAAGTCCGTTGCGAAATCGTGTTGGCAAAAAAAAACTTATCGAAGGTCAAAAGTTGCGAAAATCAATTTTTTTTCAAATATCTTGTGAATTATTGGTTTTATGTGAATTTTGGTTATTATGAAATTTGTTCATTATCAAAATCTGCATAAAAAAGTTCATATAAAATTAACGAGGGACTAATAGTTCTCGAGATATGAGGCTGAGAAAACCACCACCTTTAAGGTAGAATCCAAGGCGCGTATAAAGCATTTACCTAAGTATCGCGAAAACAAATAATTCTCATCGATTTAGATTGGGGAGTAATGATGATATCATGGTCATATCGTTCACTTAATTTAGATATTATTGTTTTATCGGTTGAAACATGACTTTTAAGCTTTTAGCTGTCCTAGAGTGAATTGACAATCAGCATTATTTTCTATAATAATAAGAAATTTCATTTATTCATTTCAAAGACACCAACGGCTGTTCTACACATAAATGCGTCATATTGTCTATATGCACCACTATATGTAAACGAATAGTGGCGTCTGCGCCTTTCCCAAAATTTCTCAGCCTCATATCTCGAGAAGTATTAGCCTCACGTAAATTTTGGATAGAATCTTTTTTATGCAAATTGTGATGATGCATTTATAATAACCAAAATTCACGTAAAACCAATAGTTCACGAGATATTTGAGAAAAACTGATTTTCGCGACCTTCGATAACTTTTTTGCCGACCGATTTCGCAATGGAATTTTGACTATGACTGGATAAAGACTAGTTATTTAAAAAATAACTGGTCAAGTGTACGTTGAACTTGCGCAGTTAGTGTTCCGTACGTTGATTGCTTTTAAAATAAAAAATTTTGTGACTTCACAAAACACATCCCAAATGAGTTTTCAACAAAGTTTGTTTCCGATCTTTACTGAAAACTGATGACCTTGAAATTTCTGTTTTTTTTTTTTATATATACCGGATAAATTATTAAAGGTAATGCACTTGTGATAATCTTCGTTCAATCTACACCCCGTGGAGAATATTCCAGAATTTTTTCAAAATGTTTTGATCAGTACTTTTCGAGATAAGGGGAGGGAAAGCGATTTTTCGCAAGAAAAGTGTGCGCAAGTATTATATATATATATATATATATATATATATATATATATATATATATATATATATATATATTATATATATATATATATATATATATATATATATATATATACAGTCCCTGGCCAAATTATTAGACGCACTGTATTTTTTTTAGTAATTTTATGTTTCTTAAGAGTTTTTATGCAATAATGGTATATTTAAACTACAATATTATTGATTTTTATTTAAAAGAATTGTTGTAGACTACATATTTTTATTTATTTTTAACATATGGCAACACTGTGTTGACAAAGTGATACATGAACGTAAACAAGTACAAATCTGTATCACTCGGGATCGGAATCGAGTCAGGTACGGACGTGTCTCTGTGGCTTTATGGACTTTGATTGTTTGTTTAACAGTTTTATACTACTCAGTTATTAGTTTATTTTGTATCCAGTGTTTTAAAAAAGTAATTGGACTATTTTCATTATGGGTAGAAAAGGCGATCTTTCACCACGTAAAAGAGGTTTCTGAAGCTAGTGTACGACGCATAAAAAAGAAAATTGAGTCAGGGAAGGAATTAAGCCCGAAAAGAAAGAAAAGATGCGGTAGAAAACCAATTTTCACTCCACGGTCAGAGAGATGTTTGAAGAAAATTTGTGTAGAAAACAGATTTGCTACCACAAAGGTAATAAAAATCACAACTCCAGGATGCTAGCGTAAATGCTTCTGAGCGCACTGTTCGAAGAAAATTGAAAGAATTAGATTTTAAGGCCTGTCGCCCCGCCAGGAAGCCCAAGTTAACAGCTGCAATGAAAGCAAAGCGCCTGAAGTGGGCCAAACAATGGCAAGACAAAGATGTGGACTTCTGGAGATCGGTAAGATACAGCAATTTAATCAATAATTGATACATTATTATCATTTTCAGTCAAATAAAGCAAATAAACATGAAAGTTTATATATTTTTCCTATTTTTGACAGGTCTGCTTCAGTGACGAAAGCACATTCGAAATTTTGCAGAATAAAGCTCAGTATGTGCGTCGTCGTCATGGAGAAAAGTTTCATCCTGATTGTGTCGTCCCGACGGTTGAACATCCCACGAAAGTGATGATTTGGTCAGTCATCAGCGGCAAGGGCACTGGACGTCTGTACGTCGTCTAAGGAATAATGAGGCAAGATCAGTACAAAGAAGTATTACAAAATCGGTTGATTCCGAAGCTCAGAGAATGGTTTCCAAATGGGGAACCATTCACTTTCATGCAAGATGGAGCTCCCTGCCACACTGCTCGGTCTGTTAAAGCTTTTTTGGCAGAAAAAAATATCCCTCTGTTGGATTGGCCGGGTATGAACCCCATTGAAAATGTGTGGGAGCTGATGAAAAGAGAAGTGGCTAAAGATGTGATTACCAACAAAACCCAGCTCCTAGAAAAGATTATTCATGTGTGGAATCATCATCCTCAAATGCAGGAGACAGTACAATCTTGCATTGATAGCATGCCGAGCAGAATTAAATCTTTGATAGCGGCTAAAGGTGGCTCAACTAAATATTGACTTTTACTAACATTAATTTCACTTTTCTTTAAAACTTAATAAACTTATGCTTTTCTAAATTAATGCTGTTTTATTTATGTCAAATAAATAGGTAATTGATTGGATAATATAAAAATAAAAAACAAATCAATTTAAAATAATAAAACGGTACAATATCACTCGGTAATTAATATTTTACATGAAATCTTGCAGTGTGTCTAATAATTTGGCCAGGGACTGTATATATATATATATATATATATATATATATATATATATATATATATATATATATATATATATATATATATTTCACTCGTGTTTTCACAAGCTTTCATTTGACACTACACTCGATGACCTAGTACAAATTTTTTTTTTTTCAGTTCCGATTTCATCCCCCAAAACTAACCAATTAAGTCAAAATTTAACTTTCAAAACTACATGGCTCTGATGAGGCCATCAATTCCTATATTATTACTAAATTTCAACTTTCTATGATAAATAGTTTCGGAGAAAATCGGGTGTGAGAGACAGACAGACAGACGGACAGATGCCCAGGTCATCTTATAAGTGTTCCGTCTGGAACACTAATTGTAGGGCCTAACAAATGCTCCGCAATCTACGGTATAATTTCTCAACATACGTTTCCCCTTGTAAATTACAAGAGTTTCACCAAACATATTAGAATGCGGTGAGACTTGAAAGAAATGATTATTAACTAACTTTCTAATTAACGTTAACTTAAAACTTTCTTGGGCTCTATTGACAAAACCTACAAAGATTGTTTTACTTTTGCGTAAATTTAAATTATTCTTAGCAGACCAAAAACAAACACTACTATATAAAATGTCGTCTTTATGTTCAAAAGAATTAATATCATTTTCTAGTTACTAAAATGTTGGAATCGTTAGTGTATTATGTGATTGACTTCTTGTGCGACCTTAGTTAATCAGGTCGTTTAAAATTTTACTCTTGACATTCTTACTTTTTACAGATACAAATCGTTTTTCTAAATATGACACGAAAAGTTAGATCATGCTGATTCATTTTGCATGCAAAATTCATGAATTGCATCAGACGCTCGTAAAACGTCCATGAATGAGCCCAGAACGAAATATTTATTTTTAATGACGACAACAGTTTTCATTTGAAAATTAGAGAGCCGATTCGGTTCATTTTGCATAAAGATATGTTGCGATTCTGGGAGCAAACTACAGTTGGTCAAGCAAGGACGTATCGCCTAAGTCGGTAAAAGAAATTCCTTTTTTTTTGAGGTTAGGATAAAATGAAGTCTACAGCGGCTGCTAAGTATATGGGCTAGTTGAGGGCATTCGTTAGCAATGGTTCGAGAGGAAATGTGTGGGACAAGGACGAAAAAATGATTATTAACATGTTTTCCCGAAATCCTTAATTATTTCTGCGCCAAGGGGCGCAAAGACAAAAGCAGAAAGGTTTGGATATATTGTATGAAATAATTCGCACTAATCGTCGGGCTAACGATTTAAAATGGCGGAATATAATGAAGAAACCATTGCTGAGCGAAAAACACAGAGATAAACGATTCGCTTGGGTAGAGGAAGACATAGATCGAGACTGGAGCAATGTATTTTTCCCGATGAAGCTTCTATTTGGGATAATGTTATCCCTCCGTGAGCCTTGTCAATTTCTACTATAGTGCAATACAGAAAGGTCAAAACAATGATGAGATAGGCATAGTTTAGATACAGCAATATTATCATTTTATCCTCTCTGAGATATCACCAGGAGTATTGTCCTGAGTTTTGGATCTCGAAAAACTTGTACTCTTTTGTTTACAAACAATTTTAATTTTCAAAACGAGTTTTTTGAGCTTAAAATGTGAATAACTCATGTTATATAAGTAGGATCGAGACAAAAAAAAACCAAACTCATCGTAATGAAATTTCTAACAAGTTTTAAGTCTCTCAAGTGCGTACATAACCTACAAAATTGAAAAAACCGGCAAAAAACTGCTTTTTTTTTCATTTTATTGTACAGGTCGACTAAGTGAATCGATCGGCTTGAAACTTTCAAAAAATATGCCTTCTATTATAACAAAAATACTCTACAATTTTGGTGAAAAAATATTGACCCCGGGGGGCACAATTGAATTTATTTAAAATCTGAATTGACCGCCATATTATGCCATTTGGTCCAAAATGGAAGTTCTTTTTTTTTCAAAGTTTAGGTCTCGACGCCAGTTTTGCGATACCATTAAACATTTTTTTTTTTTTGGAATTATTTTCTTATATTTGTTGATTAATCAAACAACAACAAATGCGTTTTTAGAGCATTTTCACATTACCGAAAATGATTTTTTTTAAAATGAAGGTCTCGCGATTCTCTATCAGATGTGATAAAAAATTTTCAATTTTTTTTTTCAAAATGACTGAAAAAACACATTTCTTGTTACGAGGCTGGTTTGAAAAGTCCATGCAAAGTCCGAGAGATGGCACCACCGGCGCGTATCGAGGTCATGTTTAGTTAGTAGCATCTCTTGAATGAACGCACACCAAGTTTCAGTCATATTGGTCTATTTTTTTGTGTTTCGCATTCGTGTGAATCAAGGAAGTCGAGTGATTTTCAAGAAATGGACGAAAAAGAATTTCGTGTGGTGATTAAACATTACTTTATGAAAGGCAAAACGCCTCAGGAGACTAAAGAGAAGCTTGATAAACATTATGGTGACTCTGCACCTTCGATTAGAACAGTTTATAAGTGGTTTCAAAATTTTCGGACTGGCCATATGGGCACAAGTGACGCTGAACGTTCTGGACGGCCTGTGGAGGTTATGACTCCAGAAATCATTGATCAAATCCATGATATGGTGATGGATGACAGAAGAGTTAAGGTGCGTGAGATTGCTAGTGCTGTGGGCATCTCGACTGAACGGGTACATAATATTTTGAATAAACATTTGGACATGAGAAAGCTATCTGCAAGATGGGTGCCGCGATTGCTCACGCTTGACCAAAAACGGAATCGTGTAAAGTGTTGCAAGGATGGTTTGCAGCTGTTCCAGAAGAATCCGGAGGACTTTAAGCGTCGTTTCGTCACTGTGGATGAAACATGGATACATTACTATACTCCTGAGACCAAACAATAATCTAAATAATGGGTTACCAAGGGGGAATCTGCACCAAAAAAGGCGATGACCGTTCCTTCGGTCGGAAAGGTTATGGCGACTGTCTTTTGGGATTCGCAAGGGATAATTCTCATTGACTATCTGGAAAAGGGTAAAAAACTATTACAGGTGAATATTATTCATCGTTATTGGACCGTTTGAAAACCGAGCTGCAAGAAAAACGCCCGCGATTGGCCCACAAGAAAGTCCTTTTCCATCACGACAACGCACCAGCACACACCTCAGCAGTTGGGGTCGCAAAATTAATGGAAATAGGATTCCAACTCGTTTCACATCCCCCTATTCTCCAGACTTGGCTCCCTCGGACTACTATTTGTTCCCCAATTTGAAGAAATGGCTGGCGGGACAAAGATTTTATTCAAACGAGGAGGTGATTGCACACACTAATGGATATTTTTCAGACTTGGACAAATCCTATTATTCGGAAGGGATCAACAAACTAGAACATCGTTGGACGAAGTCTAAAAGGAGACTATGTCGAAAAATAAAAAAGGTTTACCCCAAACACATAAGTAGTTTTTATTTTTGCACGGACTTTTCAAACCAGCCTCGTATTTGATTAATAAATAAATGTAAAAAACGGTTAAGATTACTCTAAAAAAAATTTTTTAATGGCATCGGAAAGCTGGCGTCGAGACCCAAATTTTGAAAAAAAAGATTCATTTTAGACCAAATGGTATAAAATGACAGGTAATAACAAATTCAATGGCCACTGGGTTCAATATTTTTGTACCAAAATTTCAGCATATTTTTGCTATAACGAAAGGCATATTTTCTGAAAGTTTCAAGCCGATCGGTTTAGTTGGTCGACCTGTATAATAAAATGAAAAAAAAACAGTTTTTTGCTTGTTTTTTCTTTCAATTTTGTAGGTTATGTACGAACTTGAGCGACTTAAAACCAACGACGGTTTATTGGAAATTTCATTACGAAGAGTTTGATTTTTTTTGTCTCGATCCGATTTATATAACCGGAGTTATTCACATTTTAAGCTCAAAAAACGCATTTTGAAAATTTAAATTGTTTATAAACAAAAGAGCACAAGTTTTTCGAGGTCCAAAACTCAGGACAATACTCCTGATGATACCTCAGAGAGAATAAAATCATAATATTGCTGTATCTGAACTGTGCAATTTCAAATGCTTTTTTTACTGCACTATTAATAACGCGAAACAAATTAAACAGAAAGAGATTAAGCGACAATATGGGTAATTTTTGGTCATTGAAGTCTCAAGTAATATAATAAAATATTATGTCATGGGAATATTATAAATAGGCCGTATTGCAAGATGTGTAGCCTTATTAAAAAAGACATAGGCATATTATAATTCGTATGTAAATATTCGATTGTTTTCCAATTTAATTCAAAATTTAGGTCCTTTTATAATACACAAACACATAATTATAGTTTTTTTTTCATGTAGAACACTTCTTACAAACTAGTCAGTATATACAATTTAAGAAAAAAATTATAAAAATTGTTATCTTTTAAAATAATTACTTCGTGACACCAACAAATTAATTCTACGTTTCTAAGTTTTATATTTTCATATTTAATTATAACAAGTAAAAATTTTAACACAGGTAATTCACTAAAATTTTATTTGCCAAGGCAAAACAAAGAACTTTTGAGGTAGGTCGTAAAGCCGTTGACTTTATCGTGCTTTTTAGAATTTTCGACGCTGACAAAGCATTTTATGTGTGCCGGCGTCGGAATATAAATTATTTATTGTCGGATGCTTTTGGTTGATTTTGTAAATGATTTGGTAAAATGCGGTTTTACCTCCTTTTTAAATATTTCAAAAATTTGAATTTGAAAAAAATTAATGTGCTTCTATATGACCCCCCGAGTCACCCTTTGAAACATATAATATATATGTAAATTTCATAACACCCTATATATATATATATATATATATATATACATATATATATATATATATATATATATATATATATATATATATATATATATACATATATATATATATATATATATATACAGTAATACCCCGCTTTACGCGAGGGATACGTTCCGAAAAAAATCGCGTTAACTGAAATTCGCGTATATCGAGGTTTATGATTAAACATAGTCAAAATTTAATACAAAAAAATACAAATCATTTTAATCAATCACTTTAATTCTAAGAACACTTTATGCAATACATACTCTTATTTTTTACGGAAAAATACATCTATTGTCTTTTGGGTAACGTTTTGTTTACGTTCTTGTAAAATACGTTCATAACACCCAACACTGTTTTTAATTGTTTGACACACGGTCAAGACACGGTCATCATTATTGTCTATACTCTGCAATATGTCCAAACCTGAATAAATTTTTGAAAGTGCATTTTGTATTTCCCCTGAAGATAAAACTTTCTCTTCTACTTGTTCTTCCTCATCGTAGATAGGATTATTCTGTAACTCGATCAGATCTTCATTGCTAATAGGATCGTCGTGCGTTGCTACAAGTTCTACGAGATCTTCTACCGTGACATCTTCAAGTTCAGACCCCTCAATCATTGCAGCAATGTCTTCAAGCACTTGTCTCTGCATCTGGACAATTCTTCTAGGTGCTTCCACTACATCTGGCCAAAGATTACGCCACACCCCATTCATACAACTCATTTTAACTTCCTTCCAAGCCTCTTCTATGTTGTGAATAGACTTCATAATGTTGTATGACTTCCACCACTCTCGCATAGACTGTCTTCCTTCCCCGTCAGTTTCATGAATTAGTTGGCTAAAAGTGCGGCGATGGTAATAAGCTTTGAAGTTTGCTATTGCTCCCTGGTCCATAGGTTGTAATATTGACGTAGTGTTTGGTGGAAGGAACTTTACGTACACTTTTAAGTCTCTGGGCGTATCAAGTGAGGTTGGATGTCCTGGGGCATTGTCTAAGAGTAATATAACTTTAGGTTCAAGCCCATTTCTGTCACAGTATGATTTGACTGATGGGCAAAAACTATTAGAATACCATTCTTGAAAAATTTCCCGTGTAACCCACGCCTTTCTGTTTGATCGCCACACAACTGGTAGACTTGTCTTGTCTGTGCCTCGCATTGCACGGGGTGTTTCTGAATGGTACACTAGTAAAGGTTTCAGTTTGAAATCACCAGTGGCATTACCACCCAGCAGAAGTGTTAGTCGATCTTTCGCAGCTTTGAAACCACTGGCTTGACGTTCTTCCTTAGAAATGAATGTTCGAGATGGCATTTTTTTTTCCAGTAAAGTGCGGTCTCATCAACATTGAAGATGAGACAAGCAGGAATTTTCTCTCGTCTAACGAAGTCTTGAAACTTGTCTGGAAACTCAGCTGCAGCTTGAATGTCCGCGCTGGCCGCCTCGCCTGTTATGTGGATATTGTGAAGATTAGAACGCTGCTTGAACCGATGGAACCAGCCTCTGCTGGCAGCAAAAGTCGGAGTGGCACTCCCTTCTCCTTCTTTTGTTTTCAGCATCTCATACAAAGATTTTGCTTTTGTGCATATGAGATCTTGACTTAGTGGTGTGTTCTTCTTATTCAAATCTTCGATCCAGACTGACAGTAATTTCTCCATTCTTTCTAAGATAGATGATCTCGAACGAGAAAGTTTTGTTGCACTTATAGGTGTTGAACCTTCGCTGGAGATTTTAATTTTTTCCCGATTTTTATAAATCGTTCTCACAGTCGATTCTGAGAGTCCAAAATCTCTCCCAACAATTGTTGCTTTGCCTCCATTTTCCATTCTTCTTAACACTTTCATCTTCAATTCCAAAGTGACGCTTTTACGCTCTTTTTTCTTTACAGGCGGCATTTTTAACGTAGGGTTAAATTATGTATGTATGTATCTCCAATAAATATTAAAACAAAACTGCCAGCCGACCGAACTAACATTACGGAACAAATGAACACACGAAACGAACGAGGAAATCCCCATAGAACAAAGTCGAAGGACAGGGAATTCCCAATTCTTCAAAGAGAATATTCAGAGAAAGCGGGGATCCCCCCGCGACCATAGAGAAGTTAATGACTACATGAGCGCGAAATTTGAAATTCGCGTTATAGTGAAACCGCGCGTAACGGGGTCGCGCTAAGCGGGGTATTACTGTATATATATATATATATATATATATATATATATATATATATATATATATATATATATATATATATATACATATTTTCTCGTTAGATAGCATAAGTGTCATAAATTTCAGGTAATATAAATCGCATCGGTTCATACTTAGCGTCAGTTGAAAGCTGACATTTGATAGTAGTAGGTATGCAAAAATTGCTGGAATTCATTTAATCAGACTTAATTTAGAGCGCCTTGACGATGAGTGAAATTTCTGCAGAAGTTTGCTACATTTGACAATTTTATTTCGGTAAAGGCACAAATGTTGTGCAGGCCTATGACGAAATTTGTGCTGTTTATGGTTAGGATACGTTATCAAAGCCAACAACCGAAAGTTGTTTTAGTCGCTTTCGTTATGGAAATTTCGATGTCAAAGATGTTCCTTGCACTGGTCGAAAAACTTGTTAGAATTTTTGCGAAAGTTGAGGAAGACCGGCATGTCAGCAGCCATGATTCCGCTAAGGAACTAAACATTGATTACCAAACAGCTTTAAACCATTTGGAGAAAGCTGATTACAAAAAGAAGCTCGATGTTTGGGTGTCTGATTTGACGCTTTATTAAAATTTTTAAAAAATTTATAATTAAATTTTTATTAAAAAATTATAAATTTTATTGTTATACATATTTTTTCTAAGATTCAGTTATTTAATTTCATAAACATTACAATTAGTTATAATAATTTAAAAAATATATATATTTTTTTTTAATAATGATAAAATTTCATTATATAATATATTTTTATCAATAAATAATTTAGAATTTTTTTTATATTATTATTTATGTTTTTTTTCACTAATTATAATTAATTTAGATATTCCCATAATATTCATATTATAAAAAGTAATTCCTGAATATACATCTTTATCATGAAATAATACATCTATATTATTTTTTAATAAAAAGTTATAAATATTTTCAAATATATTTATTATTTTTTTAACAGAAATTATTGTAATTTCAAATGATGAAATATCGTATGCCCATATTATTTTATTATTGGAATAATGTTGTTCTATTAATGAGAATAAAAAACTAATGTAATGAAAGGCAATTTGTCAAAATGTCCACTTTTTATTACAAAATTGCATGACGCGTTTCGTTAAATGGTAACTTCCTCTGATGCTTTTTGCAACTAACAAATATTTAGGTTTTACTCCACCTTATTATCTGGTTTTACAATTAGTCTGAAAATAATCAGTTAGGGTATTCTTAGAATTTATACTGAACTTTATAAGGTATATAAATTTAAAATGGGGATTTCTCATCGGTCATATTTATTCCTGTTTGTTCATTTACAATGGAACCTGTGTTTTTCAAACGCTTTATCTCTAGGCATTCCAAAAGGTTTAACTTTTTTCCTTTGTTTTCTACATTGATCATATTTGGAGGGTAACCGTTATTTACGGCAATTTTTTTATTAAATTTAATTCGTTATTGAAATCATTTTGAGATAAAGGAACACTCACTAGCCTATGTAACACTGTGATATGCTGCAAATTTGTGTTATTTCGGGTAGTTTGAAGTGTTGTTTATTGTTGTGTCTGTGTGTGATGGTTTGTGAAATATTGAAAATTTGTGTTTGTTGTTATCCCTTAATATAGTAAGAGTAAAGATCTAGGAAATTAAGTGAATTATTTTCCTCTATTTCCATTGTAAATGTTATATTTTTTGGATGGAATTGATGTGATTAAAAAATGTATTCAACTGTTTATCCGTGCCATTAAAACAAACTTAAATGTCGTCTACATAACGGTACCAGTATAGTAAAGACTTGTACGTATCATGTTTTTGAATTATATTTTCGATGTTATTCATAAAAATTTCTGCTAAAAGTGGGCTTAAGGGGCTTCCCATTAAAAGTCCTTCTGGGCTATTGTAGATTGAATTATTAAATATAAAATAATTTTGTTTCATATATGTTTTAATAGGGTAAGAATATCTTGTTTAATAATAATACTGACGTTTTTATTTAATGGATGTTCTACCATAACAATTATTTCGTTTGGCGGTATGCTGGGAATAACTTTTGTACATCAAATGATACTAATTTGGCTCTTAAAGGAAAATTTATATTTGAAATTTTCTGAATTAATTTGAAATAAAAAGTGGAAATTTTGACAAATTGTCTTTAATTACGTTAGTTTTGGATTTCCATCAAGTAAAAGCTAAAACAATTCAAAGAATAAAAAACTAGTTATTCCTATTCGATACTAGCCCATATATATTATTATTTTTTATAGAAAAATTATGTAATTTTGAATATTTAACATATATATTTAATACTTTTTTCTGATATTAATTTATTATTTTTTACATGGACTACTATTATTATAGTTAATTAAATTAAATTATTGGTAATTTTATATTTTTATACCAATTAATTTCACAAAAAATTATTGTTTATTATTAATTATCCATTATTAATAGATCATATTCGTAATCTATTATAATAGGTATTTTAAGATTTAAAATTCCAATAGATATGATAAAATAGGTTTGCACTTCCTTCTCGAGAGACTTATCTTAAGAAAACATTACACTATCTCGGGTTGGAAAAATCGACCTTTTAGAAAGTATCATATTGGAAAGTATTATATTTCAATAATTTTGTAGGCAACGTATACTCGTTGTTACGAAAAAGCTGCTTCGAATTCCGTACTGGCACAATGCTGATATTTAGTTCTAAATTTTTCTGCTGCAATGGAAGAGTCCCACGAAGAGAGGAAAGATTCCCCTCTTCTTTCAATACAGTATAAAATTGCGTTTCGTGTAAGGCCGTAAAGTCTGCAATAAGATCAATTTCGTAGTCTGATACCAATAGGCGTTTTTTATCCCAATAAAATCGTATAACTTTCTAGATCGTTTTCTATTTGGTTCTTAGTGAGCGATTCAAACTTTTATCACTTTTTGTTTTTGATATGTTGTTAAATTGGCAATTCCCTTGACCCTTGTACTATACCCGGACTGGTGTTCAATTATTATTTTTTTTTTTAGATCCTACACTTGCAATCAAATAAGTCTGAAATAACAAGTAAATGAACAAGCAAAATTTTGCTTAATTTTGTGTGTTTATGTATTATATTTTGTGTACCAAGTATTAACATTACATATTCCGTACATTTTTGTGGATTTCTTGTTCAAAATGACAACAGAATATGTTTCTTTAGTTAATTATATTTTCTTTTAAAAAGTGGGTGGGTATTTTTAAGAATAACATAATATATTAGTCGGTTTAAGCTGTTTTTTAAATTTAAGTTTTCTTTTAATTTAGTTATTTAAACTGAACCTTATGTTAATTATCTCTTTTTGAAAATTCAGTAACTACTAGAGGGAAAACATCGAATAACAAAACTGATAAATGAAGAAAATAGAAAAATAACAGAAACTAAAGAAATAACAGAAACTATAGAATATTTTACAGAACCTTATATGAAAGGAAAAGGGCACCGCCCCCAGAAAAAGGAAGAGAAAGACAGAAAGTTAATTATAAACGTAGGATCTAAGGAATTACCAGAAATCATAATTGGAGAAATAAACAACGCTTTGGAGAATATGCCTAATAAGCGAGCACCAGGAGAAGATAGAATAATTGTGGAAATGATAAAGTATGGAGGAAACCCAGTTCTGAAACAACTAAAACGAATTTATAACAAATGCTTAATGGATCCCGAATACCAAATGCCTGGTTAAATGCCATAGTAGTCTTAATCATTAAGAAAGGAAACAGATACAAACTAGAAAATTACAAACCTATTAGTCTTCTCTCAGTAATGTAACATACAAGATACGTACAAAAATAGTAACACAGAGAATAACAAACAAACTGGAGAGCTACCAGCCACGCGAACAAGCTGGATTTAGACGAGGTTACAGCACGACAGATCATCTACAGACAATCCGAATATTGGTGGAAAAGATAAACGAATACAATATAAAACTATGGGTAGTAGTGAAAGATTATGAAAAAGCATTTGACTCGATAGAGATATGGGCAGTTTTAAACTCTTTAACTAACTGCAGAATAGATGACAGGTATATATATATATATATATATATATATATATATATATATATATATATATATATATATATATATATATATATATATATATATATATATATACGAGGCATGTTTTTTAAGTAAGTACCGTTTTGGAATTAAAAAAAGACGTGCAAAGATATCGCTATAATTTTATTTTTACATGAAAGCCTGTACCTTAATCTACTTTTCTACATAATTTCCGTGAATATTGAGGCACTTGTCATAACGTGGCACCAGTTTTTGAATACCCTCCTCATAAAATTCTGCCGCCTGACTTGTTAACCACTGTATCACAAATGTTTTGACTTCGTTATCGTCTTGAAGACGCTGACCACCCAGGTGCTTCTTCAAGTGCAGGAACAAATGGTAGTCGCTGGGCGCCAGATCAGGGCTGTATGGAGGATGATCTAGAGTTTCCCATTTAAAAGATTTGATGAGATCTTTGGTCCGATTAGCCACATGTGGACGGGCATTGTCACGCAGCAAAACGATACCCTTACTCAACTTGCCACGTCTTTTGTTCTGGATTGCACGACGCAGATTGTTCAATGTCTCACAATAAGACGCTGCATTGATTGTCTCATTACGAGGCAGAAACTCCACTAGCAATACTCCTTTTCTGTCCCAAAAAACTGTGCACATGATTTTGCGGGCAGAAATTGTTTGCTTAAACTTCACTTTTTTGGGTGATGATGAATGTCGCCATTCCATGGATTGTTGTTTCGATTCTGGTGTGACGTAGGCCACCCATGTTTCGTCACCAGTAACAATTTGGTCTAAAAAATGTTCACCTTCATTGTGGTACCGCTCAAGGAAAGTCAATGCACTGCCTAAACGTTGGGTTTTGTGCAAATCCGTCAACATTTTTGGAACCCAACGTGAACACAATTTCCGGTAATTCAAGTTCTCGGTCACAATGCGATACAAAACACTACGAGAATATTGAGGAAAGCAGTCGCACAATGATGAAATTGTAAAGCGTCTGTTTTCTCTCACCTTTTCGTCCACTTTCTGCACCAAATCTTCATTAACGACCGAAGGACGCCCACTCCGTTCTTCATCATGCACATTTGTGCGGCCATCTTTAAATGCTCTCACCCATTTCCTTACCATTCCATCACTCATAATGTTTTGTCCGTAAACTTCACAGATCTCACGATGAATATCGATCGGTTTTTTTACGCCTTTAGCACTAAGAAATCGTATAACAGCCCGTACTTTACAATC
This sequence comes from Pachyrhynchus sulphureomaculatus, assembly GCA_019049505.1. Taxonomy (NCBI): domain Eukaryota; kingdom Metazoa; phylum Arthropoda; class Insecta; order Coleoptera; family Curculionidae; genus Pachyrhynchus; species Pachyrhynchus sulphureomaculatus. The sequence goes on along the minus strand of CM032452.1, from coordinate 6,313,536 downwards.
GGCGGGACGATTGTCGGAGGCATCTTAAACACTCAGTAAACAACGTATACAATGAAGAATCAGACTGTAATGGCGTCAGTGCGTAGACATGAGATGTAGGTTACCAGCGCGCATGCGCGGAACGCCGACCGTATCGCTGCGGCGGCGGAATCGCAAAACGGTACTTACTTAAAAAACATGCCTCGTATATATATATATATATATATATATATATATATATATATATATATATATATATACATATATATATAAATATATATATAAATATATAAATATATATATATATATATATATATATATATATATATATATATATATATATATATATATATATATATATATATATATATATACATATAAATATATATATACGAGGCTGGTTTGAAAAGTCCGTGCAAAAATAAAAACTACTTATGTGTTTGGGGTAAACCTTTTTTATTTTTCGACATAGTCTCCTTTTAGGCTTATACACTTCGTCCAACGATGTTCTAGTTTGTTGATCCCTTCCGAATAATAGGATTTGTCCAAGTCTGCAAAATATCCATTAGTGTCTGCAATCACCTCCTCGTTTGAATAAAATCTTTGTCCCGCCAGCCATTTCTTCAAATTGGGGAACAAATAGTAGTCCGAGGAAGCCAAGTCTGGAGAATAGGGGGGATGTGAAACGAGTTGGAATCCTATTTCCATTAATTTTGCGACCACAACTGCTGAGGTGTGTGCTGGTGCGTTGTCGTGATGGAAAAGGACTTTTTTGTGGGCCAATCGCGGGCGTTTTTCTTGCAGCTCGGTTTTCAAACGGTCCAATAACGATGAATAATATTCACCTGTAATAGTTTTACCCTTTTCCAGATAGTCGATGAGGATTATCCCTTGTGAATCCCAAAAGACAGTCGCCATAACCTTTCCGGCCGAAGGAACGGTCTTCGCCTTTTTTGGTGCAGATTCCCCCTTGGTAACCCATTGTTTAGATTGTTGTTTGGTCTCAGGAGTATAGTAATGTATCCATGTTTCATCCACAGTGACGAAACGACGCTTAAAGTCCTCCGGATTCTTCTGGAACAGCTGCAAACCATCCTTGCAACACTTCACACGATTCAGTTTTTGGTCAAGCGTGAGCAATCGTGGCACCCATCTTGCGGATAGCTTTCTCATGTCCAAATGTTTATGCAAAATATTATGTGCCCGTTCAGTCGAGATGCCCATAGCACTAGCAATCTCACGCACCTTAACTCTTCTGTCATCCATCACCATATCATGGATTTGATCAATGATTTCTGGAGTCGTAACCTCCACAGGCCGCCCAGAACGTTCAGCGTCACTTGTGCCCATATGGCCAGTCCGAAAATTTTGAAACCACTGATAAACTGTTCTAATCGAAGGTGCAGAGTCACCATAATGTTTATCAAGCTTCTCTTTAGTCTCCTGAGGCGTTTTGCCTTTCATAAAGTAATGTTTAATCACCACACGAAATTCTTTTTCGTCCATTTCTTGAAAATCACTCGACTTCCTTGATTCAAACGAATGCCAAACACAAAGAAGTAGACCAATATGGCTGACACTTGGTGTGCGTTCATTCAAGAGATGCTACTAACTAAACATGACCTCGATACGCGCCGGTGGTGCCATCTCTCGGACTTTGCACGGACTTTTCAAACCAGCCTCGTATATATATATATATATATATATATATATATATATATATATATATATATATATATATATATATATATATATATATATATATATATATATATATATATATATATATATATATATATATATATATATATATATATATATATATATATATATATATATATATATATATATATATATATATATATATATATAAAAAACGCAAAAGACAAAATAGAACTCCAAGAAATGTTAGAAGAACTAAACGAAGCATCTAAACAGATAGGACTAAAAATAAACATGAACAAAACAAAGTATTTAACAAATGAAATAGAGGAACAAGAGGAGATCAGTCTGGAAGGAAAAATAATAGAAAAAGTGGATGCGCTTGTATATCTGGGGCCAAAAATCTAACTTTCAAAGAACAATCTGACAGCAGACCTACAAAAAAGAATATCACTGGCCTGGTCGGAAAACTACAAGACGTACTCCAGTCGGAAATACCAAACACGCTGAAAGCAAAGACTTGGACCAATATGTGTTGCCAGTTTTAACGTACTGCACAGAAACTTGGGCCCTCAATAAAAATATCGTATATAAGCTCCAGGTAGCACAAAGGTCCATGGAAAGAAAGATGCTAAACGTTAAACTACGAGATTATATACAGAATACTGAAATACGAAGATCCAAGGTAACCGATGTAATAGAAAGACTGTGTATCTTGAGATGGAATTGGGCTGGGCAGGGAGAATGCAAGATAACAGATGGACGCGTAGGATTATAGAATGGAGACCCAGAGGAAGACCACAGACCAGGTGGACGGACGACATAAAACGGATGGCGGGGCACGATTGGATGGGGAAAACACACAATAGATTAGAATGGAACAACTTGAGGAAGGTTTACGTTCAACGATGGACAGAATAAGCTGCAGAACAAGAAGAAGACTAGAGATGAGCGATATGATCATATCTATAAATTTTACCTGTGACTTAGATAGTAATACCTGCGACCCAATTTTTCGTAAAGTAGGCACTTTAGTCGCCAGATTATTTTCTAAATCTTTTGATCAGTACTTTTCGAGATAAGACAGCGATTTTTGGCAATTTTTTAAAAGTAATACAAAGAAAAGTGTGCGCAAGTATTAAATTATATATACTTTTGAACTTGTGTTTTCACAAGCGTTCATTTGACATCCCACTCGATGATTTGGTCATTTTTTTTCACTTCCGATTTTACCCCCCAAAACTAAGCCCTTAAATTAAAATTTAACTTTCAAAACTATACGGCTCTGATGGGGCCATCAATTCCTATATTAGTGCCAAATTTCAACTTTCTTTGTTAAATAGTTTTGGAGAAAATCGGATGTGACAGACGGACAGAGAGATGGACAGACAGACAGACACCGAAGTGATCTTATAAGTGTTCCGTACGGAACACTTAAACTAGTCAAATAACTTTATACATGCATCAAAATATCAGAAATAGTGGGTCATAAAACTGGCTGTCTGTGACAGGCGCCGTTGTCGATCATTAAGCAGCAGTGGCTTCGGATTTGGGGAGATTACGGACGGAGTGAAGCAACGACTTAGCCGCTGTTAAAAGAAGCTCTGACTTATAAATCACCGTCGCAAGTATACCTGTGACCTAAAAGTCTCTGTTAAGCTCACCGCTAGTAACTACTTTTTCTTTTAAAAGAGAGAGACGTGGAGATATGTTGAATTTAGTAATTGTTATAATTATTTTTTCTTTTAATTAAGGAAAATATGACTCGAAACAGTAAAGTAAATAACCCCGAAAAGTATTGCAAGTTTCGATGATATCTTATCTGTGGTGTGGTCTCTTTAAAATAATTTATATTTCATATTTGTTTCCCTAGATCATACGTAAATATTCTATCAGTATAAACAAAATACTTAAATAAATTGAACAAAAAAATACCTTAATGGTATTATTGTAGGGGGATATCCAGCTTCTCTAGGTAAAATCAGACCTCTCCTAGGCGTTTGACAGTGTGCTATATGTAGTGAAATGTCACCTGCACTTCGTAAAGATATCACTTCCTCTCCAGTTTTTTGTTCTGGTCGGACGTTTAGCGTAAAACAAACTCTTCCATTCTAAAAAAGAAATTAAAAACTTAAAAGTTCGAAAGAGGTAGTGAAAGCATGGAAGCGGTAGTGTAATAATCGATTTCTAATTGTGACTGTAAATTGTACGTTGATTAATGTTTTTTTATGGACATACGTGCTGCAAATACTAAGCCAAACAACTACCGACCCGTTCCATTCTTTCAGTAATCTCAACATTTATAAAAAAGACCGTTACTAAATATATTTTTAAATATCTGAAAGACGAGATTGCATGTTCAAGGAGGAGTTTTTTTTTTTGTGAGGATATTGCAATTCTAAGGTTTATAATAATAATCCTTGCTCTTTGGAACAATTAAAGGCCTATCATCTTCATCATCACTAGCTTATTCCATCCACAGTCGGATGTAAGCCTCCCCAAGTAGTCTCCAATGAGCTTTGTTGTTTGTTTTTTGCATACAATAGTGTCCTGCTAATCTTTTTGTGTCGTCCATCCATCTTGTCTGTGGTTTACCTTTGCATCTTTCGTGTTCTCTAAGCCTCCATTCAACTACACTATATAATCCATCTTTGCGAAATGCCCCGTCCTATTCCACCTTAATATACATAGTCGTCGTATTACATCTGTAACTTTTGCTCTTCTTCGTATCTCGATGTTGGGAATATGGTCTTGGAGTTTAATATTTAGCATTCTCCTCTCCGTTAGTCAACCACTGCCATCCTCACGGTGACCCTATATTCATTTGCTTCTCCACCGTAATCTAATTGTTTCAAGATGGTCCAAAGTGCTGTATCTCCGTCTAAATCCCCCTTGTTCATGTGATTGATAACTGTCTAATTTGTTCGTTAATCTATATGTTATGATTCTAGTGAGGATTTTGTATAGTACCGATAACAGGCTGATGGGTCTGTAATTCTCCAATCTTAATTTGTTCCTGTTTTTAAAAATAAGCACAATCAAGGCGTTTACCCAAGATGTTGATATTTTACTTTCTATGAGGCACCTATTAAATACAGCTTGAAGAGACTGTATTATCGATGCCCCTCCATTCTTTATTATTTCTATAATTATTTCGTGTCTTCTGGTTCTGTGTTGTTGTAGATATATTGTAGGGCGTTCATTATTTCATCCGTTGTTATATCGGGAATTTCTTCAGATCCCACATTTCTTACTATTACTCAATTTCCTTGTTCTTTCCCGGGTGGTGGCGATATTTTCGTGTCACATAGTGTTTAATAATATTTCTCTGTAGCTTATTTTATCTCTTTGATTTGTGCGATCTCTTTCATTTGTTTGTTTAGGTGTTTCAAACTTTTTTTTTCTTTCAAAATTTGTTCTATTTTCGAGTTTCTGTACTGTCTGACGTCTTCTCTGATCTTTTTCTTTATATTTTTGTCTATTTTTGACAATTCTAATCTGACATTTATAGTATCATTTCTTAATAGTTTTCTCTGTTTTTGTGTCTCTTTACTTAATTTTTGTGATTTTTCTTTTTTCGATGTTGCTATTTGTTTTGTAGTCATAGGTAGGCTGTTGGTTATTTGTGCATTTAGTTCATCATCTGTTTGGTAGTTTATGTGTTTTCTATGATTTGCCAACGCTTGTCGATATTCGTCTGTGTTTTGCTTTATTATTTCTGTTGGTGTTTTTATCTTTGTATGTGTTATCAATCTACGTCTCTCCTGCTTAAGATTTATTCTTATTTTTGCTCTGAGCATCCGATGATTACTGCCAATGCTTATCGTGTTCACAACTGTCATGTCGATTACAATATTCTTGTCATTTGATAAAAAATAATCAAACTCGTTTCTTGTTATACCATCTGGACTTTGCCATGTCCATCGTCTATGTTCTGGTTTTTGGAAAAATGTGTTCATAACGTACAAGTTAATTTCGTTTACAAAATTTGATAACATTTCTCCTCTCTTGTTCCTCGTACCTAAACCAAACTTCCCGAGACTCTCTCCACTTCTATTCGCTGGTGTCCCTATTTTGACATTGAAGTCGCCGATTATTATGATATATCTTGTTTTATGGTTTAGCAATCCTTTATTTATATTTTTGTAGAATTGGTCAATTTCGTCTTCCTCGCTGTCTGATGTCGGTGCATATACCTGAAGGCCCATATCAGATAATAAACGGTACGTATCGTCACTCAATTTGGTGGGCGTTAATTTGGGAGCAAATATTATTGGCTTGAACATGTTGCAAGCATAACAAAGAGAGCTTCTCAAAAGTTGGAAATATTAATTTGGATTAGAAAGCTTGACACTTCCCAACTGTTAATTCTGTCCAAAGCTCAAATTCGACTGACAATGACATACTTCTCCATGTTTGGGGCTCTGCTCTCAAATATACACTACATTTGTTGGATTCTACTCAGAAGAGAGCTGTTCGAATGATTGGAGACCCAGAACTTACCTGCAACCTTGATTCCTTGGAACATCGACGAACGGTTGGCGACTTGCATCTGTTCTACAAATATTTTTATGGAAAATGTTCGATGGATGTCTTTTTTTAATAATGCTTCATCCCTTCCGGACATTAGCGATTAACAGAGCTATTCTAACTTCAATAACACCAATATGAAAAAGCTGTATCGAACTGAGACCGAACCAGTCACCTAGGTTTTTCATCCAGAAGTTACGTCTTCTGCCTAGCCTCTTTTCGCTTCTAGGTTGCTCTGAATTATCAGTTGCAACAGTCTGTACCGGTCGTGCCTCATGACGTGTCCAAGGTATGCCAATTTGCGTTTTTCATCGTCCAGGTCAGTTCTAGATCCTTTCCCATTCTCCTGAGCACCTCGTTATTAGTTACATAAGTCGGGATAGTCACATTTCGAAGGCATTTATTCTCTTCATTACTGCTTCGTTGATCGTCCATGATTCGGCTACGTAAAGTAGAACAGATAACATTCTGACCTTCAGTTGCAGCCTCAGATCTTTCGAAGTGAATAAGGTCCCCATTTGAAGGAATGCTACCCTGGCCTTTTCGACGTGACATCTAATTTCTGCAACATGGTCTCATGTGTTATAGATTGTAGTTCCCAAATAAATGAACATTCTCACCTGCTCTACTACTGTGTTATTAATTGTCAAGGGCTCCCGGTTACGGGTTGGTAAGGTCATATAGGGCTGAATATTGATGGACTCTATCTACTAAGTTTTGTAGGACTTTAAGATTACCAGCCACAATGGCAGTATCATCGGCATATCTGATATTTTTGTTGCGCTGTCCGTTTACTTTTATGCCACTTTGTTCTGCCAGTACCTCTTGGATTATTCGTTCATGGACACCCTTACAGTACTGATGTCGATCTCGTTTGACATGTTGCCGTGAATATTTACTTTCGCCTGTTGTCCCCAATAAAGGTTTCCAATTATTCTAATATCTTTTTCATCTAGCTCTTTTGTCGTAAGTCTCTCGATGAGTTTGTCGTGTTGGACGTTATCGAAGGCCTTCGCGAAATCAGCGAAATATATGTGAGTGTCTTGATTCATATTTCTGCATCTCTGAACAAGCACTGTTGATTGCACGATGGATGTAGCCCGCTGAGTTCCTTCTAGAGTGGTGCATGCTAGGAATACACGTCGCTCTAATACTTTATATCCGGATGAAGTTCAGCTTCAGCGTAGAACGCTTTTCAAGCAGTCTATTATATAGAGAAACTCAACTCTTTAGAATAATTTACCGAGGATTATTTTCCAACCAGTACATTTTACAGCGATTCAAGACCAACATGAATCACTTTTTCCGCACATGCGTTGCTTTTGTAGCTTTTCAGGGATTTCCCTGGAGTATGCCCATAAAAAAGCGATTATGGAAACGACGCACAGTGGGACGAAGTCCAACTCAAAATTCCAACTGCCTTTCAATTTTTAAGGTATTGCATTAATTTTTTTTTAAATACTCGTCAGATGTAGCGCTTCAACTTATACCTGTAATTTTTTTGTTTTTTTTTTGTAAATTTGGATGAAAGATGAAGAAGGTCTCTTTTTATAAATAATAAATATTCGCTTGTAAAATACAATTTTTTCACACATTTATAAAAAAGAAACAAAACTGATCAAAAAATAGTCAATTACTATAAAAACTTATTCCGAACAAAATAATATTATTCATTTTTGTATACCTCATGCAAGTAGATTATAATCTTCAAAAAAAATCCCACTTGTCATATTTCAATATAAAATTTTTAAATAAATTGAAAATTGGCCATTTATTGAAAACCAGATTAATTTTAATATAGTATATATTATTTACTATCTTAAAATAAAATTGTTGAACCAGAAATTCCTCGTTCTTTCGTCATCAGCTGAAAAAACTATAAAAAAACAGCTAAAAATAACTGAAATTGGCCAATAACTTAAAGTCCTTAAAATTTTCGCTAAAATGACTATTGTTACAGTAATTAGCAATCTCAGAAGCATATATTACCATAAGCAAATTATTGAGATTTCTATGTACAGAGTGAGTCAACGATAGAGTAAAGTTCATTATCTCATTTGTTTCGGGAATGACGAAAAAAGGTTAAATATAATAGTTTTAGGGAATGTTAAGGTGCACAGTTTAAAATTATTTTTGAGTATACAGGGTACTTCAAAAAAGTGTGACCGATCTAATATGTTTTTTTTTTTAAATGGAACATCCTATTTTCTAATTTATTTTTAAATTCTGCGTAAAATTTTATAACTTTTTTGTTAATAATGTTATATACCTAAACCTAGTAGTTTTTCTAATATTTCAATTTTTTTAAAAAAATACTAGTTTTCACTTTTGTAAAAAATTGCCAGTAGCGCCATTGTTTCTGAAGCTGGAATACTCATAATTGGTACGAGCCTTCTATAGAGATGAAAAAAAGATATATGTAAAGAAATTTGAGTTAGATGCTACAGGGTGTTCAAAATAAATTTATGCGTTTCGACTACTTTAAATTGAAAAATCTCAAATTTTTTAAATGGCACACCCCGTATATTATTATTTTTTCTGATAGATTTTATAAAACCCTCCAACTTTTATTAAGTATGTCATATACCTATTTCTAATAGTTTTCGATTAATTTGGAATTTTTCAATATTTACCCTTGTTTTTAATACACTTACGCTATAACATCATAGTTGCCAAGACAAAAATGTAGGCATTGTCAAATTTTGACATGTCTATTAAGCAAGTAAAAATAGTTTAATTTGTTGCAGTAAGTGACGTATAAAGGTAATATTTATGGATTTTCCTAAAAATGAATTAATTGATATGATTTATATACTGGGCGAGGAAGGAAAAAAATTGTCTTTTGGCAGTAAGGCTTTACGGAGTGAAGTACCCAAATAGACGTATACCATCTAGAAAATCTTTTCAGTGTTTAATGGAACGGTTTGATGGTAGTGGTAGCGTTGAGTATACGAAACGGAAAGTAGTAAACCAGAATGCTACCAATGAGGAAAAAAAAATGGAAATTTTACTTCATGTTGAAGATGATCCCCAGGTCAGCAGCCGTCAACTAGCGACTTATCTGACACATCTCAATCTACGGCTAATCGCACCACGAGAAAATACAAGTATCATCCCTTTCACATGGAACTACACCAAGAACTTCAAGACCGTGATTTTGAACGACGAGTAAACTTTTGTACCACCATAAATGGAGCAATAGAGCCGATTCAAATTTTTTATCCAAAATAATGTTTTCTGATGAAGCTACTTTTCGCAGTAATGGAGCAGTTAACAGCCATAACATGCATTATTATTCAACAGTTAATCCATTTTGGGTCCGGGAAGTTTAAAACCAAAACCATTGGTCGCTTAATGTATGGTGTGGAATATTAAATTTTCGAATTATTGGTCCATATTTTTTTTGCGAACCGCTTAACGGGCCTAGATATCTAAATTTTTTGCAAAACGAATAACTTTGAAAGGGGACAAATGTGGATTCAACAAGACAGAGCTCCTGCTCATTACCACCGGGGAGTTCGGGAATTTTTAAACGATCGTTATCCACAAAAATGGATCGGTAGGGATGGATTCATTCAGTGGGTCCATCGATCATGTGACTTAACACCTTGAGACTTCTTTTTGTGGGGCTACATTAAAGATCGTGTTTATGTGAATCCCCCTACAACACCAGTATATATGGAAAATAGGATATGGGATGCGTGCAGGACAATAACACCCTTTATGCTAAGGAAAGTGAAGGAAAATATAATAAAACGCCTAAACATGTGTATTCAAGTAGACTGGTATATTTTTGAACATTTCTTACGTCATAATAATTAATCATTAGATAAGTTAAACTATATTAAAATTATTATTAACTATTTGTTTATGTTTTCACAATAGCGTAAGTGTATTAAAAACAAGGGTAAAAATTGAAAAATTCAAAATAAATCGAAAACTATTAGAAATAGGTATATGAAATGCTTAATAAAAGTTGGAGAGTTTTGTAAAATCTATCAGAAAAAATAATAATATACAGGGTGTGCCATTTAAAAAATTTGAAATTTTTCAATCCAAAATAGTCGAACTATATAAATTTAGTTTGAATACCCTGTAGCATCTAACTCAAATTGTTTTACCTAATTTATCTTTTTTTTTTCATCTCTATAGAACGCTCGTACCAATTATGAGTATTTCACCTTCAGAAACAATGGCGCTACTGGTAATTTTTTACAAAACTTAAAACTAGTATTTTTTTAAAAAAAAATGAAATATTAGAAAAACTACTAGGTTTAGGTATATAACATTGTTAATAAAAAAGTTATAAAATTCTACTCCGAATTTAAAAATAAATTAGAAAATAGGATGTTCCATTTAAAAAAAATATATGTTATATCGGCCACACTTTTTTGAAATACCCTGTATACTCAAAAATAATTTTAAACTGCACACCTTAACATTTCCTAAAACTATTGTATTTAACATTTTTTTGTTATTCCCGAAACACATGAGATAAGATTACTTTATCGTTGACTCACCCTGTACATAGTAAAAAGTTCATCGTTCAAAAAAGTATTATTTAAAAAATAGAGCCAAAATTACAAAAATAAAGTTGACAAAAAGGTTGCAGGTACAACTTAAAGTGCAATGTCTGTCGAGTATTAAAAAAAATGAATGCAATGTCTTAAAAATTGGCAGGCAGCCGGAATTTTGAGTTGCACAGTGGCACTTCGTCCCACTCAAAAGAGTGCTGGAACGTAACTGTTCTTATTTATAACATTGTTTTTAAGAAATAATTTTACTACAGTTGGATATACAATAAATCTTATTGTACGTGTATAACGTTCATTTATCAAAATGCTTTTACTATAAATGCTTTAAAATCAATATTGTTACGACACCCTGTTGTGCAAAGTGTTTGAAAATATTATTGCAAGAGAACAAATCTGTCTCTTTTAGTTACTCGTCAGTTACTGCAGTGTGTAAATTAATAAAATCTTTTTTAATAAATACCTGTATTGTTGCCTGCCCCCCACCTCCCATTAAAAAATCTTCTGGATCACTTTCGTAAGGAGGCTCATCATACCAATGTCCCAACCTAGGGTCATGGGGCTGGGGCAAGCCTGCTGGTGCTAACATTCTTACGTCATCATCATACATGTACGTATCATCTAAAAATAAAATATGAAAATTAATAATTTCCTCTAACCATACGGCTGAATTACTCGGAAGAATAACACTGGGATGAGCAGCTTATGATAAATTTCGCGATGTGTTCAAAAGTGAGGTTTCGATCAGTCTGAAAAGGAAAGCTTTTAATTCGTTTGTTCTGCCCGTCCTTACTTATGGTACAGACACTTTGACCTTCAACAAAACATCGGCATGTAAACTTAAACGAACACGCAAAGATCGATCCTTGGTATAGGCCTAAAGGACAGAATATGAGGGTATTCGCAGAACAGGTGTTGCTATCTTGGAGCGAATAGTGGAGTTGAAAAATCTTGGAATGGTGACCAAGAGCGGACAAACAAAGCCGAGGCCGACCACTAACTCGATGGACCGACGATCTGAAAAGAATAACCACAAATTGGTAGCTGCTCAGGATAGGGCAAGATGGACGCCCCTTGGGAAACTTGGATCCAGTGGTGGACAAATATGGGCTGATTGATGACATATATATATATATATATATATATATATATATATATATATATATATATATATATATATATATATATATGTATATACATATATATATATATATATATATATATATATATATATATATATATATATATATATATATATATATATATGTATATATATATGTATATATATGTATATATACGTATATATATATATATATATATATATATATATATATATATATATATATATATATGCATAGCGATATATTTATTAAATGTATACCATAAACACTTACCTGCTGCAGTCATAGGCCCTCTAATTCCTTCTTTTCCTAAATGCAATAAACCCTGTTTTATATCCCTTAGAATCTGAAAATTAAGAAATCATATTAATAAAGGAAAAGTGGAAAAATATCTAAAATAAATTTTATTTTTTTATGACAAGTTGGTTAGAATATTTTTTTTTGTATTTAATGAACAATGTCAAAGAAAATCATTTGAATAAAACGTATTTTTGCAATCCTACTTTCTGGTTTTTGCCATATTCGGAACTGTATAAATGTTTACCATTCCTAACTCATTAAAACACTGTTTTCTACTCTCTAGTACGCTCCACGTTAGAGCATTATATTGTTCTTTCATCTGGTACCCCATAAATTCAAGTGCATGTTTTGGCTGTTTACAATGTTTAGAGAAAGCTTTAATTTTTTTTTGTTACGATTTACTTTTAACCGGATCCCTGATCGAGACGGGGAGTTCGCCAGTCTTCTTGATCTGTTTTTAACCACCAATCCGGAGATTTCCACGGTCACCGTAAATCCGCCGTTAGGTTCTTCCGACCATAAACTGCTTTCGACATCGAGTATCCTACCAATCAGTGACAGATCTGCTAACTGAGAAGATCTCATGGAATATTTTCGAACTTTTCCTTGGTTAGACGTTTGTTTTCGTTCTGACGACCCATCTGACTGCGCCAGGGAGGTTTCCGATGTTATTTTGGCTGATATGGAAGCTTATATTCCTTTTTCGAAGAAATGCCCTTCCAACGGCAAACCTTGGTTTGACCGAAAATGCAAAGAAGCTGTTGTTTCTAAACATCTTGTCTACCGACGATGGCGTGAAAATCCTAACACCATAAATCGTAACACCTTTGCTCGTGCCCGGAACAGATGCAAAGAAATTATCGACGAATCCAAGGAGGCACACAATCAGCGAATTAGAAACAAACTTCTCGCTTGTCCCAACAATTCCAGGTCCTCTTGGTCACTCGCTAAGGCAGCCAAAATTTCACCAAATCCACCATACCACCACTCACACGGCCAGATAATTCTATTGCAACGACACCTATTGAAAAAGCGAACTTGTTGGCTGGACCTTTTGCTATTCCCATAGTGCAGTCAAAGATGTCCAATGTCTTCAGACAGCATATCATAAAACGTATTTTAATAAGCTTCTGGCGCTGACGGAATACCTGCCATAGTTCTCAAGAACTGTGCGAAGGAATTGACACCAGTTTTCTGTAGACTTTTCAACCTATCCTACAGAAAGGGAATATTTCCTTTCTGCTGGAAATGTACCACAGTTCAGCCGATACTTAAAAAAGGTAAGAAGACCTTGCCAAATAACTACCGACCAGTCGCACTGCTTTCAATAATATCGAAAGTCATGGAAAAGGCTATCAATCAACAACTTCTAAAATATCTCGAAGAATTCAACATTATTAGTGATCACCAATATGGCTTTCGTAAACATAGATCAACAGGAGATCTTCTGACTTATGTAACACATGTTTGGAACAACGCAATTGAACACTTTGGAGAATCTCGAGCGGTTGCTCTTGACATATCCAAGGCATTCGATCGTGTTTGGCACGATGGGCTGTTGGCTAAGCTGCGTTCTTGTGGTATGTCTGAAAAGTTCTGTTTGTGGCTCTCATGTTTCCTCAGTGAGCGTTCTTTGCGAGTGGCGGTCGACGGATTTCTTTCTAACACCTTCACTATCAACGCCGGTGTGCCCCAAGGCTCCATACTGTCTCCTACTCTCTTTCTCATTTACATTAATGATCTGCTGGAAAAGACCGGAAATCTAATCTACAGCTTTGCAGATGACAGTACGCTTATCTCTTCATTCACTTTGAACGCTCGGACATCGGCTGCTCAGGCGAGTGTCCGCAGACAGCGGGAGGTTGTTCAACTTAACAAAGACCTAAAAGAAATTCTATCTTGGGGTGACAGTAACCAAGTGGAATTTAACGCTACAAAAAACCCAGGCGACAGTTTTTTCTAAAAAAGTTAACGTTGCTGAACCCGACATGGTTATGGTGGGGCACTCCATTCCTCTAACATCGTCACTCAATTTGTTGGGCGTTAATTTGGGAGCAAATATATCCTGGCATGAGCATGTTGCAGGCATAGCAAGGAGAGCTTCTCAAAAGTTGGGAATATTATTTCGAACCAGAAAGTTTTACACTCCACAACAACTGTTAATTCTTTACAAAGTTCAAATTCGACCAACTATGGAATACTGCTCCCATGTTTGGGGCTCCGCTCCCAAACATACACTGCATTTGTTGGATTCTATTCAGAGAAGAGCTGTTCGTCTGATTGGAGACCCGGAACTGACCGGCGGCCTTGATTCGCTGGAACATCGAAGAACGGTTGGCGACTTGAGCCTATTCTACAAGTATTTTCATGGACAGTGTTCGGAGGATGTGGCTCGTTTAATTCCTCCCAGAGTGGTGCATGTTAGAAATACACGTCGCCCTGATACTTCACATCCTTATGAGGTTCAGCTTTTTACTCCCCGTACAACGCTTTTCAAGCAGTCTTTTATATGGAGAACATCATCCCTTTGGAATAATTTGCCCAGGACTGTGTTTCCTACCGAGTACAATTTACAGCGATTCAAGAACAACGTGAATCGTTTTTTTTTTTTTCCGCACACGTGTCGCTCCTGTAGCGCTTTAGGGACCTCCCTGCAGCACGTGTGCTAGACACATAAAAAAAAAGATTTAATGTTGAATCTGTTGACTTCACAAGAATCTTAAACTCTCTTCTCTTTCTCTATAAGTCACTTCATAACCATATTGATTCTACTGATTAACTTTCGTTACTGAGTTTTTGTATCCCGGGTAATAACTCTGGACTTCTACTTTTTACTTTCAATACTCGCATACTAATGCAATAATAAAAAAATATTTTCTATAACCATTTTATGCAATAAGTTATATGAAATTCAAAAACGAACTATTTATCAGATTTTCACTAGATTTCATTTATCAAAATGAAATAAATAAACTAACTTAAATTAGCCGTTCAATTCATAAACTAGTCAATGTTCCAATGAGCAAAAAATCATAAATATGACAACAGGATAACATACGGATTATTACATAAAAAGCAACAGAAAAAAGCTATTAATTTGATTTACCTTTTATCAGTTAACAAAAACATTAAATTTAACACAATAACCTATTGTGGCATACCCAGCTATAAAGTCTCGAAACATTTAGAAAATATTGAATTAAAGGTAGCCTTCAAAAAAAAAACAATTCTTTTGGTAAAATAATAAAGAACAACAAAACTAAAACTAAAAAACATAATAAATCTGGGGTGTATAAATTAAAATGTGGCTCCTGCCCCAAAGTTTACATAGGTCAATCGGGTAGAACATTCAAACAAAGAATAAAAGAACATAAAAAAATATTTTAGAATAAGACTGAAGTTTCACATTATGCCTCTCTTTTATTTTCTGAAAATCATAGTTTTGATGAAAACTCCGATATATTACATATCAATATCCCATTTAATGGGATATATTACATATCAATATTCCATTTAATGGGATATTGATATGTAATATATCGAAGTTTTCATCAAAACCATGATTTTCAGAAAATAAATGAGAGACATAATGGGATATAATAGGTCTAAGCCAAGTTCGTAGAACTGTAGAGGACCAAATCATATTGAAGTCCGGAAACTGTCTGTATTATACAGGTGAACAAACTTTGATTAGAGGAGTCGGCTTCTTGGCAAATAAAAAATATGTTAACCAAATTATTGACATCAAGAGTGTTAATCCGAGAGTCATACATATATCTAATAACAGTGGTCAACACTAGTCATGCCACACGAATTTTGATAGCTAATACTGTTTTAACTAACTACCCTCATTATTAAACTGCAGTTGTTTTGTTTCAATTAGCCTCAATTTTCTTGTGATACGGTAATACTTATAACTAGTACTACGGCAATAAAAGCAAAGGAACGTTCGCGAAGAAATAGTCATTAAACTATTTGTCTGTGATTTTATCAAAATTTTGTGATTTATTAACTGCGTTAACATGTCGAGAAAGTGTAGTAACGATCCTAACTCTTTTTGTTATGTTTGTGGTGAACTGACTTTCAAAAAACAAAGACGAAATTTCACAAAAACTAGTCTTGAAGAGTTATCACCGGTATTTTGGTTTCGCTGTGGTCCATCAAGACAAATCCTGGTCCCCTCATATTTGTTGCATAACGTGTGTGAAGAATTTAACCGATTGAAAGAAAGGATCCCGTCATATGCCGTTTGCTGCACCCATGATTTGGACCGAACCAAGAGATCACATTTCGGGCTGCTATTTTTGTCTTACTGACGTAAATGATATAAATTTCAAAAAAAAACAATCAGTTATTTACCCTAATTTACCTTCAGCCATGAAACCAGTCCCTCATAGTGAAAATTTGCCTATCCCAGTTACATCTGCGTCCGTTGAGATTGACGATACACAATCCTCCACTTCAAGACAATGTGTTGATGAGGACGATGACTCTGAGTTTGAAAAAATTCTAACCAAGCCACACTTGATAACTCAAGGAGACCTAAACGATTTAGTTCGCGATTTAAATTTGTCAAAAAAGCAGTCAGATGAAACTAAAATCAGCTATTTTCGAAATCGTGATCAACACTTCAGATCATACTTTTCTCAAGACGGGGACTTGGTGTATTGTAATGATATAAATGGGATTATGAAGATTTTGGAAATCGATTTTGATCTCTCCCAGTGGCGTTTATTCATTGACTCTTCTAAAACAAGTCTAAAAGCAGTGTTACTGCATAACGGAGATATACTTCCTTCTGTACCTCTGGCCCATGCTGCTAATATGAAAGAAACTTATGAAAACATGAAGTTATTACTTGAAAAAATCAAGTACAGTACATATTCTTTCAAAATCTGTGGCGATTTAAAAATTGTTGCCCTATTACTCGGACTTCAGCTCGGTTATACTAATTTCTGCTGCTTTTTATGTGAATGGGACAGTCGAGACAGAAGAAACTACTATCATAAAAAAAATATGGCCTATGCGTGCATCCTTAATTCTTGGACAAAAAATGTGAAGTATTTACCCCTTGGAGAGCTATCTGAAGTACTTTTTCCACCATTGCATATCAAATTAGGCCTGATCAAAAATTTTGTAAAGGCAATGGATCGCAATGGGAGTGGATTTTTGTATCTAAAAGAAAAATTCCCCAAAATAAGTGATGTAAAGATAAAAAGAGGGTGTTTTCTTAGGACCTCAAATCAGGGAGTTAATAAAAGATCCGGTATTTGAAGAAAAAGAAAAACCAGCATGGAAATCTTTTGAGAATGTTGTTGCAAATTTTTTGGGTAACCATAAGAGTGAGAGCTATAGAGAGTTGGTAAGCGAGCTATTGTTGGCTTATCAAGCATTGGGTTGCAACATGTCACTCAAGATTCATTTTTTAGACTTACACCTGGATTTTTTTCCTCAGAATTTGGGGACTGTGAGCGATGAGCACGGAGAAAGGTTCCATCAGGACATTTCTAAAATGGAAAAACGTTACCAGGGCAAATAGAACCCAAATATGTTGGCAGATTACTGTTGGAAAATCAAAAGGGACCAACCACGATCTAAATTTGCTAGAAAATATTAATCTTCATAATAAGACTTTTTTACTTATTAAATTCTACGCAAGTTTATTAATTTAATCCAAACATTTTTTATAGCAACATCTGTCTAACCGCAACTGCTGGTACAAACTTTGTTAACACTAAATACCTTGCTTAAATCTTAAATTACTAAATTATTTAAAACTTTTTACTTTTTGGTTTAGGAGGTCATTGTTTTTTGAAATATTTTAAATTATTAAGAGAATAAAATTCTTGGCTAACAGATTTTTTTTAAAATTTTTGTTTTTACTGCCAACCACCTATTAAAGTAAAAAATATCATAAAAGTCCATGTGGCACGACAAAGTTACAATTTTGTTTACCAGTGTAATCTAACTAAATCAAAGATACTCTCTAAAAATTGTTCAGGCCTATGCACCAACGAGCACCCACTCAGAGGATGAAATAGAAACATACTACGAAGAAATTTCCACTGCTCTATAAGACGGAAAAACGCATTTCACGATGTTGATTGGTGACTTCAATGCCAAAATTGGAAGCAGAGAGGACGAAGAGAAAACTGCGATAGGTCATCATGGGCTAGGAGATCGAAACGAAAGGGGGAGGACCCTAATAGATTTTCTACATCAAAATAATTTATATGAAATGAACACCTTTTCCAAAAAGAACAAAAACAGAAAATGGGCATGGTCTAGCCCAGATGGTAAAACAAAAATGCAGTAGATTTCATAATCAGTAATAGGAAAGACATTATGCAAGATGTAAGTGTCCTAAATAAAAGCTACTGCTAATACAATACGACGCTGACTAGAAAGCGATGTTATTGGGCCTAAAGCTCATGATTGTTCTTTCGATAGTCCAGACTTAGATCCACGTGACTACAGACTGTGATGTAATCTCGAATCTTATTGAACCAAACAACAAAATTAGGAGTCTGTAAAAACAGAATCGTTCGCGCTATGGCCAAAAGTAAAATTCGAAAGGTGCATCATCGATGAGTGACCTCTGAATAGGGATTGACCCTTTTTATTCCTATCCTAAGGATATCGGAAAGGATGTGGTAATATCCATCAACGTTGCCCAAGTGTCGAAACGTACATTTTTGTATTTTACGGTACCTTTTAGGCAACACGGTAGTACTACCACGGATGTCACTGCATTTCTACAAAAACTGGTATCTATTTCAGGAATCATAGCAACTATACCACTCTTTCGCTTATGGTGTCACAAATTCTCAGTTATTAAAACTTTGAATTTTAACTTTATTCTTGGTAATGACATTAAATTTATAGATAAAGTTTATTGGCTTATTTTTTAGGTTTCTAACGAGAACGATCGCGGACATTGTGAATAACTGTAAATAGTGTTAAAGATTTTATAATGTAGTTTGTATGTAAATATTTTTTCTTTGCATTCACTTTTCATTTCCATCTTTGCGTTAAAAGTACTAACAAAATTTATAGTTAAACATGTAGAGCACAGCCATCGATAGTTTTTATTATTAGTTTAGTCATCGATAATTCATATTCAAACTTATACAGGTAAAGCTGGAGTTATGAGTTTGAATCCCAAGAGACTAACTTTCTTGTCTGTCGACTCTTGTTATGATATTTCCTGGTGTTGCTAACACGATGAGAAGCCATAAAACTTAAAAGGCGGAATTTTATGATTTATTTACAGATATATTCAGGATGAGAAACAACAATAATCCATTCTATTTATAAAATAACTATGTTTTTTCGACGAATGATCTACAATTACGACATAAAGTTCTCTTTCTTTAATTTATTTCTACCCCCCCCCCCCCCCCCAACAAATAAAGGTTAGCACCCCAACCAAAAATAAGTGTAGCAAACTTCAGTTTGTCAATTTTTGTACGACCTTTTACAAGCAGTCTTTTATATGGAGAACTTCATCTCTTTGGAACGATTTGCCCAGGACTCTGTTCCTTACCAAGACAATTTACAGCGATTCAAGATAAACGTAAATCGCTTTTTCCGCACACGCGTCGCTCCTGTAGCCCCTTAGACATCTCCCTGCAGCACTTTTTTTTTATGGGTCTAGCATACGTGCTGCGGAAAAGTCCCTAAAGCGCTACAGGAGCCACACGTGTGCGGAAAAAGTGATTCACGTTGTTCTTCAATTGCTGTAAATTGTACTCGGTGGGAAACACAGTCCTGGGTAAGCCATTCCAAAGGGATGATGTTCTCCATATAAAAGACTGCTTGAAAAGCGTTGTACGAGGAGTAACAAGCTGAACCTCATACGGATGTGAAATATCAGCGCGACGTGTACTTCTAACATGCACCCCTCTGGGAGAAATTAAGCGGGCTACAACCTTCGAACACTCTCCATGAAAATACTTGTAGAACAGACTCAAGTCCCCAACCGTTCTTCGATGTTCCAGCGAATCAAGGCCGCCTATGCGCTATGCCTATAAAACAAGAAAACATCTTTTTATTTTGTAAACTTATAAGTCCCAGTTTACTTTAAAAGCTCCTCGTATATAGCGATACAGGACCTCAAGCGCACCCATAAAGTTTCACACATGACAGCCATTATTTTCAATTCGGTCAAACGCAAAAAATTTCAAATTTAGCCGAATAAACAGGTACAACTGAGGACCCAGAGTTCGAATCCCCGGGGACCTAATTTCCTCCTTGTCAGCTTTCTTAACAAGAGTAGTGAATTCTTATGGTAATTCTCCGCCATGCAAACATTGCGAAAGGCCATAAATGCAAAGACCGAGAAATTTTATTCAAATAAAACGTACGTTACGGAGGATCATCATTTATTTACACGCAAACTGCGGACGCATAATTGCAATTGCCTTATTTCGGTCGTAAATTTCCAAGGTTTTCCCGGTTTTCCTTAGTTTTTTTCGAACCGTTTTCCAACGAAAAATTACAGTTAGAAGTAACAAGTATGGTCATCATTGTCTATCTGGAAAGTAGGTAGTTTATTTTTCTGAAGTAATAATGAATAGTAAGAAAACCGGTGAGGACGGGATTAAGTGAGTTACGGTGATGTACAATAAAATCTATGATTTAGGCAGAATCCCAGAAAGCTGGCTAAAGTCTGAGTGTATAACGATAAAAATGCGGAGAATATCGAACAATTAGCCTCATAAGCCATCTTTTAAAAACATTTCTGAAAATCATTCACAGAAGAATATGCAAGTTGTGTGAAGAAAACACGTCAGCTATACAATTCGGCTTTCGTGACGCCATGGGAACCAGAGAGGCCTTAGTTTCTATGCAGGTTTTGATTCAACGACTGCCAAAGGGCCTTTGATAGAGTCCAATATCACAAAATGGTCAAAATTCTGAAAGACCTTGGGCTAGATGGAAAGGATCTGCGGATTATTGGCAATCTCTACTGGAATCAGATGGCATTTATTAAAGCAGAAGGGGAGCGCTCAAAAACAATATCGATTAAGCGTGAAGCAAAGCAGGGTTGTGTTTTGTCTCCGCTATTATTTAATATATATTCTGAGCAAATCTTCAAGCTGATGAAGGAATACTGCTTAATTGGGAGCGAATAAATACAATCGTTATGCTGACGATACGGCGGTTATGGCTGATAAGTTAAAGGGTGTACAACATTTTATGACAAAAATAAACGAAGTCAGTAATCAATACGGCCTCGAACTGAATAACAGCAAAACAAAGGACATGGTAATCAGCAAGTCACCGGTTCATGCTACCTTGATGGTTAACAATCAACAAATACAAAGAACTCCACAATATTCATATTTAGGTACCATGATAAACGAACAATGGGATCAATCGCAATAAATTCGTTGCCGTTTCGAAAAACCTAGAACAGTGTTCCTCAAAATGGCATCACTTCTCAAAATTTCAGCAATAAAATTGAGCACGAAAATGAGACTCCTAAGATGTTATGTCTTCAGTGTCCTTCTTTATGGAGTGAAATCTTTGGCGCTGACTGAAACCACTTTTAAGAAACTTGAGGCATTTGAATTATGGCTAAATCGCCGAATTTTGAAAATTTTTTATACTGACCATATTACCGACGACGATATCTTACGTCGCATAAACAAGAAACTGGAAATTATGGAAACTGTTAAGTAGGAAAATTGGAGTATTTAGGACACATAATGAGAAATCCACACAGATATGTATTACTACAGCAAATACTCCAAGGAAAGGTATTCGGAAAAAGGGGACCAGGACGCAGACGTCTTTCCTGGCTAAAGAATCTGCGAAATTGGTTCAGAGCTGCAGTGGATGAAGTAATAATAGCCAGAATGATTGCCAAGATTTGAACCGAATAGGCACTTTAAGAAGAAGAAGAAAACCGGTCAAGAGCAAGTTGGACTTGCGCAATTAGTGTTCTTCATAAATGAGTTTTCAATAAAAAAGCCGAGATTACAAACATTTCTCTAAGATACTCTAAGCCAGGGGTGCTCAAACGGTCGATCGCGATCGACAAGTCGATCGCGAGTGCTTTTTGAGTCGATCTCGAGAAAAAAATTCCGATATAGAACTATTCACAGATTTTGTTTTAGGTAACTAAAAACAAAATGTAATGAATAAACTACTAAAATTTATTCGATCCACAATTAGGCCAGAATAACCCCCTCATCACTTTCTTTTATCGTAATAACCCCCTGCTAGCGGCAAAAGGCGGCTTTATCAAAGGAACGCGCGGTACTTGTCAAAGAAAAGCCGCGTTTTTGATTCCCGCCGATTTTTCTAGAAACTTCGGGCGGCGTGTTTGACGGGAACATTCGAGACTTCGTTCGCGCCGATATAAATATTGCGCCTGCAGGAATAGGAGTCAGTCTGAGTTGTAACTTGAAGGCGATACATCGATACAAAGTTTATTAATAAATAGTCCAAAATGAGTGCGGCGAAGAAAAAAGTAAAACTTATCATTTTAATAACGATTGGGAGGAAGAATTTTTCTTTTGTATGGTAAAGGATAAGTGCATTTGTCTCATTTGCCGTGCGTCAGTTGCAATACCTAAGCGTGGAAACTTAGAGAGGCATCATAAAACGGTTCATAAAAACTATGAGAAGGATTTTCCGTCACAGAGTGAATTAAGAAAACGAAAAGTACGTGATTTGATAACTTGTTTGAAAAAAGAACAAACCCATGTTCACAAGACCAGCCAAACAATCAAAAGCTGCAACGATCGCGTCATTTAAAATATCTCATATATTGGCGAAACACAAGAAACCATTTGATGATGGATTGGTTGTGAAGGAAGCATTTATTGAAGCGGGTGAGACTTTATTTGGAGATTTTAAAAATAAAACAGTGTCTGCTATTAGAGAACTTCAGTTATCTCGTCCGACTGTCACAAGGCGTGTTGAAGTCATGAGTCAGGACATGGCAGATAAACTAAAACATGATATCATGGAATGTACTTACTTTTCTTTATAGTTCGACGAATCCACCGATATGACAGACACTGCCCAGCTGTGTATTTTTATTCGAATGGTATTCAATGACATGTCGGCTAAGGAAGAGTTTTTGACAATGATTCCTCTGAAAGGAAAGACCCGTGGCGAAGATATATATGACGTTTTTCTTCAATTTTGTAACAAACTACAAGCTACCAATATATAAACTAGTGTGCATTACAACCGAGCACCAGAAATGACTGGAAACAAAAACGGTTTTGTGGCATTGTGTCGAGCTAATGATGATTTCCCTTCATTTTTCTCCTTCCATTGCATTATACATCAACAAGTTTTGTATTCAAAAGTTCTAAACATGGAGGAAATTATGGGCATTGCAATAAAAATTGTGAATTCTATCCGTGCACGTAGCTTGCAACGATGGCTCTTTAAGTTGCAGTTGGAAGATAGTGAGTCAGCTGAACGCACTGATTCAGTTCTTCACACGGACGTCAGGTGGTTGAGTCGCGGAAAATTCTTAGAAAGGTTTCAAGAATTATTGCCCGAAATAACAGCTTTTCTGGACGAAAGAGGTGATGACACTCAGATGCTGAAAAACGGAAAATGCCTGACTGATTTGGCATTTTTGACAGACATCACAATGCATTTAAACACCATTAATTTGGAGCTTCGAGGTAAAGGAAAAACTATTATTGAGATGATTAGCGCAATAAACGCATTCAAAAGTAAATTGCAACTTATGATAGATCAACTGAAAAGAAAGGATCTAAATTTTCCGTCTTTGAAAGCAAGGATTCCTCAGTTGAATTATGATATTTATGAGGCAGAATTATCAAATATTTTGGGCCAATTCGAAATACGTTTTTATGATTTCAGTAAATTGACAAATATCGCATCATTTATGAGTTATCCTTTTTCGTGTAAAAACATTGAGGAATTAGCTACTGATATAGAAAGTCAGTTTAACATGGACTCATGTTCTGTTGAAAATGAGTTAGTGCAGATTATATCAGATATACATCTCAAAGCCACAGCATCTGATACAAAATTCTGGTGTTTTATATCTGAAGATAAATATTCGAATTTAAGGCAAATCGCCCTTCAACTGACGGCAATGTTTGGGTCAACTTACTTGTGCGAGTCTGTATTTTCTGAAATGAAGATAATTAAGTCAAAATATCGCAATCAACTAACTGACGAACATATGTCATCATGCTTGCGATTAGCACTCGGTAATTATGTACCATCTTATGAAAAGTATGCTGAGGACATGCAGTGCCACGCTTCAACATCCAAAGTCACTCTTTAGTTAAGTTTAGACACTAGAACTCGTTTGTTTTGTAAGAACCAATAAACTCGCAATTTTGAATAATTGTGAGTTTTTTCATTGACATTTTAGAGCAGACCTACACTTACCTTGACTAAAAAAATGCATATTGTGCGGAAAACTAATATTTATGCCACGATACACGCTACCTAGACGACAATACTGCATCACACTTACTTGCAGCCTCTCAGAGTCGATCGATCGTAGTCTAACAATATTGAGGTAGATCGCCAGCAGTTCAAGTTTGAGCACTCCTGCTCTAAGCTAATCCGACCAACAAGAATAAGACAAAAAGTGTGACATGTATTATTATTAAGTTCCAATATGTATTTTTACGTTTTTTCTTAGTCAGTAATGTATAATAGTTATAACATTTTAGCTAGCTAATAGCCAATAAATCAATATAATTCAATCTAGTAGTAGCTCAGTCGTCAGAGGCAAATTTTGACGAAAAGCTCTCATTAAATGTTAACAGGCCGCATTTTGGCATACAGATAGTTTCTTGGACGTAGAATACGATAAAAAAGTTTGCTGCGCTAAATTGTACGCTAAGCCTAAAAATCGAAAATAAAATGAAAAATTAGGTTTTTCTCAAATACAGTGAAGTCCGTTTATAACGAACTCCAAAAAATCACTAAAGATTGTTCGCTATGTCCCAAGTTCGTTACAAACAGTAAACAAAATCTAATATCATTTCTCACTACTTTTTTATTTAGATTAGGCGCTAATGCTTAGAAACATGAATAATAATAATTATTAAATTAAAAGAAAACGTTCAAAGGAAAATAAAGCAAGTCACACTAAAGTTATTATTATGTATGTTGGTACATATACGAGTATAAACGAAAACATTAAAATACGTAGTTTATACGATAAAATCAGTAATTTTCGTTTATACAATTTTACCCCAAAAAGAAATGGTGTTTATATAATTGTCAAGGTCACAAAAACCACTCCATATATGTTCAGGAACTTCACGAGATTCCAAAAAATTGCAAGTCATTTTCTTAGTCATTTCTGAAATGGATGGAACATAAATATTATCTCCTTCTCCAAGCTCGTCTTTGTCGTCATTATCGTTTAAAATCTTTCCAGAAGTCACGGATGTCACAGTTTGATCATCAGTTAATATCTCTCGTCATTAATTCAGTATTCAAAATTAAGGTAGTTAAACATCTTTTTAATCTCGATTTCCACTGTACTTTGTTGAATGTCAGTATCGTAAATAAATTCTAGACAATCAGTAGGATCTTCTCGATGTTTTTTAATCCACTGAGTCAAGGGTAGCGCATCACCTGACTCATATTCCTTTTTTAAAAATCCGCCATGCTTAAAACAGTTTGCAACGGTTTCTCTACTGACTCTTTACCAAGCCATATGGATAAAGTTTACAGCCTCCAAGAGAGTTCCAGAAAAAATGTTACCTTTATCGATCGTCTCTAACATTTTCGTAAGTAAAATCTTTCTATAATGATATTTTAAAGAATGTATCACACCTTGATCCATAGGCTGGCGATTCGCACTTGTGTTTGGATTCATAAAAACCAATTTTATTTGCTGTAGGTCAACTTCAAGGTGGACTGGCAAAGTAATATTTTTCTATTTATGAATTTTAATTCTTTGTCCCATTCGATCAGTTCGTTTTTAAAAATTTTATCCAGGCTTTACTGTTTGATTTGTACTTTACTGGTAAATGTTTGTTTTTAAAACACCTGGGACCGGCGAACTTTCTTATCACCAACAATTTTCTTTTCTCTGTTCCAGACGTATTTGCAGTTACCAACACAGTAATCCTTACTTTTGATAATTTTCCACCAGCACAATTATCTGACAAACTTTAATGTCTTATCAGGCGTCATTTTGTAAAACAAACCCGTTTCATCCGCATTAAACATGTCCACATATTCATAACTTTCTCGAATTTCCGGCCATACATTGGCCAACCACTGATCAACAACAGTCATATCCACTCCTGCAGTTTTTCCTACTATCTTACCCCCACTAATATTATGGCGCTTTTTAAATGGTTCAATCCAACTCCTAGAACAGTTAAACTCGGTGTTCTCTATTTTCATTTCCATTCCACTAGTTTTCTCTTGTAAAGTATAGCCGGTAATAGGAACATATTCATGTCGTTTTTGACTAAACCATTTAAGGAGTCCTTTATCGACTGGGTCATGTGTAGATTTTCTTACTTTTTTACAACTAAAGTTTCTTTTATTATAGATTGATAAGATTTCTTGCCTCTTCTTCCATATGGCAGAAACCGTAGATTTAGTTAAATTCAACTGTTTGCAAACATCACCTTGTTTAACTCCATTTTCTATTTTCCTTATAATATCGTGTTTGTCTCTTAAAGAAAACGCTTTACGTTTTTGTGTATTCATTCTAAAATAAAAACTTAAACATTCACTTTGTTACTTTGATCAAATATGCATTAAAACCTCATAATACAACAAGTGAATTGAAAAATAATACTGCTCGAACTAGACACGCGGCGGAAACAAGTAGAATAGGGGTTCCCAGCGAGTTTCGGTGAATTCCCTAGATCAAGTCGCGCGACATCGAGCACATGGAGTGGCAAGTTCGTTATAAACGGACATAAAACATCCAAATTTGGTTCGTTTTATCCGGAAGGTCGTTATAACTGGGTTCGTTATAACCGATAAAAATTTGCATTGGTCTTATGGAGGTTTTTTCGTGCATTATAAAATAGTTCGTTTCAATCTGAAATTCGCTATAAACGGGTTCGTTATAAGCAGACTTCACTGTATCTCTAAAAACAAAAAAGATATAAAAAAAACTAATAGCAGCATATGAAAGAACGGGAAATTTTACAAAAAACAGTGTATAGCTTATTTTTTTTTTAGTTTTACAACAATTTCAAAAAAAATATTTAAAATAAAATGGCTGGTTTAACCTCTTCAGTTGTAGTGGGAATCATGCTTCCAAGCTTATTTATGATTGAAATAACGTTAAATATTTTGAAATTGGTTATTCAGATGTTTCTCAAGGTGCTGATTAAAAATCCGATGACAGATTTGAAAAATTCAAAATGGCGGATCCAATATGATGACCAGAGAGTACGTAATTCATTTAATTTCTTTGAATAATTTAGAATTTTTGTGTCTTAAATAACTTTTTTTTTGTTTGTACCTGGATATTTAAATGAAATATAAATACTTCGTACTTAAAACTTAGACTTTTATCTTTCATTTCCCACCTTTAAATATTTGTTTTATTTTAAGTTTAAGTTGATTGATGATTAATAATAAGCAAAAAATACGTTTATCATGAACACTTTTTTAAGAGCAAAATTACAAAAAAAGAGAAAGTTTTTTTGAAGTTTTTAATGATTTTCTAATATCAAGTATACTTTTAACTTTGACTAAAAAGAAATTTTCTACTTTTTTTTGGCCATTTCGTACTGCTTTGAACGTAAAATTGCCGGCGGCTCACTACAGCAGGCAAATTTTAATATTTTAAAACTTAATTTTTCAATTACACAGACAATGTGGGTATTTTTAATTATTCTTATATTGAAAGTTAAGGCATAATAATGATATATGCACAAGGATTTTTTTTTAAATAATATATTTTATTAAATATTTGTAATTTATTGTATGCCCGCTAAAATTATGCAAACAAAAATTTTGTTTTAACTTTTACAAATTATAAAGCAACAAAAATAAAAACTGGTAGTATCATCGGAAAGGTGAATGTCTCCTCTTCAAAAAGCTATTTTTAACTTTCTTTTTACACTCTGAAAACAAGTAATATCGATTAACCTTCGAGCGGTGCGTGTAGACTTTCAAATTAATCTGTTTGGCGCGCTACACTTTTTGAATCACTTATCTTAATTTTTAATAAATTTACGTTAATAAAAAAATCTAGAGAAAAATCTATACTATTTTTTTGGAAAATTTCTTGCTCTTTCATATGGTGCTCTTGGTTTTTCGATATCTTTTTGATTTTTCGAGATATTACCGAAAAATCGAATTTTTGATTTTATTTTTTTTTATTTTTTTTTTTATGGGTCTAGTACACGTGCTGCAGGGAAGTCCCTAAAGCGCTCCAGGAGCGGCATGTGTGCGGAAAAAGTGATTCACGTTGTTCTTGAATCGCTGTAAATTGAACTCGGTGGTAAACACAGTGCTGGGCAAATTATTCCAAAGGGATGATGTTCTCCATATAAAAGATTGCTTGAAAAGCGTTGTCCGCGGAGTAACAAGCTGAACCTCATACGGATGTGAAGCATCAGCGCGACGTGTATTTCTAACATGCACCGTTTTGGGAGGAATTAAGCGGGCTACATCCTTCGAACACTTTCCATGAAAATACTTGTAGAACAGACTCAAGTCGCCAACCGTTCTTCAATGTTCCAGCGAATCAAGGCCGCCGGTCAGTTCCGGGTCTCCAATCAGACGGATAGCTCTTCTCTGAACAGAATCCAACAAATGCAGTG
Source organism: Pachyrhynchus sulphureomaculatus (assembly GCA_019049505.1). Classification (NCBI taxonomy): domain Eukaryota; kingdom Metazoa; phylum Arthropoda; class Insecta; order Coleoptera; family Curculionidae; genus Pachyrhynchus; species Pachyrhynchus sulphureomaculatus. The sequence continues at coordinate 6,284,637 of CM032452.1, read as the reverse complement.
TATGTTTGGGAGCGGAGCCCCAAACATGGGAGCAGTATTCCATAGTTGGTCGAATTTGAGCTTTGTAAAGAATTAACAGTTGTTGTGGGGTGTGAAGCGTTCTGGTTCGAAATAATAATCTAAACTTTTGAGAAGCTCTCCTTGCTATGCCTGCAACATGTTCATGCCAGGACATATTTGCTCCCAAACTAACGCCCAACAAATTGAGCGACAATGATACGGGGAATGGAGTGCCCCGACATAACTACGTCGGGTTCTGCAACGTTAACTTTTTAGAAAAAACTGCCGCCTAAGTTTTTGTAGCGTTAAATTCTACTTGGTTACTGTCAGCCCAAGATAGAATTTCTTCCAGGTCTTTGTTAAGTTGAATGACTTCCTGCTGTCTGCGGATATTCGTCTGAGTAGTCGATGTCTGAGCGTTCAAAGTGAATGAAGGGACAAGCGTACTGTCATCTGCAAAGCTGTAGATTGGATTCTCGGTCTTTTCCAGCACATCGTTAATGTAAATGAAAAAGAGAGTAGGAGACTGTATGGAGCCTTGAGGTACACCGGCGTTGATAGTGAAGGTGTTAGAAAGGAATCCGTCGACTGCCACTCGTAAAGAACGCTCTCTGAGGAAACATGAGAGCCAGACATATCACAAGAGCGTAGCTTAGCCAATAGTCTATCGTGCCAAACACGGTCGAATGCTTTGGATATGTCAAGAGCAACTGCTCGAGATGCTCCAAAGTGTTCAATTGCGTTGTTCCAAACGTGTGTTATATAAGTCAGAAGATCTCCTGTTGATCTATTTTTACGAAAGCCATATTGGTGATAGCTAATAATGTTGAATCCTTCAAGATATTTTAGAAGAGGCTGATTGATAGCCTTTTCCATGACTTTTGATATTATTAAAAGCAGTGCGATTAATCGGTAGTTATTTGGCAGGGTCTTCTTGCCTTTTTTAGGTATCGGCTGAACTGAGGCACATTTCCAGCAGGAAGGAAATATTCCCTTTCTGTAGGATAGGTTGAAAAGTCTACAGAAAACTGGTGTTAATTCCCTCGCACAGTTTTTGAGAACTATGGCAGGTATTCCATCAGCGCCAGAAGCTTTTTTGGAGTCTAGCTTTATTAAAATACGTTTTATGATACGCTATCTGAAGACAATATCGGGCATCCTTGACTGCACCATGAGAATAGTAGGTGGTGTTTTTCCTTGGAAATCGACAGTAGAATGTGAAGCAAAGAGTTCAGCCAACAAGTTCGCTTCTTCAACAGGTGTCGTTGCAATAGAATTATCTGGCCGTGTGAGTGAGAGTTTATCGTAGAATTGATACACAAATTTGTCCATTTTGGATATTTTTATGTTGTTATTTCAATGTTTAAGCAATTGGAAATATATTATTATAATTTAAAATCTAATGTAACTAAATATAAAATAAAAATAATTAGGACAAGAATTAGGGACAAATTTGACATGTGTATCATATTTGTATCGCTACCTGTTTTTAAAAGGTGGTTAACTCTAACAGTTGAAATAGTATTTTTTCTGACATTTTAATTTATGCTCAAAGCTATGTGGGAAAAATTAGAAAATTTTCTTTACGGAAATTTTACCTAATTTTCTGTATAGTACTACTCTAACCTACTGTTTACTAGCATGTGTTATCTAATTAGAATTTTGTTTATGCCAAGAAAGGGAAACGCTCGATAGTTGGAATTGAGACATGATGCATTTTTATAGTCCGATCAATGATTTTTTGCATGCACGTCATAAATGTGTGAATATAGTGTAAACATCCCTCTATATTATTCTTCATGTCAACATGTTAAGTATATTTAAAAACTTAAAAACGTAAGTCTTTTATCATTTGAAGGTATTTGCGACATTCGCTCTATTATCTGTCTCGGTTATTTGTACATATGCAAGAAAAACAGCGAACAACCTGGAATTTGGGTATAGCTTCATGTTTTAGAAGCCAGTACCGCCGAGTTTATAGGCAATGAAAATAATCGATAATTCTTTGACGGATTGGGGTTACGTCATCTTTATGTTTAATTTTTGGAAGTGTCTAATGCACGTCTCATTGGACGTCGAAATAATAAAAATAGCTGCACCGTCCACGTTTTGTGTGGTATCCAGGGAGGGTGTTTGTAACAACTTTTTCTAAATAAATAAAGCTGCGTTACGGAAGTTTTACCATAAAATCAAACATAACCAAAATTTCCCATAAAAAACGTGAACTGTGCAGCAATTTTTATTCAACTTATATTGGACCATGCAGTAGTCACTTCCCTTATTTTTACGGCAAACGGTCATTATCTATCCCATTATTGAATTTTGGAATATACTTGCCAACTAATAAATAGTTCTGTTCAGAGCTCTAATATTTGTGGAATATTGGCCCCAAATACTCTTCATATAAACCCACCAAAATACCTGAAAAACGTTTGAATAGTCAAGCAAGAGATTTTGTGGCGAAATTAATAGTGTATTTTACATCGGAAAGGGATAACAAGGGTCCTCTTATATCTCTTAATGCTGTACAAGAGGTAAATCAACCACATAGGTATATCATTTTAATGTGTTTACAACCTTCTAGTTCCAGAGAGTCGCTGCTGCTTTATAGATTAGTATGAGAACTGTAGCGAGCATCAAAATTCGTAGTGATAAAAATGAATTGCTTTCAGTACCTGGAAAATCACAACCAAGGAAACAAGCTAAGACCCATGATCTGAGTGAAAGTTCTAAAATGGACGTTCGTAATACATTGTATGCACAAAGCAAGTAGGTATTAATATCTATCGAAAGTAAATCATATTGTACTTTTAGAAAAACATGTTACTATTAACAACTTACGTAAACAACTGCGACAAAAAGAGATAATTAGTCAGTTATGGAACTCTTCGAACATTACTTCTGGATTTGTGTTTCAAATTTAAGAAAGATGGCAACAGACAAGCATTAATGGAAACAGCAAGAATTTGTTCAGTGAGGACAGCTTTCTTAGAAAGTATATGGAAAACAAAAATGCACACATTGCTTGTCAGCTTATTTTCATAGACGAAACATGGATTTTTTCAAAAGGCAGTCAAAGGAAATCATGGCAGGATGACAATATTAAAAGTGTTCGTAAGCCTGGGGGATTTGATGGTAAAAGGTTTACTGTTTTACATGCTGGACACAGTGGGGGTTTTATGGAAAATACCAATTTATTATTTGCTAGCAAGTCAAAGTCATTTGATTATCATGGAGAAATGAATAGTGAAATGTTTACGAAATTAATATTTATTCTCAGTCATTACCGATATACAGGGCATTCAAGTTGTTGAACGAAATTTTAACTTTTAAGTAGACCCCTTGATTTACTGTTTTCCTATTTGACATAACAGAGAAACTCTTCCACTACTTCCGTAAATACCTGAATAAGTACTAGTAAATTCTGTTCTCTTGTTTGTCGATCCTAGCCCGACTGATGAACCGTGATACGATTGACAAATAAGAGAACAGTGGGTAGACTGCTGAAATATGGGCTTTGCCTATTTTCAGTCAATAAACCAAAAAACTAGCGATTTATTTATTTATATATATACACTGGTCATCAAAAAAATCGACTCTATCTGGCTTCATTTAACATGGATTCTAGAATTTAGTCTTCATACACTATTACGGATTTTAGTATCATTTGAAAACCCATTCTATTCTCTTTCTAATGATACCAAATTTCATGGCATAGCTCATGCTTTTTCTGATTAAAATGATTGAAAGGGGAAACAAGGAGAACACAAGGATTGAAAAGAGGAGTAAGAGAAAGGAAAAATTAAATAATTTTAAGTTTAACAATGAAATTTATTGACAAAAACGAAAATTAATATTTTATATTACCTCCCTAGCCCTTATTAATGCTTCCAGCCGGTTTTTCATGGAACGGGTGAGCTTTTTCACCACTGTATGTGAGATTCTTCTTCACTCTTTCGCCATCGCAACCTTTAAGTCCCTCATCGATGCAGGGGTTGGACTTCTGGCTCGAATCCTTCTTTGGAGCTCTTCCCACATGTGCTCGATTGGATTGAGGTCAGAACTTCGCGCTGGCCAGACTAATGTGGGTATTCCCACTTTCGCCAGGGATTGCCGCACTGATGCAGCAGCATGTGGCCTCGCATTGTCGTGTATTAGCACGAAGCTTCGCCAACAAACCCAGCGTTAGGAACGACGTGTTCCTGCAGGATCTCCTCGATGTACTGGTGAGCAGTTAATCCATCGCTACGCGTCTTATCAGTCACGAAAACCGAATCCATTTTTGCATCCAGCGAGATGCTTCCCCCACCATGACAGAACCTCCTCCGTAGACGGTCGTTTCAGTAAGGCAGCACTGCGCATAGCGCTTCTTAGGCCTCCTATGGATTCGTCTTCTTTCATCATTGCCCTGTAGGCACACTTTCTTCTTCCTGATCCTGGTCTTCGTATAAAGACGCCAGTCTCTTGATAAGGTCTGTAGAGTCTGGAAACAGCTGACTGGCTCAAGTGCAGTTGGGTAGCTACTACACGTTGGCTATGCCAAGGGCAATGACTTGTGCCATTTCTTCCTAGGTGGTATCTATTTTCTTAAGACGTAATTAGTGAGCAGGTACAGTAGAGATGTTGACGGTTCAAGTTCCGATGAGTACAATTTACAGCGATTCAAGAACAACGTGAATCGCTTTTTCCGCACACATGTCGCTCCTGGAGCGCTTTAGGGACTTCCCTGCAGCACGTGTGCTAGACCCATAAAAAAAAAGGAATGATAGGAAAATGCACTTGCATGTGTTTTTTACAGGGATGAATGGCGTGCAACGAGTACGTTGCTGAGCGAGCGAAGACGGTTCTATTGAGTAAAACCGTTTTAATCAGTAAAACTTCTTGGAAATCCAAATATTTTGGTATTATTGAAAAGAATAGAAAATCAGCATCCTAATGATACCAAAAATAATATCACTATTTGAAAATTAAATTCAAGAACCGGTGTTAAATGAAACAAACATAAATACTGTGCCCAAATAATAAACTAACTCTATATTTTCGAATTTCATTTCATTCTCATCTTACCTCCTCATGTTCCTTCGTAAACTTCTCTCGTTTCTTGAGCGCTTCTTGCAACTTCAACTGCAACAAAAAAAAACAGAAAAAAACTGTTAAAAACGATGAAAAAAAGAAAGCGTTGAGAAAAATGGCCAAATGGAGCCGGCATTTATCAGGAAAAATTAGTGCCGGGCCGGCCGAAGCGGGCTGCAGTTACTTTAGGTAAATTTAATTGGGCTGCCATTGCAGTAGTTTTGTTTAAATTAGGTCGAGGTTTTTACGTGGCGATAACCAGTGGCGTTGGTGGGTGAACAAGGTTTTGGACGTTATTTGGAATCTTTATTAAAGGTGTTCTCGCTATATTTCCCGCTTACGCCCGCGAAGTGGTTGGTTGGTTGTAGGCGAGGTAGGCGATTGTACCTGTTTGTGCACTGCAGCCTGTTGGCGTGTTGTGGCTCTTTTGGCTACTTAAACGTCGTCCTTTTAAGAACGTTTACTAGCTTCCTTCCAGACCTTTCAGGTGATAAGGATTATTTCAGCATTTTAAGGGGCCATAAATCGATTTCCTAAAACTGGTCCCAGGTAGAAAAAATTTGTTACCTAACAATGTGGAATATGCATAGAACAGTATGCGACCTCCCCTCCGTTACCTATTTGATAGCGCGCGTGCTGGAGTCTTAGTCGGAATTTGATCGTCGCTCTAAGTGTTCGTTTCTCTTCTCGGCATTTGTTAAAAAATAGTTGTTTAAAAATTTGATTTTGATATTACAGGTAAGAGCGCATACATATTGATCATTTCTACGTAGTTTTTTTTTTTAATAATTAGTAATATTTTAAAGGTAGAAAATGTTACTAGAAATTCTTGTACGAAAATCCGTTGTGCGGTATTTAAAAACGTATTTGTTATACTTTAGGGTGCGTTCCAGTGATTTTATTGGTTTTAGCAAAAAAAAAGAGTATTTGCACTAAGCAAATTTATCAATATTAGCCGTGATTTTCCGTGAAATCGAGGTTTTCACGGTCATTAAATCAGACGGTGAAAACTACGTGGTATTTATTTATTTTTTTAATTTAAACAGTTTTAATTTTGTTCTAGGATCCGAGGGTACTTCAAGTGCTCGAGTAGTAATGCGTAGACTACTTTTTGACAAACTGTAGGAACAAAACTTTCCAAATTTTAAAGAAAAATTAATATATCTTGAGAATTATATTTCATCGCAAGATGAATATTGTGATGAGCAAAGGAAGGAAGTGAAGCTTAAGTTCTCTTAGAACCTCCAGAAAAAGTGGTGAGAAGCGCATAAAAAAGCAAAAGTTTTTCTTAAAAAAGAATGACGAATGATTAAAAGAAACATTTGAAATACCTAGAATAAAACGCTATTCTTCTTGTTGATCAGCAAAGTCATTTGAAGATTCAAGTGAGAGGAGCAGCGTTGTAGATAAAGAAGTAATAATGCGTGCTGCTCAAACATCCCTTCAAAGTTCTGGAGAAAGAATTGCATCCAGTACTCCAAAAGACATAACTAACTCTCCTCAGACAGCCCAAGCATACATACAAAACGTTAAAGCAGCATGAAAAACAAGCACAACTAAATCCAATAGCCGCCCTCTCAATGTTTGTAGAAGCTGACCTCTCAAGGAGACAATATGAAATAATAAGGAATAGTAACACGAAGCATTATCCGATTGCCACCGTGTTATAGCAAGCAAAAAGGGTTTGTTATCAGGCGAAAGAGGCTTATCGGGTAACTGAAACATGTGCTGAAATTAACTTACAACATTTATTGGATTACAAGGTTAAACGTTTGGCCACATATTTGGAGACAGTACTAAAAGAATTAAATCTAGAAGAGCGTCAATCATTGACACTCATTTCAAAATAGGGATGTGACGGATCGCAACAAGCACAATTTAAGCAAAAAATGCAAGAAGAAGAAGCAATTGACAGCAACATTTTTCAAAGTTGCGTTGTTTACTACAAATGATTTGTGGGACAAACAGTTTGGCAGAATCCAACTCCCTTTTTGCCACGATATTGTCGGCCAATGAGGATTAGATTTGTTAAAGAAACAGTAAATAATATAAATTCTGAAACTGCTTACATAGAAAATGGCAACAGCGAATTCATACAAGGCGACATATCTTTTTCCATGAAATATATAATGACGCTAACTATGGTCAATGCAAAAATGCTACTTCAACTACTTCAACAATGAGATGCTAGATGTGTGTTGCTAGTTCAAAGCAGTTTAATAACGTCGACACAGATGCATTACACTTTAGCCTGTCTATATTGCACGCTAGGATCCGATTATTCGAAAGTGTTCGGCATTTATCATATCAGTTTCCTGTTCAAAAGAGGGAGCTAAGATCGAACAATGACAAAGAAATTGTCAAGCAAAAAAGGAAGAGATACAGGTAAAATTCAGAAAGTAAACGGGCTTAATCATAGATGTGCCAAAAGCTGGATTTGGTAACACCAATGATGGCAATACAAGTAGAAGATTTTTTGCCAATCCAGAGGTGGCTGCTAAAATTACCGTTGTCGACTTCAATCTTACAAATCACTTGAAAGTGATTTTGGAAATAATATATGGTAAAACTTCGTTATGCGGGCTTTTCAGAAAAATGGTTTTTGTTTTTTGAAATAGGCTTAAAATGGTCTAATTTGGAAAAACTTACGAGAAAATATCGAGGGGAGGCCATTTTTAGTGTTCCGTACGGAACACTTATAAGATGACTTCGGTGTCCGTGTGTCTGTCACACCCGATTTTCTCCGAAACTATTTGTCATAGAAAGTTGAAATTTGGTAATAATGTAGGAATTGATGGCCTTATCAGAGCTATGTAGTTTTGAAAGTTAAATTTTGACTTAAGGGGTTAGTTTTGGGGGGTGAAATCGGAAGTGAAAAAAAAAAATTTTTACTAGGTAATCGAGTGTGGTGTTAAATGAAAGCTTGTGAAAACACAAGTAAAAAATATACATATATATATATATATATATATATATATATATATATATATATATATATATATATATATATATATATATATATATATATATATATATATATATATATATATATATATATATATATATAATGAATTACTTGCGCGCCCTTTTCTTTGTATTATTTTTAAAAAATCGCGAGTCCACCCGCCTTATCTCGAAAAGTACTTACCAAAAAATTTTGAAAAAATTCTGGAATATTCCCCACGGGGTGTAGATTGGACGAAAATTATCACGAGTGCATTACCTTTAATAATCTGGTATATAAAAAAAAACAAAAATTTCAAGGTCATCAATTTTCAGTAAAGATTGGAAACAAACTTTGTTGCAAACTCATTTAGGTAGGGTGTGTTTTTTGTGAAATCACTGATCATTTTATACACCTGTAACAAAATTTTTTATTTCAAAAGCAATCAACGTACGGAACACTAATTGCGCAAGTTCAACTTGCACTTGACCGGTTATTTACTTTTTATTTTGGTAAAAAAAATTAATCTATTTCACTGACAACTGATCGTAACTATCAATTATTTTCGGAAGAATAGGCTCCGTTCACACTAATGGATGAAATATAGAGGTTGCCCCAAGTTTCTAAAAAAATTATATATAAAAACACGAAAAGAACAAATCCCAACGCTAACAACTTAGAGGAATCTATTAATATATATTTGTAAGAAGTAAGTATTAAATTTTTAAATGACAAACTGCTAAATCGTGTTTTTTTTTAAATTTCAATTTGAAAACGGAAAGAGTGATTAAAAATTAAAAAAACGGCCTCCTCCCAATATTTTCGCGTAAGCTTTTCCAAATTAGATCTATTCCAAAAAAAACATTTTTCTGAAAAGCCCGCGTAACGAAGTTTTACCTTATATATATATATATATATATATATATATATATATATATATATATATATATATATATATATCTTTCTTCCTTCAGTCGCTCTCTAACCACTGTCGGGTATAGGCCTCTCTCAAATCTTTCCATTTTTTCTATGTTGTGCTTGTTGATACCAGTTAAGCCCTCCGATTCTCTTCAGATAGTCGCTCCATCTCTGCTGAGGTCTTCCTATGCTTCGCTTTTCACTCCGTGGTCTCCACCTAGTGATCTTGCCACTCCACTTATACTTCGCTCTCGCTACATTTCCGGCCCAGCTCCATTTCAAAGATGTTATCCGTTTGGTGATATCATTCACCTCTGTTCGTTGTCTAATCCATTTATTAGTTTTCTTGTCCTTCAAAGTAATACTCAACATCTTCCTTTCCATTGCTCGTTGGTGAACTTGTAGTTTTTCTATTGTTCTTTTAGTTAAAACCCATATCTCGGCTACGTTGTAGCTGGTAAGATACATTGATTATAAATTTGGGCTTTTGATCTTTGAGGAATGTTCATATTCAGTACATATTTCAATTTTCCATATGCTGCCCATCCCATACGTATCCTTCTTTCTATTTCAAGCTGCTGGTTTTCCTTTCCTATCGTTATTATTTGGCCCAGATAAATGTACGTGTTTACTTTTTCTATTGTTGAATGTTCAGTCACTATATTTTCATCATTGGTCTCTTCGTTACTCATGTACTTTGTCTTGGAGAAATTTATGTAAGTCTCACTTTTCTTGCTTGGTGATGGAGATCTGTGATCATCTGGATCATTTTTTCCACTCACCAAGACGTCTGGCCCACGTGGTGTTTTATGGCCAAAACCTCTCATATATATATATATATATATATATATATATATATATATATATATATATATATATATATATATATATATATATATATATATGTATAATATTTATGATTTGCAGATTATCAATATGAGACCGCCAAAATTGATGTGGAGTTGTATCGATGATCCCATGACTCTTATGATGCACAAAATATTAATTTATAGTGCAACAGTAATGGAAAAGGAACTTTTGTCCATTGGATTACTGTCCGAAGAGGCAGCAAAGGCGTAAAACATGCGCTTTCGCCTCAAGGGAATAATGCAATTTAGATGTTCTCAACAGATTATTGGTCAGCTCAGATCCCTCAATATATAAGGGCGAAATCCAAAAAAGATCTATGTCGTTTAGTAAAGAATCAATACAAATGCTTGTTTCTGCTGAATCCAATATTAACGACGAAACGTCCGAAAAAGAACAGAAATCTGTGGAGGAATCTGCAAAGGAAGCCGAGGAATGGTCCTCGGGGCTGACGAAGAGATGTGCGATTCTTCAATGTCAATAATTATTTCTGTAATTTTTGTTTCAGTCAGCATGTTTCTTTTTCTCAATATACTGTTTTTTATATATTAAAATGTATTTTTCTTCAAAATATGCCCTCCAAAAAGCTTTCACTGCTAAATTTAGAAATAAAACCCGATTTAAATTATCTAAAAACAAAAAAAAACAAATTTTGGCCGCATAAAACGCTGACATACCCCTATGTGCGTCGTTTTGTAACTATAAACGAAATATGTATCGACCTGGAGATAGAACAGCTGTCAAAACAGAAGGTTGACGGAGGTGAAATTGCATCGAAAAAAGCGAAAACAGTTTTGACGGCGGGAAAAGTGATGACAAATGTTTTTTGGGAGTCAAAGGGATCATTATGATAAACTTTTTAGAAAAGGATAAAACAGTGACTGGCTCCTATTAAGCAATGTTATCGGACCGTTTGCATAATGAGAGCAGATGCGACCAAGATTAGCGCGCAAAAAAGTGCTCCTTCACCAGGACAACGCGCCTGCTCACACATTGGCCGTTACAATGGCAAAAGTGTACGAGCTAACCTTCAAAATAGTTCCCTGCCCACTTTAATTTCCAGATTTAGCCCCAAGTGATTTTTTTATTTCTTAACCTAAAAAACTGGTTTAAGAGGAAGAATTTTTTGTCGAATGGAGAGATTATCTGTGCCGTAAACGAGTATTAAAAAAATTGGAATCTCGACCTCTGGACCAAATGTATGGAGGTCAATGGAGATTATGTTGATAAAATTTTTTTGTTTTTGCAAAAAAATGTTATTTGCCTTGTTTTTATTAGATTTTTTCAATCCTCTCTGTAGCCCAGTCGTCAGAGGCAAATTTTGACGAAAAGCTCTCATTAAATGTTAACAGGATTCATTTTTGGACGTAGAATACGATAAAAATAAGTTTACTGCTCTAAAGTGTATGCTAATCCTACAAATTCGAGAATAAAATAAAAAATTCGATTTTTCACAAATATCTCGAAAAATAAAAAAGATAACGAAAAACTAAAAAAAATGTTTGACTTTTTTTGACCATTTCGTATTGCTTTGAACGTAAAATTGCCGACGGCGCAATACAGCAGGTAAATTTTCATACTTTAAAACTCAATTTTTAAATAACGTAGACAATGTAGGTATTTTAAATTTTTCTTATATTGAAACCTAAAACAAGTACTACCGATTAATCTTTGAGCGGCGCGCGTAGACTTTCAAATTAACCTGTTTGGCGCGCTACACTTTTTTAATCACCTATCCGAATTTTTAATAAATTCTCACGCTAATAAAAAAATATCTGAAAATCTATATATATATATATATATATATATATATATATATATACATATATATATATATATATATATATATATATATATATATATATATATATGTACATATATATATATATATATATATAAATATATATATATATATATATACATATATACATATATATATATATATATATATATATATATATATATATATATATATATATATATATATATATATATATATATATATATATATATATATATATATATATATATATATATATATATATATATATATATATATATATATATATATATATATGTACATATATATATATATATATATATATATATATATATATATATATATATATATATATATATATATATATATATATATATATATATATATATATATATATATATATATATATATATATATATATATATATATATATATATATATATATATATATATATATATATATATATATATATATATATATATATATATATATATATATATGTACATATATATATATATATATATATATATATATATATATATATATATATATATATATATACATATATATATATATATATATATATATATATATATATATATATATATATATATATATATATATATATATATATATATATATATATATATATATATATATATATATATATATATATATATATATATATATATATATATATATATATATATATATATATATATATATATATATATATATATATATATATATATATATATATATATATATATAGATTTTCAGATATTTTTTTATTCTTGGGCATGTTGCTCGGACAACAATCTGGGTTTACCAAATTCTCTTGCTTTTTGTGTCTATGGGATAGTAGAGACCGAGCAAATCACTGGACCAAAAAGTGTTGGCCTCCGAGGGAGCTTAAAGTTGACGAAAAGAACGTCCTGCATGAAACTTTGGTGCCTCCTCATAAAGTTCTTCTACCACCGCTTCACATAAAGCTGGGATTGATGAAGCACTTTGTAAAGTCACTTCCAAGAGATGGAAATTGCTTCAAATACTTAATATCAAAGTTTCCAGGCCTCTCGGAGGCAAAGTTTAGGAAGGTGTTTTCGTTGCACCAGATATTAGACGGCTTATGGCTGATCCACAATTCATCACAACCATGACGGATCCTCAAAGAGAAGGGCGGATTGCCTTTAAAGAGGTCATTGAGAAATTTTTAGGCAATTAGAAAGACCCTAACGACAAACAAATCGTCAAAAGAATGTTAAAAGCATTTCAAGCTTTAGGTTGCCTAATGAGTTTAAAAGTACATTTTCTTCATTCCCACCTCGACTACTTTCCAGAAAATTTAGGAGATCTGAGTGAACGATTTCACCAAGATATTAAGAAGATGGAAAAAAGATACCAGGGAAGATGGAGCGTCTCAATGATGGCAGACTACTGTTGGACGCTTCAGAGAGACCAGATGCTTCCTACAAGCGAAAATGTACCAAAAGGAGTCTCACTGGGAAAAAGAAATGTGTTTAGTGCTTACTAATGAATGTATTTTAGATAAAAAAAATAAGTTTTGTTACGCAATTATAAATTAACAAACATTTTTTTAGTCTTTTATCTTTTATTTTAAGATGATAACTTGTTTAACATAGATACCTACATTGTCAGAAAACGTGACGTTCTATGACAAAATGAAAATCATTTTTAGATTCAGTACACCCAAAAACATAAGAATTACGCAAAAAAAAATCAAAACAGCTCTCAATTTTTTTTTTTTTGCAGACTTGTGTTGTTTGTAATATCAAATAATTTTTTACTTGAGATATTTTATTGAAAACTTAAATATTATTTATAGAGGTGTCCTTTCATTTACAAGAGCCAGGTAATCTGCCTTCCTAAAATAACAGAAGAGGTGTACATCAGACTGGGTATATTTCAGGGAGACTCGCTCAGCGCTCTATGGTTTTGCCTCTGTCTCAATCCACTCTTAAATACACTAAACAGAACAGAGCATGGCTTCAACATCAGACACCAAAAAATAAATCAACATAAATTAAACCACCTCCTGTGTATGGATGACATAAAACTCTACGCTGCCACAAAATCACAGAAATATTCACCATAGATATCAATATGGAATTTGGTATAATTATTTCACCTGTAACCACCTATATGGCGGTGGCCATGTGTGGTGATTACAAGTGAAATAAGTAACAATGTTTTCAACATCCAAGGTTCTCAATTACATCCATGTTTTAAATTTGGTTTTTATAATTTTGTCTACAGTGTTATAGTGTGTATTTTATATATTTTATGGATTAACCAACTTTTTTATGTATAAGCTACCTACAGCCATTCAGGCTAACGAAACTTTGCACTTCTCATGTGAGTTTTTTGACTTTATTATGACTAATACCTTGTTCTTGTTTTACACTAATTTTATTTATTATAACAACTTAATGATAACATCATTAATTTCAATTTGTCCCAAACACGATCAGTGAATATGTTTTGTTCTTCTTTTCAGTCCTGCCCTGAAGAAGGTCTCAATCTATAACCGAAATATTGGCTTAATGAAAATTGCATGATCTCTTATCACGCCCTTTTTGCCGAGTTCCCCAACTAAGATTTTATTTTTAAGTGTATAAATATATATATATATATATATATATATATATATATATATATATATATATATATATATATATATATATATATATATATATATATATATATTAGCCGAGTCGCGATTATCCGAGCTTCGGATTAACCGAGCCAATCTAAGAACCTGATTATCCGAGGTACGCGCGTCTATGCTGCGTATTAACCGAGCTTCTAAAATATGTATGTACATATTTCCATTTAAAATCGTCGGGGCCTTCGAGGAATCCCCCTGGCCCGTGTGAGGGGTTCCTCTATTTATGTTTTTGGACTCTTTCAGCAAGTAAATTTGCCTGAATGCAGTGCGTTATAGCGTTTACTACTGAGAAGTACGAATATACTCATATAATTTATTTGGTTGGAGTTCTGGTAGTTAAGTGTAATTAATACGAACTGCTTTGTTTGAATTTTTGTTTGTCGTATTATAATGGAGCAAAACAAGCGTAAAAGAATTGTCGTTCCTATTGAAGAAAAATTAAAAGCCATCATAAGAATTGAAGCAGAAGAGACAATTAAAGTTGTTGCACGAGATTATGGAGTAGGTGAGGTAACAGTTGGAGATTGGAAAAGAAACCGCACAAAAATAGAAGAGTGGTGTATAAATCAAGCCTCCTCGTCCTCGGGAAGAAAATCAATGAAAACCGGCGACTATGAAAAGGTTAACGAAGCTTTATTCATGTGGTTTAACCAACAGAGATCAAAAGGTGTACCTCTGTCAGGTCTAATTTTACAACAGAAAGCAATAATGATTAGTAGGCAATTCTCAGAGATAGATCAGTTTACCGCCAGTTCTGGATGGCTTGACCGCTGGAAAAAACGGTACGATGTACGACTGTATGTAGTGAAAAACTTTCTGCTGATGTGTCATCAATTAAGAAGTTTAAGCAGAACTTTAAAAAGCAAATCGAAGATTGTGGATACACATGTGATCAAATTTACAACTGTGACGAAACTGGTCTGAATTATAAAATGCTTCCATCAAAAACATTGGCATCTCGACAGGAAAAATCAGCTCCTGGGCACAAACGAAGTAAGGAAAGATTAACTATAATGGTATGTTCCAATGCATCTGGCAAGCTCAAAATCTCATTGATGGTGATTGGCAATTCTGCACGTCCAAGCCCCAAGCCCTACCAGTCTATTACCAAAGTCAGAAGAGCGCATGGATGGATGCGACCTTATTTACTAACTACTTTGAAGAAGAGTTCGTGCCATCTGTGACTAAATTTTTGAACAGACACCGTCTTCCTATTAAAGCAATTTTGTTAATGGATAATGCCCCCTCTCACCCTGGAGAAGGACTTCATGTGGGCGAAATTGTTGTAAAATTTTTTCCTCCAAATGTAACCAACATAATGCAACCAATGGATCAACGCATCCTCGAAAACATTAAAAAAAATTATAGGCGTTTATATCTTGAACATCTGTTAGAATACACAGAAAAGGAGGATATTATCAATGGGATGAGAAAGGTTACACTGAAAAATGTTATTTACTGGGTAAGTCAAGCTTGGGATTCTGTGCGTACTACCACTATTCAAAAATCTTGGTCAAAAGTTATTGATTTTGAAGACTATAATGACAGTGAAGATGATACTCCATTAAATGAATTAGCTTTGAAATTGAGAAGCCATGGAGAAATGTCCTGTTCAAATTTTGACATCGAGATAGAAAAAAAAAGAAAAAAGTTTATTTGAATTAATGCAAAAATTAAAAGGTTGTGAAAATGTGACAAGAAAAGATGTTGTTGAATGGATTACAGCAGATGATTTAGAAAAAGAAATGAGTGTTGAAGAAATAACGAATGCCTTTCAGGAAACCGAAAAATCAGATGACGATAACGATGACGAAACTGCGGTGGTTAGTCTCCCACTAAGATCTCTCATCAAGAAGGTTTTGCTTCTTTGAAAAAAACAGTGAAATAGATACCTATTTCACTGTTTTATAATGTATGTACCTATTTATATGTTAAAAACGTCAATACATCGGTTTAAGGTATTGATATTTATTTTTTGAATGGATAAAAAACAAATCCGGATTATCCGAGTTTTCAATTATCCGAGGAGGGTGCCCTCCACGTTACCTCGGATAACCGGGGTTCTAGTGTATAAATATATATATATATATATATATATATATATATATATATATATATATATATATATATATATATATCTATATATATTTATACACTAGAACCCCGGTTATCCGAGGTAACGTGGAGGGCACCCTCCTCGGATAATTGAAAACTCGGATAATCCGGATTTGTTTTTATTTACTTGCTGAAAGAGTCCAAAAACATAAATAGAGGAACCCCTCACACGGGCCAGGGGGATTCCTCGAAGGCCCCGACGATTTTAAATGGAAATATGTACATACATATTTTAGAAGCTCGGTTAATACGCAGCATAGACGCCCGTTCCTCGGATAATCAGGTTCTTAGATTGGCTCGGTTAATCCGAAGCTCGGATAATCGCGACTCGGCTAATATATATATATATATATATATATATATATATATATATATATATATATATACATATATATATATATATATATATATATATATATATATATATATATATATATATTTATAACACTTAAAAATAAAAATCTTAGTTGGGGAACTCGGCAAAAAGGGCGTGATAAGAGATCATGTAATTTTCATTAAGCCAATATTTCGGTTATAGATTGAGACCTTCTTCAGGGCAGGACTGAAAAGAAGAACAAAACATATTCACTGATCGTGTTTGGGACAAATTGAAATTAATGATGTTATCATTAAGTTGTTATAATAAATAAAATTAGTGTAAAACAAGAACAAGGTATTAGTCATAATAAAGTCAAAAAACTTACATGAGAAGTGCAAAGTTTCGTTAGCCTGAATGGCTGTAGGTAGCTTATACATAAAAAAGTTGGTTAATCCATAAAATATATAAAATACACACTATAACACTGTAGACAAAATTATAAAAACCAAATTTAAAACATGGATGTAATTGAGAACCTTGGATGTTGAAAACATTGTTACTTATTTCACCTGTAATCACCACACATGGCCACCGCCATATAGGTAGTTACAGGTGAAATAATTATACCAAATTCCATATTGATATCTAAGGTGAATATTTCTGTGATTTTGTGGCAGCGTAGAGTTTTATGTCATCCATACACAGGAGGTGGTTTATTTTAGGTTGATTTATTTTTTGGTGTCTGATGTTGAAGCCATGCTCTGTTCTGTTTAGTGTATTTAAGAGTGGATTGAGACAGAGGCAAAACCATAGAGCGCTGAGCGAATCTCCCTGAAATATACCCAGTCTGATGTACACCTCTTCTGTTATTTTAGGAAGGCAGATTACCTGGCCCTTGTAAATGAAAGGACACCTCTATAAATAATATTTAAGTTTTCAATAAAATATCTTAAGTAAAAAATTATTTGATATTACAAAGAACACAAGTCTGCAAAAAAAATTGAGAGCTGTTTTGATTTTTTTTTCCATAATTCTTATGTTTTTGGGTGTACTGAATTAAAAAATGACTTTCATTTTGTCATAGAACGTCACGTTTTCTGACAATGTAGGTATCTATGTTAAACAAGTTATCATCTTAAAATAAAAGATAAAAGACTAAAAAAATTTTTGTTAATTTATAATTGCGTAACAAAACTTATTTTTTTATCTAAAATACATTCATTAGTAAGCACTAAACACATTTCTTTTTCCCAGTGAGACTCCTTTTGGTACATTTTCGCTTGTAGGAAGCATCTGGTCTCTCTGAAGCGTCCAACAGTAGTCTGCCATCATTGAGACGCTCCATCTTCCCTGGTATCTTTTTTCCATCTTCTTAATATCTTGGTGAAATCGTTCACCTTGCTCTTCACTCAGATCTCCTAAATTTTCTGGAAAGTAGTCGAGGTGGGAATGAAGAAAATGTACTTTTAAACTCATTAGGCAACCTAAAGCTTGAAATGCTTTTAACATTCTTTTGACGATGTGTTTGTAGTTAGGGTCTTTGTTATTGCCTAAAAATTTCTCTATGACCTCTTTAAAGGCAATCCGCCCTTCTCTTTGAGGATCCGTCATGGTTATGATGAATTGTGGATCAGCCATAAGCCGTCTAATATCTGGTGCAACGAAAACACCTTCCTAAACTTTGCCTCCGAGAGGCCTGGAAACTTTGATATTAAGTATTTGAAGCAATTTCCATCTCTTGGAAGTGAATCCCAGCTTTATGTGAAGCGGTGGTAGAAGAACTTTATGAGGAGGCACCAAAGTTTCATGCAGGACGTTCTTTTCGTCAACTTTAAGCTCCCTCGGAGGCCAACACTTTTTGGTCCAGTGATTTGCTCGGTCTCTACTATCCCATAGACACAAAAAGCAAGAGAATTTGGTAAACCCAGATTGTTGTCCGAGCAACATGCCCAAGATTTTTAAATCACCGCACACTTGCCAACCGTGGTCTTTATATTTTAATTTGCAAAGAACCAATTCCAAGTTCTTGTAGGTTTCCTTGAGGTGTACGGAATGACCGACAGGAATGGAAGCATAGAAACCGCCATTGTAAAGCAGAACTGCTTTAAGGCTTCTTTTTGAAGAATCTATGAAAATACGCCTCTGTGCTGGGTCGTATGAGATCTTAAATGTATCCATCAAACCTTCAATATTTATACAATAAACCAACTCGTTCTTTTTGGGCAAAGTAGGAAGTGAACTGCTTCTCACGATATCTAAACCAGGAGGAAGACACTCCCGGCAAAAGTAAGTTCCTGCTTTTGAGCCTTGATCCAAGCAACTCAGCAGCGTATTTGGGAAGATTCAAGTCTCTTACCAAATCATTTAGCTCGCCCTGGGAAAACAATTTCGGACTGCTGTCATCTTCAAATTGAAAACTTGACTTGTCATCGGGTTCAGGTACAGCACCATCTTTGTGAGAACTTGGAATCTCTTCCAAGGTAGCAGGGGCCTTGGGCACTGGTATTTCGGTCTCATGAGGGATGGGACGAATAGCTGATTGCAGATTGGGGTATGAAATGGACTGCTTCCATTTTAAATTATACCCTTTCACATTACACGAACAAAAGTAACAATCATCACTATGGTTCTTTTGCTCGCGCCATACCATAGGAATCGCATATCGGAAAGCTTTTTTCGTGCCCTTAAATCAATTGCGAAGGTCTTCAACACATCGTTTGCAGACTTTGTGAGATGCCCAAACTTTATCCTGATCTCCAAGTTTTAAGCCAAAATACGTGAAGTATACTTTTTTTACAAAGTCCGTAATATTAAGTTGTTGCTTTAATACCATATATTCGCCACAAATATAACAGAAACTGTCAGACGAATTCACACACTTCCGCATAGATGACATTGCACTATATTGAACCAAAGTCTATAAAACAATGACGAGTTAACAGGTAATTGTACCGCGCCACTTTCTACACTATCGGAGCGCGCACGTTCTCGTTACAATGTTAATGTTTGTTAATTTAGCTCACACAGGGTGTTCTTTATTTAGAAAGTAATGATAGTTATGGCCTGTATACATTTAAAAACAGTAATCAAAATAAAATTGTACCTATTTATTTATGACTTCAAGTTAGCCCAAAAAAAACCTTTTTTATAATAAAATTTTGCGTTTTGCAAAATAACCTGACGTTCTGGAATTTTTTGAGTATTTTTTTAGTTTTCAGAACACCTAAATACATAGAAATCAGTTGAAAACATCCAGACAGCATTTTTGTTGCAGACCTGTGGAATTCATTGATAAAGTTATATTTTTATACTTATATCTCTTTGAAGTAATAAAAAAAATGTATATGAGAAAAATTTTAAATCTTTAAATATACGTCTAAAAATGACCACTTTACCCCATATTCTCTTTTTCCCAATGCCATTAACTCTGCTAGATCCTTATTTTATTCGAATGGTATATTACCATACATATTCCTCGTATAACTGCTTTCTTACAAGAATAAGAAAAGAAAAAGAAAGTTATAGTCACAAACCGTCATCGGAGTTGTGCGGTGCATACAAGGTGTAGAGTGGAATAAAATATTTTTCTCACACTTCAGAAATCGAGACTCTTTTAATTCTTTAAATATACACCATTACCTACACTTTCCAGGAAAAAAACCCAACATCCAAATTATTTCCTTTTTTTTCTAATTTTATTGTACTAAATATTAATTACATATTACTCAAATTGTTTGCTTTTGTCGCTAAAAGTCGCAATAGCGAAAATTTCTGTGCTGTTAAATTCCCTTTCGTCAGCAAGTAACATTAACATTTTAAAATTAAAAGAAGATATTATTGAGTACTGGTAACGCTCGGAATAAGTCATGCTTCAGTGTGAGAAAATCAAATTTGGTATCTATTATAGAACCGAATGTTCGCGACGGAATTACTAGGTATATCAACTTACAACAACATTTTTTTCTACAAATAAAATATTGTCTTAGATATTTCGAACAACATGTATAAACTCATAATCCCAACGGCACGCAATACCACACGGTCTATACTACCGATCAACAAGACAAAACTTTTTCCTGCGGCACAATAAACTTTTCTGCGGAGCATCAGCCCGGTCGTAAACCAGAGGTAATAAAACGTGCAAAGAAATCCCTACGTCTCCGAGGGACGAGAGGGTTTCTCATTCCTGCTTAAAAAGTGGACCCAACTCGTAGGGCGACAACTTGATTTAACACCTTATTTTCAGGGTCTAGGGTTAAAAAACTTTAAAGAATTGTAATGTCTAGCTAGTTTTTCAAGAGTTTATATAGTTTAAGGTTGTATTATCCTTATTATAGAAATCATTTTAATACTTGTACATTTAACATCCACATACAATTCACATATGCTGTGGTTAAGCAACTCCAGACACTTATACAGAGGATTATAAAATCGAATAGTATCCCAGACGAACGGAGAACAGCAACTAGTGTACAAGAAAGGACAAAAAGAAGATCCAAATATCTATTAAACTCTACAGGGTGAGTTCAACGATAGAGTAAAGTTCATTACCTCATTTGTTTCGGAACATCCTATTTTCTAATTTATTTTTAAATTCTGCTCATTACCACCGGGAAGTCCGGGAATTTTTAAACGATCGTTACCCACAAAAATGGATCGGTAGGGATGGATTCATTCAGTGCCCCCCTCGATCATGTGACTTAACACCTTTAGACTTCTTTTTGTGGGGCTACATTAAAGATCGTGTTTATGTGAATCCCCCTACAACACCAGTAGATATGGAAAATAGGATACGGGATGGGTGTACGACAATAACGCCCTTTATGCTAAGGAAAGGGAAGGAAAATATAGTAAAACGACTAAACAGATTTATTCAAATAGACGGGCATATTTTTGAACATTTATTACGTCATAATAATTAATCATTAGATAAGTTAAACTATATTAAAATTATTATTAACTATTTGTTTATGTTTTCACAATAGCGTAAGTGTATTAAAAACAAGGGTAAAAATTGAAAAATTCAAAATAAATCGAAAACTATCAGAAATAGGTAATAAAAGTTGGAGGGTTTTGTAAAATCTATCAGAAAAAATAATAATATACAGGGTGTGCCATTTAAAAAATTGAGATTTTTCAATTTAAAATAGTCGAAATGCATAAATTTATTTTAAACACCCTGTAGCATCTAACTCAAATTTCTTTACATATATCTTTTTTTTCATCTCTATAGAACGCTCGTACCAATTATGAGTATTCCACCTTCAGAAACAAAAGCGCTACTGGCAATTTTTCACAAAACTGAAAACTAGTATTTTTTTTTTAAGAAATTTAAATATTAGAAAAACTACTAGGTTTAGGTATATAAAGCTATAAAATTTTACGCAGAATTTAAAAATAAATTAGAAATTAGGATATTCCATTACAACAAAAAAAAAAACATATGTTATATCGGCCACACTTTTTTGAAGTACCCTGTATACTGAAAAATAATTTTAAACTGTGCACCTTAACATTCCCTAAAACTATTGTATTTAACATTTTTTCGTCATTCTCGAAACAAATGAGATAATGAACTTTACTCTATCGTTGACTCACCCTGTAGACTGAAATTAACAACAAAGATCAATACAACAAAAATAAACGCGAGAATATAACTGAAAGAAGAGGACGCGTTCGATAATGTGCAAATAGAAGACGTTATTCATCTCTTATATAACAGGAACAACCCATTAGACCTAATTAAAACTATCGAGAATATATATAAAGACAATAAAATAGTCGCAAGGCTAGCAGAAGGAATGACAAAACCAATCAACTATGAATCTGGAATCAGGCAGGGAGACTCTTTTAAGTTCTCTTCTATTTAATATGGATGAAATTGTAAGGAATGTCAAAAGAAAGAAGGGATATAAAGTGGGTAACAGAGAACTTAAAATTATCTGTTATGCAGATGACGTGATACTAATGGCTGAGACTGAAAATGATCTGCAAAGGCTGCTATACGAATCGTACATAGCAGCAAAACAATATAATATGTCAATCTCAACTGAAAAAACCAAGAAAATTGTAATAGCAAAAGAGCCGATTAGGTGAAAGCTGGTGGTGGAAGATAAACCAATGTGATGGAGGCCGATTACCTGGACATCAAAATATCTGGTATCGGAAAAATCGAGGAAAAGTAAAACATTAAGTTAACAAGGCTAATAGGTTAGCGGGATGCCTCAATGATACCATATTTAGAAATAAATTCCTCTCCGTGCAGACCAAAACAAGAATATACAGGAGCGTAATACGACCAGTAATGACTTACACATCTGAAACAAGACCCGATACAAGTATAACAGAGAGGATGCTGGAATCAACTGAAATGAGAATACTTAAGGAGATTTACAAACACGACACTGAGGGATACAGAAAGGGGTGAAGATATAAGACTCACATGTAATATAGAATTTTTTTTTTTTTTTTTAAACATCTTGGGAACCCATCAATGAAAGAATCATAAAACTAAATATAACAATGCTAGGAAAATACATGGTAATATTAGGAGTATACGGCCCAACAGAAGAGAGCACTATAAGAGAAAAAGATAACTTCATGGAAACACTAGAAATAGAAATACAAAAAGTAAAGAAAAACCAAGAATTAATAATAATGGGAGATCTAAATGGGAGAACAGGAAGGAAAACAAAGGACCATTCGGAGAAGACATTACTAACGACAACGGAGAGAGACTAATAGAGCTGTGGGAACTAAACGGCCTCAAAATAACAAACGGATTCTACAAACATAAAGACATCCACGAATATACTTGGATGCAAGAAACACGAAACTTAAAATCAATAATAGACTACATTATAATTAAAAACGATACCACTATTAAAATAAAAGATGTAAGAGTAAAGAGAGGGGCAGAATGTGGAACAGACCATAGACTGTTAACGGCAAATATAAAAGTACCGTGGTACAAGACAATAAAGCAAAAAGGAACAATAGATAAAAAAAAACAGAAATACTAATGAGATAACAGAAAAAGCAGACAGAGAAATAAAATACAAAATACACTTACTGCAAGACGAAACGATAAGAGACCTATACAGACGACGATTAGATCAAAAATTAAATGAATTTAACTACGACAACCTCCAACAGATGTATGACCACATAAAAGAATGCATCAAACAGGCGGCCCTAGAGGCATTAGGTAAAGAAGATAACGAGAATAAGAAACATAAAATTAGAATCTGTGAAAAAACCAAAGAATCTATAAAGGAGAAAAAAAGACTACACGAAAAATGGCTGAATACAAAATCAGAAGAAGATCTATAGAAATATAAAGAGAAAAATGCAGAAACGAGGAGGATGATAAACAAAGAAAAGAACGAGAGATGGGAAAAATCATGCGAACATGTAGAACAGTATATAGGAGGAAGTAGAAGCACAGAATCATGGAGAATAATTAAAGCATTAAGGACCAACAATAGAGAGAAGATGTATAAGCTGCTAACAGAAGACAGACAAGAATTCCAGGAAGAGAATAAGGAAAAAAAAGAGATAGAACTAAGCTATGAAGAAGTAAAGAAGACAATAAAAACCCTCAAAAATAACAAATCTGCAGGGCCTGGGGGTGTGGTAAATGAAATGATTAAGTACGGGTCTAATAAATTACATGAATGCGGAGAAAAATGTTCCACAGAGCGATAAATGGAGAAAAAATACCAGAGGAATGGTCAAAAGCTTATATAGTATCTATATTTAAAAAGGAAGTCCGTAGAAAATGCACAAACTATAGAGGCCTAAGCATAATATTGAGTATGGAACGTTTGTATGGAAAAATTATTAAAAATATCATGGAGGAAAATATAAAAGGAAAAATTGGAGAAGACCAAGCAGGCTTTACGGCCGGAAAATCATGTATAGACCATATATACACTATAAAACAAACAATGGAAAAAAAAACTGGCAAAGAATAGAGAAGTTCATCTAGCCTTCATAGACATAAAAAAGGCCTATGACTCAGTACCAAGACAAAGATTATGGAACGCAATGAAAGAAAAAGGCATTGATAAACAACTAATATACGCAGTAAAAGCTCTCTACGAAAACAACACAGTGAACATAAAAATAGGACATAAAATAGGGAAGAGACTCCAAACATCAAAAGGCCTATTACAAGGATGCTCTACATCCCCCACACTATTCAAAATATACCTCGAACAAACATTAAAAAAATGGAAGCAAAAATGTAGTGAAATGGGAGTCCCAATACGAGAAGATTACTTATATACTCTAAGTTTCGCAGACGACCAAGTAATCATAGCGCAGGATGAGGAGGACCTCAGTTATATGGTAAGAAGACTGAAAGAAGAATACACTAAAGCAGGATTAGCAACAAACTTTAATAAAACGGAATATCTAACAACAAAGGAGGGAAACGTGGAGAATCTAGAAGTCGATAACGAAATAATAATCAAAGGAACCGATAAATTTAAATATTTAGGAACCATCATTTCAAAAAACGCAACATCAAAAGAAGAGATTAAAGCTAGATTAGGACAAACGCGGACATGCATAAGACAATTAAATTCGATACTGTGGGACAAGCACATTACAAAGAGAAACAAAACACGCATATACAAATCAATAATACAAAGCATAATGACATACGGGTCAGAAACATGGACGATCAACAAAAGAAATAAATCTAAAGTTAACGCGGTAGAGATGGAGTATTGGAGAAGATATTGTAGAGTGACACGTATAGAGAGAATAAGAAATGAAGAAATAAGAAGCAGAATGAACATCAAAGAGAACGCAATAAACACGATTGAAGAAAAACGATTAAAATGGTATGGACACATAAGACGGAGCGAAGATAATAGGTGGATAAAGAAAATGACGGAGTGGAGCCCTATAGGGAGAAGAAAAAGAGGAAGACCCAGATGATCGTGGAGAGACGATGTGGACGAGGCTATGGAGGACAGGGGTCTAACAGATGGAGACTGGGAAGATAGAAACGGATGGAATCAAAGGCTGAGAGAAGGAAGACAGCGTCAGCTGTCGAAAATCCTTCATATATATATATATATATATATATATATATATATATATATATATATATATATATATATATATATATATATATATATATATATATATATATATATATATATATATATATATATATATATATATATATATATATATATATGTAATAGAAAATATCAACCAGTGGATAAGAGGAAGAAAAGTGGAATGGGATCAATACATAGGAAGAATAGTAAAAGACAAGATAGTACGGATAGTAAGAGACAAGTCACCGAATGGAAAAAGATCAATGCTACGTCCAAAAACGAGATGGAGCGACGATCTACAGAGCAGGGAACAAAGAAAACAGGGAATAGTGCCAACCTATAAGTCGGAAGAAAAAGATACAGTTCACTCTCGAATAGAGCATAATGTTCTTTTTTTGGACACCAGAGTAATAAGAACGAGTGACAATAGTATTATACTTGACTGGTATAAAAACTAATCACTCAAAAAATCAAAAATTTAACACCGTGATAGCAATGAAAAACAGGATCATACAAATTAGTGATGATAGGTTTTGAAAAAGAAATTTAGACGATCTGTACAACATTTTTATTAACAATGCCTATCCTAAGCACATTTTCTGTAAATAAATTTATAACTCTTATATGATTGATGGCCCTACTGATGAGGCGTATGCGCAGCACACGATATATAGGAAGCTACAATTTATATATATATGGAGGGGGCGAGAGAGAGGGGGAGAGAGGGGGGGGCGAGGGGGAGGGAGAGAGAGAGTTTTTGGTTTTTCCGATGTTAGGCGTAGCGTTGCACCGCCAGTAAAGAAGCTAACCTCGAAATCACCGTTTCACGGTTCCGTCTTTCTTCTTCACTTGTTTGATGGCGAATTATAACTAGCTGTTAATGCAATACCCATGCAAATCTTTTTAATAAAGCCTTTAGTCAGGATAAAAAATAGAAATAAGTATGTAGTATCAAATTTAGAAGAAATTAACCTCGAATTCAACTTGCTTTGTCCTTACCTGAAAATGCACGTTACTATATAACTTCCAAAGTTAACTTTGAACCTAACAAAGGCAACATACTTTTAAAAACACTTTCTTCCTAATACTAAAAAGACCAAGACCTCCTATTTAGGCAATAAAGAAGTGGATAAATTACCGCGGACCCCTTGGATCTAAACGATCGCCTGGGGAATGGCAAGTGACCAAATGGAAACCCCGAAACAGCACAAATGTGCCACACGACTGATTGGTTTGATCATTTTAAATTGGGAGCAAATAACCAGTGACGTTTCTAAAATAAGGAAAAACAACTACTAGAAGCTAAAAAATAGATTATTATTTAACTGCGTATACCTATACAAGGAGGGCAATGTATGGTGTGTATGTATGTTTATTTATTACCAAGTTTAAAGAAATTCAAGGTGTGTGTGTATATATATATATATATATATATATATATATATATATATATATATATATATATATATATATATATGTATGTATATACAGTGCCACCTCGATAATCCGGATCTCCATTAAACCGGATTCTTTAATAATCCGGGCAAACATTTCTATTGCATTGTGTACTTTATAATCCGGATTTGATAGTACTAGGTAATCCGCACCTGCGTTTTTAGACATCTACTTAATTTAAACTACATGGGAAAACTGAAATCGATAGTGAGGGGATTCTCCTAACTTTCAGTCTAATACATCTCGGATTCACACAAACTATAGGTGCCTTTGATTTGCCTCCAACGCATCGCGTATCGCGTTAAGGACTTCGTAGTTGTTTGTTTATTGTCACAGGTACGACATACCTACGTTCTATTTTACTTTATGTGGTTCATATAAGTATGTAAACGTTTTTTTTACGTATATGTACCTACATATTAAAATGCCTTCTAAAAGAAAACATATTACACTAACAATAAAACAAAAGTCCGATATATCAGAAAGACTAGTTCTTGGTGAAAACGGAAAAGTGTTGGCAAATGATTACGGAGTAGGACCATCCACAATTTCGGATATAAAAAAGAAGCAAGGGAAAATCAAAAGGTATGTATATGATTTATTTTAAAGATAATTTTGGACAGACACTCACTATGGACGTGTAACTTCTTTTAGATTTATTTCCAAATGTGATTCCGGTCCTGCCGTCAGAAAAACCTTACGAAAAGCCGAATATCCAGAAATAGAAACTCGTTTGTATACATGGTTTTGCACGCAACGATCAAGGCATGTCCCAATTTCCTACAAATTTTTATCAGGCAAAGCAAAACAGTTTTACACTGAAACGTACGGGAATGATAATTTTAGAGGCAGAGGCTAGATTTCTAACTTCAGAAAAATACATGGTCTGCGTGCTTTAAAAGTTTGTGGCGAAAAACTATCCAATGATGAAAATGCCGTCGATTCTTTCCTAACTTTATTCGCAGATAAGATACAAGAATTAAACCTTGGACCTACTCAAATATAAAATGCAGATGAATCAGCTCTGTATTGGAAAATGTTGCCTGAAAAAACGCTAGTTCCTTCTCAGGAAAAGACCGCTCCAGGTCGAAAAATAAACAAAGAACGCGTTACCTTTTTAGCATGTTGCAATGCTGATGGATCACAAAAATTAAAGTTGTTAGTGACAGGAAAGGCAAAAATCCGAGGGCTTTTAAAAATGTGAACATACCTGTTGAGTACAAATCATATGCCAATGTATGGATGACTACAGCAATTTTCTTAGACTGGTTTCATCATTCTTTTATTCGTCAAGTCAAAAGTTATTGAAGAAGTCTCAACTTGCCTGAAAGAGCCCTGCTAATCGTTGATAATGCTTTGAGCCATGGAACTATAGAAGAGCTGACTAGTAAGGATGGATAGTTTACATTATTTCTTCCACCAAATTGTACTGCACTTTTGCCATCTATGGACCAGAATGCAATCAGACTGACAAAATTATTTTATCGGAAAAGTCTTTTAGCCCATATTTTAACAAATAATGAAGAGAACCTTGTTAGGTTATTAACCTAAAGATGCTCTATGTCTACTATGCAATTCATGGGAAAAAGTCTCCACTGAAGTCTTGAAAAAGTGCTGGTACAAAATTATGGCTTATGCGGCCGATACCAACCCAGACACTGAATATGATGCTGAAGATATGATTCCTCTGAGTGAATTGCGGCACAATTTGCTTTCCACGAATGAAGAAATGAAAGGTAAAGCCTGAAATTTTTCTTTCAGATATGCTGAATGTTCTCACTGAGCAGAATCTCACGAACGTGGAAATATGTAATTGGCTTGAAAATGATGAAGATTTGTTACCACTGGAAGACATAGATGATACAGATGAACAACACGAAAGTGATAATGAAAGTTCAGAGTTAAATACTAATACAAACCAGACTGTTAAGAACACTGTGAAGAATGATGAGGCAGTTAAAAGTTTCAATGTGTACATGAGATGGGCAGAAGAAAATGATATCCCTCTAAGTGATGTTCTTGTACTTCAAAGATTAAAAGAAATTGCTTTTATGTTGAACCAGAGGAGGGTCAAGCAAAGAAAAATTACAAAATAAGAAAAAACTTGATAAGATATGCTTCTATTTTAAATATTACTGTATGTACTATTTTTTAGTTGTTTCGTATTAAATGATTCGTTTTTTAATATAAATAATGTCCTGCTTCAGTAATTCGAATTATTTACTAATTCGGATCACCGCGATTTTAATTAGTCCGAATTATCGAGGTCGCACTGTATATATATATATATATATATATATATATATATATATATATATATATATATATATATATATATATATATATATACATACATACATCATTATTAGCTTATTCCATCCACAGTCAGATGTAAGCCTCCCCAAGTTGTCTCCAATGAGTTTTGTTGTTTCCTTTTTGTATCCAATCGTATTCCGCTAATCTTTTTGGGTCCTCCGTCCATCCTGTTTGTGGTCTACCTCTGCATCTTTTGTGTTCTCTAGGCCTCCATTTAACTATGTCCATCTGTTATTATTCAGCCTTGCGATATTCCCCGCCCAATTCCACCTTAATATATACATTCGTTGCACTACATCTGTCACTTTTGATCTTCTTTGTATCTCGATGTTAGGAATACGATTTTGCAGTTCAATATTTAGCATTCTCCTGTACCGGCAGTACATACTGATCGAATACTCTGGCTTTTATTGTATTTGGGATGTCCAATTTGAATATAGATTGTAATCTTCCGAACGCAGACCAAACTTACAGACTTTGCTATCCATGCCAGCCTTCAAATTATTTTTTGATATTTCGATTTTTTGTCCAAATATATGAATGTTTGTACCTTTCCTATTCTTTCACCTTCTATTAATAGTTCTTGGCTGTTATCTTCACTTTCGTTGGTCAAATATCTGGTTTTAATCAAGTTTATTTTTAGACTTATTTCTCAAGACTTGTTATTTAATTTCATCAGCATTTCTTGTAATTCTTCTTTTCTGTTGGCGATCAGAGTGCGAACCTTAAGTGATTTAATCGTTCACCGTCGATTCCTTTATTTTCCCACTTTAATGGTTTGAACATGTCTTCTAGAGTCACAGTGAACAGCTTTGGGGATGTCGAGTCGCCTTGTCTGGTTCCGGCAACCTATGGCACGCGTGCCATCTCTGGCACGCCAAGCAATTTTGAATGGCACACGTACCTATTCAAAGTTTACACATTAATTCTGTAATCTGTGACATGTTTCGAAATTAAGTAAATAATCGAAGACAGTATTACTTTAACGATACAAACAAAAACGATATATTATATAGATCACTAGGTATTATTATCAAAAACTACAAAATATATATTTTGTAATTTATAATTTTACTGAATACATTGGTCTAGCTTTAATTTCGGCAACTATTAAAGACGGCAAGCCTCAAAATATAAGCCTAGGCAAAAACACAAATAAACGTCCTCAATTCAGATCAAAAGAGCCGCTATAAGGCGGTTTTTGTTTGACTTGACTTCAATCGTTCCGACGCGCGCCGCAACTCTTTTTATATAGCTGAACTTTAGTTTTTGTTAGATTTAACTTCTAGACGGCCCTTTGATTGCAATGGGCGCGTTGTAGATAATAATTTTTGTTCTAAGAAATTTAATAAACGTAATTATTGGAATTTTCAGGAAACATTATTTTTCTATATATAGCAAGCGGCTATACGTTTGGATCATTTAGTATAGAAGTAACATACGTTCCAGTCAATAGTCGTCGAAAAGTTTAAAAATTACAATTACGTTGCGTTATGGCCGCGAAGAAACAGAAACGTTCGATCATTTCAAACTTCATGGACAACAGATTACGGTTTTGTACAGCAAAACGATCGGGCCATTTGTGTGCTATGTCGGGAAAGCGTAGTTTTCCGGACATCTAGTGTTCAACGACATTTCCAGATAAAATATGAATCGTCATTTAAAGATAACGCTGAAAAAAGGGAGGCAATACAAAGAGCAAGTAACCAATACGAGAAACAGTTAACAATCTTTAGCAAAGTTTTCCAAGGAAAAAATCAGGTAACTGAATGCAATTTCAAAATTGCACAATCGTTGGCACAAAAGGGTAGGCCGTTCACTGACGGAGAATTTATGAAGCAAACATTTTTGAGTACTGACGAGATTTTATTCGACGACTTGCCCAATAAGGATACAATATTGGCCAGGAGTAGGGATATATCGGCATCAGCGCGGACCATCGAGAGACGAATTACCGAAATGATACAAAATGTCCAAAAACAGCAGAGAGACGCTATCAAACGGAGTTTTGTATTTAGTGTAGCATTGGATGAAAGTGTCGATATTAATGACATTGCCCGTCTGGCAATCGTTGCGCGATACTTCGATGATGGCAGTGTGTATGAAGAGCTGATTTGTCTGCTCCCATTGCAGGGAACTACAAGAGGAGAGGATATATTTTCAGAATTTGTTAAACATTTTGAAAAACGGAACATTGATTTAAATAAAATTTTTTGCGTAACGACAGATGGCGCTCCTGCTATGATTGGGAGACATAAAGGATTTTTTTTCCCTTCTTATTGGACGCATGGGTCGATCAGTTTTGAATTTTCATTGCATAATCCACCAAGAGAGTTTGTGCGCTAAAATCTCCGCTGGAAGTTTAAATTTAAGTGCTCTCTAGATTTGTGCAATGTCTGGGCGAAATTAAATCGTTCTTGTTGGAAAAAATCAAGTGGATGCTTATCCTGAACTAGATGATAAGAACTGGATACTGATATTACAAACCATCTCGGTGAACTCAACTTAAAGTTACAAGGTTCAGGCAAAACAGTTCTGGATTTATACGAATCCTGGAAATCATTCAAATTAAAAATAGATTTATTTATCAGCGATATTACTACAAACACATATAAATATTTTCCAGATTTAATGGATTTTTCCAGCAATGGTTTTAACATATCTCTTTTCTCATGGATGGACATCAATGATTTTGATCTTCAATACATTGAATTTAAAAGCTCCGAGTTATGGAACACGAAATTTGTAAAATTAAGAAGAGTATTAGAAGGTGACTGCCAGAACCATTCAAACGAGATACTCAGTTGTTGGATGAGTTTACCAGAGAAATTTATTTGTCTTAAGAAAGTAGCGTTTGCCATGCTTACAGCTTTCGGATCATCGTATATCTGTGAACAACTTTTTTCCCTTATGAGAGTGATTTTAAACCCGTACCGAAGCAGGCTGACAATAGACAACTCGGAAGCATGTGTGACACTGAAAATAACCAGACATGAACCGGATATAAGAAAACTCTCTAAAGAACTTCAAGCACAGGGTTCACACTAAGTCCTAGGACTAGTATAATAAAATTATTTGTTAAATATTAAAAATTTTTTGTAATTAAACCTTCTAAAAGCAATATTTTAAGTTAATTTAAGTTAATTTTTGTTAATTTTAGTTGTAGTAAGTACCTATATCGGCACGCAAAATGTTGTATGGATGAAAACTGGCACCCCTTAGTTAAAAGGTTGCGGACCCCTGTTGTAGGGCGTTCATTATTTTATCCGTTCTTACATCGGGAATTTGTTCAGATCCCACATTTCTTACAATTGTAAAACCCCACGTTTGCGGCGCTATTTTGTAACGTCTCGAGTTTCTTTATTTTTAATAAATATTTTACTTATTAAATAGAAGCCGTTATTTGCCCCTTAAGTATATCTTAGTTTTGAGAATGGATTGAGTGGATATTAATACTGAAAGAGGATCGAATTAAGATATCAGCTAGCCCGTTTTTGTTTGGAGAGATATGGAGATCGAGGTAATTTTTGTACGGCTTTTGAAGATAGTCTCTACAGTTGTTTAAAACTTGGTTGTACTACTTTGGGCACCATTCATTTTAGAATAAAAAGAATCTAAGTTCAGCTCAAAAAAATGAAAAAATACTGAAGAGTTATTTAGTTGTTGAAATAAAATGGAGCACTATACTCCATTTTATTTCCACAACGTCCTAAAAGAAAGAGCAGGGGTTCAGTGAGATACTACATTTAAATAAAGAAGAGTATATTAGCAAACTAAAAATTCCTACTTTTATTACACTCTTAAAATTACATCTACTAAATAAATATCTTTGTATACTATGAGAGTGCACACTATTGCATAGAGTCTCTAAATTAGAATTTTTTAATAAATGGCTTTAAAGAACACGATATAAAAATTTGTGAAATCGATTTTGCGGATTACATGTGTTGACTTACTGCTTGGCTTCTCCTCGTGGGTTTTCCATAAACAGCTTGGCTTCTCCTGGTGAGATTCTCATCAAAATATTGTCTCGACTACTACTTACTCTCCTATTTTCATTTGGGTAGCTAATCACTTTTTGACCCGAAATGCCTTAGGATGAGCAGAATATTTTAAGTACCGAGAAAAAAAAGCCTTTACTGCACTACGGCATGACGAAAGAAAAAAGTGTATTACGGCCTTACGAAGGAAAAACCTGTTACTGCATCACGGAGGAAAAAGCCCTTAAAAACTCCAAACGGCCGTGTATATATCTTCTCCCTACTTCTTGGTTCACTCCGGAACGCAATTTTTAACAAATCAGACGCATTCAATGCAAACAAAATACGTTAAGTCGGCAACACGCTATACACTACTGGTTAAGTTACACTGCTCAAAAATTTAAACTCACTGCTTAATCAAATATAAAAATGTAATAAAATATAAATTATAGAAAGAAAAACGGTGTTGTAACATGACCTTAAAATTTAGGAAAAAATGAATGTTACACAAACTTTTTATTTCCTTCTTTTTTTCCGAGCGGAGGCGGTATTTTCGTGTTATATAGTGTTAGCGTACGAGTATTTCTCTGTAGCTTTCTTTATTCTTTGATTTGTGCGATCTCTTGGTTATCGCTATTTATAAGTTTTATTATTTGATGTCTCCCTTCATTCATTTGTTTGTTTAAGTGTTTCAAACATTTTCCCTCTTTTAAAGTTTCTTCTATTTTCGAGTTTCTGTACTGTCTGACGTCTTTTTTGATCTTTTTCTTTATTTTTTTGTCTATTTCCGCCAATTCTAATCTGTAATTTGCAGGATCATTTCTTAACAGTCGTTTCTGTGTCATTTTTTAATTTTTGTGTTTTTTCTTTTTTCGATGTTGCTATTTGTTTTGTAGTCATGAGTAGGTTGTTGGTTATTTGTGCATTTAGTTCATCAAGTTCTGTTTGGTAGTTTATGTGTTTTATATGATTTTTTCAGTATTTGTCGAAATTCGTCTGTATTTTACTTTATTATTTCTGTTGGTGTCTTTATCTTTGTATGCGTTATCAATCTTTGTCTCTCTTGCTTCAAATTTATTCTTATTTTTTCTCTGAGCATGCGAAGGACACTGCCAATGCTTATCGTGTTCAGAACTTTCGTGTCAATTTCAATATTCTTGTCATTTGATAACACATAATCAATTTCGTTTCTTGTTATGCCATTTGGGCTTTGCCATGTCCATCGTCTATATTTTGGCTTTTGGAAAAATGTGTTCATAACGTAGAAGTTATTTTCGTTTACAAAATTTGATAACATTTCTCCTCTGCTGTTCCTCGTACCCAAAACAAACTTCCCAACACTCATTTGTATTCATTGGTTTCCCTATTTTGGCATTGAAGTCGCTGATTATTATATCTTGTTTATGGTGTAGCAATGCTTTGTTTATATCTTCGTAGAATTAGTCAAATTCTTCTTCCTCGCTGTCTGATGCTAGTGCATATACCTGAATAATCTTACATTTGCATTCTCAGTTCATCTGTATGTCTACTGAAATCACTCTTTACGATATGGCTTTGAACTGAACATATATATATACATATATATAATATATAGATATATATATATATATATATATATATATATATATATATATATATACATATATATATATATATATATATATATATATATATATATATATATATATATATATATATATATATATATAACTTTGCATAGATAAACCTTCCAACGCAAAGAATTTTATCACTGCACGATATTCCATTTTTTTCAAATTTAAAAAAAAAACTCAAACCGGTCTACTTTAACCAGCTGATAAACAATGAGTGACTTGATAGATCGACTTGAAATTTATGGTGTGTTCATATGACAGATAAAGCTTCAAAATGGTGTTCAATATTTGATTCAAGTGATAGGTGTCGCTTTCAAAACTTATTCACTGATACCTGCACAATGTTATAGGCCAATAATTTTATCCAAGTATCTAAGTTACGATATTGCTTGTAGGGTCTGTTACAGTAGTTTCATATCCTTATTATGTTATGGTTACGTTTTTTGGGACCAACAGTAAAATTTAAGTAGGGTTTTTATTTGCCCAAAAAAAGCTCTTTGGGTGCTATTGAATATAAGCTTTACTCGCTATACGAGTGATAATTATTTTTTAAAAAGCTTACACACATAAAAAGAAAAACTATACTTACTATACGAGGGTAGAATGAAAAGTCTTGTAAAAAACAAGGCAAATATTTTTTTTTACAAAACAAAAATTTATTTCTCAATATAAACTCAATAGTCCAGCTAGATGCTAATTTTTTTTTCTTCAAAAAAAATGAACTGTGCATTATACTCGTTTAAACCATATACTTGTATAACCTTTTCATTCGCTAAAAAATTCTTCCCTCCAAGTCCATTTTTGAGGTTAGGAAATAAAAATAAATCACTTGGGTCCAAATCCGGGGAATAGGGTGGGTAAGAAACTATTTCGAAGCTTAGCCCGTGAACTTTTGTGATTGCAATGGCCGATGTGAGAGCATGCCATTGTTTTGGGGAAGGAGCACTTTTTGCGAGCTAAATTTTCCATGTAAATTTTTGAGGTTAGGATTCAAAAATATGTCAGTTGGGGCCAAATCTGGAAAACAAGATGGATAGGGAACTATTTTAAAACCTAGCTCGTGCACGTTGGCTGTTGCAACGACCGATCTGTGGACAGACGCTGGAGGTGAAGGAACACTTTTGATGCGCTAATATTGGTCGCTTCTGCTTCAGTTCACTATGCAAAAGGTCCAATAACGTTGCGTAATAAGAGCCGACTACTGTTTTGCCGTTTTCCAAAAAATCAATCATGATGATACCCTGTAAGTCCTAAAAAACAGTTGCCATCACTTTTCCCGCCGACAAACTCTTTTCGTTTTTTTCGATGCACTTTTATCGTCGCTAACCCATTGTTTTGGCTGCCATTTTGTCTTCGGGGTGTAATGGTGGATCCACGGTTCGTCTATAGTCACAAAACGACATTAGAAATCTGTCGAATTATGTTGCAGCTTTTTCAAACACGATTTTGAAATGTCCTTCCTCGTCCGTTTTGGTCTGGCACACAGCCTTTTCAATTTTAACTTCATGCAGGCTATTATGTACTAGTTCATATGAGATGCCTACACTCTCAGCAATCTCATGAAGCTTAATGCGACGGTCTTCCAGCATGATGCCATCAATTTTGCCGACCATTTCTTCAAAAGAAACTTCCAGTGGGGATCCTGCACTTGCAGCAGCTGCAGTGCTGGTACAATCACGTTTGAATTCATTTATCCAGTAATAAATGGTCTTGAATATTAGTGCAGAGTCTCCATGAACTTCCTTTAGTTCAGTTTCTACCTGGGCCACAGTCCATTTTCTTAAATCAAAATATTCTAAAACCACACGATATTCGGCTTTATCCATTTTTACGAAACGTGTAAAACCGATCACGTACAATACCCGCCAACAAACAACTCTGTTTTGTATTTGTTTGAAACTTTGGACATAACTGTTTCAAGAATCACGCTTACCAACAGTCAACGCCGCTTTACAAAATTTTCCGCAATTTCATAGAAATTTATCACAATTATCAACCAAGCCTCGTATTAGGGGTAATTTTAATTATCAAAACACTTATTTATTAGGAACAGAAAATCGCTGACAATATGCTGCCACTACTTTCTATCATAGTTTATCCTCTGGTGTAAAATTCATCAGTAATTTTAGTATGTTTAAAAGGAGGTTATTGAAATATATGAATGAACATTAATGTTACACAATTTAGGGGTATCTTGATGCGACTCCTGTAATATTTTGATGTAGCCCAAGCTTCGTTAATTTGTTTTGTAAATCGGTCTTGAAATAAATGCTATCTATTTATGACTTTGTTTAATTCTATCTAGGTTATGCTGCTATCAATTTGAGTCCATTAGCTGGTCTCTTCGGAATTAGGTTAGCTTTTTTAAGTCTTCTTCTGACTGTCTAATGACTGACAGCCCGACCACGAACTTGTTGAAGCTACTGCTGAACTTCAACGCAGGTCAAGTGATGATTGAGAGTTGTGTTGACAATGAAGAGGTCGTCTCGCTCCGAGGTACACCTTCTTATTCCTGATCTTGTTTTCCCTGTAAAGGCGGCTGTCTCTTGGTAATGTCTGTAGATTCTGGAGATAGCTGACTGGGTCAGGTGCAGTTGGGCAGCGACTACATGTTGGCTATGCCCTTCTTGCAATAGGGCAATGACTTGTGCCGTTTCTTCCGGGGTGGTATCCATTTTCCGATGACGTAATTAGTAAGCAGGTATAGCAGAGATGTGGACTGTTCAAATTCCCATAAAGGAATGATCGGAAAATGCAGTTGCATGTGTTTTTATAGGGATGAATAGCGCGCAACGAGTACGTTGCTAAGCGAGCGCAAACGGTTCTATTGAGTAAAACCGTCTTAATCAGTAAAACTTTCTGGAAATCCAAATGTTTTTGGTATTATTGGAAAGAGTAGAGAATCAGCATTCTAATGATACCAAAATAATACTACTGTTTGAAAATTAATTCGAGGATCTGTGTTAAATGAAGCAAAATCGTGATTTTTTTGCTCACATGTGTATATACATTGGCGTGCAAAAGTTTCCGGCCAGTGACATTTCGTACTCTAGTTTATTAAAAAAAAAGACGAATGCTTTTTAATCATTATGAGATGTGAGTATGAGATATAGAAAACAAAATAATATAGTAAAAGAATATTATTTATGTTTGTGAATATATTTATTATTATTATTCTTATATTTATATGTGCAAAAGTTTCTGGCCACATAATATACATTGACGCAGTAGGACGTTCAAAGACGTATTTACGAATAATGGCGTGTTGAATGTTCACATTTAGTTCATAAAAGGTCGTGGGAGCATAAACATGGCTCGGCATATCCAAATCCAAATTCGTGAGAGAGTAATAAAATTTTCAAAAGAAGAAAAGTCTTCTCGTGAGATTGCTTCATTATTATCGATAGGTAAATCCACCGTGAACGATATTGTAAAATACCGTTGTGGATATGGTTTAAAAGATCGTCCGCGTAGTGGAAGTCCAAGAAAAACGTCTAAAAAAGTAGATAGTATCATTAAACGCAAATCAACTGCGGATTACAAGAAAACTACTGCCGAAATTGCACTCGAGCTAAAGGATGAAAACCTAGCTAATGTCAGTCGTAGTACTGTGACACGAAGACTACATGATGTGGGACTACCTATACTTGGCCGTATAGGTATTAAAAAACCATTAATCAGTAAAAAGAATAAAAAGGCCCGATTACAATTTGTCAAAGATCACCTAAATTGGACAATCTAAGATTGGAAAAAAGTAGCTTTCTCAGACGAATCCAAATTTAATCTTTTTGGAAGCAATGGTAGACAACATGTACGACGTCCTATTGGTACCAGAAATGATGTTCGGTACCAAATTCCTACTGTAAAACACGGTGGAGGAAGTGTGATGGTTTGGGGAATTTTCTCTGCACAAGGAGTCGGTCCATTGATCGAGATCAACGGACATATGAACGCTGATATTTACAAGGACATTTTAGAAAACAATTTGTTATCATATGCTGAAGAAACATTGCCGCAGAATTGGATATTTCAGCAGGATAATGACCACAAACATACATCCAAGTTATTAAAACAGTGGTTTTCTGCCTCAAATGTGAGAGTTTTAAGCTAGCCATCTCAATCACCGGACTTGAACTCAATAGAACACTTATGGGAAACGCTAGATCGTCGAGTTCGAAAGCATACATATTCAAATAAAGCCGCATTATTCAAATCATTGAAGGACGAATGGGATAAAATTTGACCTGCTTGTATTAATCGATTAATTGAGTCAATGCCACATCGTTGTGCGACTGTTATCACTGCAAAGGGTATGGCTACAAAATATTAACATAAAAATATAATTTAAGTCTATTATAGAGCATATGGACTAATAATTTTTCTCGTAGTACAAAGTGGCCGGAAACTTTTGCCCATATAAATATAAGAATAATAATAATAAAAATATTTACAAACATAAATAATATTCTTTTACTATATTATTTTGTTCCCATATCTCATACTCACATCTCATCTTTTTTTTAATAAATTAGAGTACGAAATGTCACTGTCCGGAAACTTTTGCACGCCACTGTATATATATATATATATATATATATATATATATATATATATATATATATATATATATATATGGTATATATATATATATATATATATATATATATATATATATATATATATATATATATATATGGTATATATATATATATATATATATATATATATATATATATATATATATACCCTATATATATATATATATATATATATACCCTATATATATATATATATATATATATATATATATATATATATATATATATATATATATATATATATATTTATATATATATGGTATATATATATATATATATATATATATATATATATATATATATATATATATATATATATATATATATATATACCATATATATATAAATATATATATATATATATATATATATATATATATATATATATATATATATATATATATATATATGGTATATATATATATATATATATGGTATATATATATATATATATATATATATATATATATATATATATATATATATATATATATATATATATATATAT
Source organism: Pachyrhynchus sulphureomaculatus (assembly GCA_019049505.1). Taxonomy (NCBI): domain Eukaryota; kingdom Metazoa; phylum Arthropoda; class Insecta; order Coleoptera; family Curculionidae; genus Pachyrhynchus; species Pachyrhynchus sulphureomaculatus. The sequence goes on along the minus strand of CM032452.1, from coordinate 6,244,384 downwards.
ATATATATATTCTAGTTGTGGATCAGTGTGTCGCGCATCTTTTGTCTGATGTTTTCTAGCTTCTCTTTTAGTTTTTCGGTTTTAACGTTAGTATCGGATGCTGCCTGCCAGAAGGAAAGTTTGTCAATATCAGACCATAGCAAAGGGTGTATATGGTTGCTCAGTTGTAGATATATGTAAAAGATTTCTTTCTCTGTGATGGCAATCTGTCTTCGTTTTTCCCGGATTTGTTCTCGCAGAAGCGCCTGGCTGGCTCTTTTAAGATGCAAGTTGCATTTTTTGTTTTAAGGTGGTATGATAATCTGGTACATGTTGGAAGGAGGTTGTCGTTTCAGTACCTAATCAGGAAGGTTAAGTCGCTACAAAGTGTCGATACGCTAGAACGAAGTTTCTCAAAGCATTTTATTGTTTTTAAAGTCAAATTCGGGCAGCAGCAGCAGCAAGATCACAATATCGAGTAGTAGCAGCAGCGGGAGCACTTGAAAATGCCAAATGAGATTTTGGTGAAATATCGTGCAAATTCATTGTTAGACTAACGGATTGAACCCCGGAATTTTAATGTATTACATTCCACCATCCGTGAAAACCTCTACTGTAACACATACAATAAAGTGGACCTACAGTTTAATACGAAAGGCCAAACTGAGAGGTTGGTTTGCCATTTCCTTCCCAGAAGAAGCGTCCATCACGCTGTAAAGTTTTTTTTTTAATTTATTATTTCCCGAGCCGACATTCCCACTACGCTATGACCGCCTATAGAAATTTTAAGTATTAAAATTGGAATTACCTACCTTATAAATAGTTTCTTCAAACGAACTAGGTCCACCGTTCATCTGCAGATGTCGTAACCTATCATAGTCTAAAGGATCAACCATCGATCTCAGCACCGCATGTTGACCAAGGTCAGTCAGACCAAGGCCTGATTGAAGGACGCTATCTGGTGTGTCAACCTGTAAAAAAAGAGAGTAGAGAGAATAAGTTCCATTCCGCCAATATCATCCGTTGCTGGCCAGTGACAGTTGAATAAATAGAGTAAGAATGGGTATTACCGGTCACTTAAAGATAAATAATAATAAAACAGCAATTAATTAATATTTATTTATTAAACTTTTAACAACCGAAACTTAAGCCATTCTTTTAACAATCACAATTTACTGAGATCAATAGTAATTAATACTTTGGAATTAGATAATCAACTTTAAAAAAGAGGATTTGACCGGCATTAGACACTATGGTAGGAATACCGGACACCAGTGTGTAATACTGGCCAAGTACGGCTGAGGCATAAATCAGATATGTAGCTTCCGGTAGAGACATAATCTGAGCATTCTGCGAGTGCCCAAAGTCCACAAAGCGCACCTCTATACCAAAGCTAGTTATCTTGTCCATAATCATCACAAATAGACAGATAAGACAGGTAGATACACCAACAGACGGATGGCCACCGAAGTGATCCCATAAGTGTACGGAACATTAGAAATCAAATGTATAACAGCAAAATTGTTGTTAGGTACTTATGTGGTGTAAAACGACATTATAATAAAAACTTATAAATCCGGCAGAAAACTAAACTAAACTAATTTTTTAAAACATTTTTATCTCTCATTGCAAATAAACGGTATTTTTAATGGATGAGATAATTTAAAAATCTTTCTCCACAACATTTAAAAGCGTTTATAAACAGGTTTGTTAAAAACGTGGAAAATTAAAAAAAATGTTGCCTCTGGAAATCCTTTATTTTAATTTGTGTAACCTTTTACATCCTTTGTGAAGAGAAATATTTTAAAGTCGTATTTAAATTAAGCTTGGATGATGTTATAACGTCTATAAAATTTAGAGTTATTTAACCACAAAAACTGAAAAATATTATTAGTGTTCCATACGGATCACTTAGGTGTCTGTCTGTCTGCCACACCCGATTTTCTTCCAAACTATTTGACATAGAATGTTGAAATTTGGCACAAATATAGGAATTGATAGCCCAATCAGGCCCATGTAGTTTTGAAAGTTAAATTTTGACGTAAGGGGTTAGTTTTGGCGGCTGAAATCAGCCGTGAAAAAAAAGTTTTTACCAGGACATCGAGTGACGTGTCAAATGAAAGCTTGTGGAAACACCAGTTCAAAAATATATATGATGAAATATTTGCGCACACTTTTCTTTGTATTATTTTTAAAAAATTGCCAAAAATCAATGCCCACCCCTTGTATAGAACGTACTGATCAAAAAATTTTGAAAAAATTCTGGAATGTTCTCCATAAAGTTGCGAAAATTATCCTGAGTGTATTATGTTTAATGATTTATCTGGTATAAAATAACCGGTCAAGTGAAAGTTGAACTTGCGCAATTAGTGTTCCGTAAGTTAATTGCTTTTAAAATAAAAAATGTTGTTACGGAGGTATAAAATGATTAGTGACTTCACAAAACACACCCCAAATGAGTTTTCAACAAAGTTTGTTTCCAATCTTTACTGAAAACTAATGACCTTGAAATTTTGGTGTTCCTTATACCAGGTGTACCAGTATGAAATGCGGATTTTTTTTCTAAAAAAAACATATTAAATTCGGAAGAATGATAAAAAAAAGTGCTTTATTTAAAGTATGCTCATCGCTTGGTATACATTTTTTCCATCTTTCGGGCAATTTGTGAATACCACGCCAGTAAAAATCTTCCCGTTTTGCTGCGAACCATTCATCGAGCCATTTTTTCACATCTTCGTACGAACCAAAGCGCTGCTCAGCAACATGCAAACAAGTGGTAATCGGAAGGAGCCAAGTCTGGTGAGTAAGTCGCATGAGGTAGAATTTTTTTTTTTTTACTTCCGATTTCACTCCTCAAAACTAACCCCATAAGTTAAAATTTAACTTTCAAAACTAGGCCATCAATTCCTATATTAGTACCAAATTTCAACTTTCTATGACAAATAGTTTTGGAGAAAATCGGGTGTGACAGACGGATAGACACCGAAGTGATTTTATAAGTGTTCCGTACGGAACATTAAAAAAACTATGAAAACTATGTTCCTTAACGTATGGTGGAGGTTTTTGTAATATACTTTTAAGTATATTTCTGTAGTGGCGAGTCGTTCTTGTACTGAGATATATTTTTATTTTATTTGTTCATAATTAAACAAATATTTAGGTAATAAATATTTATTTTACAATTTTATGTAGCTAGATTTATTTATTGTCTATTAGGAAGCTAAGATGCTATAACTATTACACATTCATGACTAAGAAAAAACGTGAAAATACATATTGGATCTTAAGATATACACCTGTCAGGGACTTAACTAACTGAGCCTAGGTAAGGTATTATTTTATTTTTAAAGCAATCACCGTACGGAACACTCATTGCGCAAATCCGACTTGCACTTGGTCGTTTTTTTTTTCATATTCTTTCTTCTTCTTTTCTGCCTGCTCTTACCCACTCCTGGATGTAGGCCACCTTTCAAATTTTTTTAGCTTTCCTTGTCCAAAGCCGTTCTGTTCCAATTTTTTCCTGCCATATATTAGATGTTGTCTCGCCACCTTCTTTGAGGTCCGCCAACACTCCGCTAACTCTCCCTTGGGCGCCATACTGTAAGCTTGCAGGCTCATCTGTCGTTGTTCTCTCTCGCTACCTGGCCAGCTTATCTCCACTTTAGTTCAGCTGCCTTTGCCAGAGCATCCGTCAGCCGGATTTCCTCATTTGGGATTCTATCTCGCAAACATACTCCAAGCACAGCCCTCTCCATTGCACCCTGCGTCACTCGAAGTCTGTTCATCGACTTACGTGTTAGCGACATCGTTTCAAGACCATACGTGAGAACTAACAGTACACACGACTCGTACGTTTTCTTTTTGAGCATTACAGGGATATCTCGTGATCTGAAAATTAACCCGAGTTTACCAAAAGCTGCCTAACCAAGACTCACTCTTCCAGAAATTTCTGGTGTTTGATTCTCCTTTCCTAGTAGTATTTCTTGTCTGAGGTATATATATGAGTCATTTTCAGCCCGACTCTTCTTCCAACATAGTTGTTAATTCATTGGGTGTAGTACCGATTAGAACGATATCGTCCGCAAATTCTAGATGATTAAGTCGTGTTCTGTTTATATTAATCCCCTTATCTCCCAAGTGTAAGGTCTTAAAAACCTCCTTCAGTGCCAGTGTGAATAGTTTTGGTGAGATCGTATCTCCTTGGGGTACTCTTTTCATATTAGTTTACTCAAATTCAGAGAAATACCCGATATACCTATATAGGGTTCAGCAACGTTAATTTTTTTAGAAAAAGCTGCTGCCTAAATTTTTGGAGCGTTAAATTCTAATTGGCCACTGTCATCCCTAGATAGAGTTTCTTCCAGTTAAGTTGAACAACTTTCTGCTGTCTGCTGATATTTGCATGAGTACCCGATATTCGAACGTTCAAAGTGAATGAAGAAATAACCGCATTGTCATCTGCAAAGCTGTAGATTGCATTCCTGGTCCTTTCTAGCATATCGTATGTTGTAACATCCCACCGCTGCCACCAATGTTGTAACTAACCGTTGCTTTACTGGTTTGTAAGTCGATCAAAAATAACACATGATAACCTTTTTTTAAGTAAATTTTATAATACTTATTAGCTTGGTATGAATATAATAATATCAGTGCTCGTAATAACAATATTTCATATTTGATGTTATTATTAATAATAATGTCTTTAATGTCTTTTGCTAATTAACTAAGAATAATAACAATGTAATAATGCCTTCTTTAGCTAGCTATTTTAAACATTTACTCTCTAAAATCTACCATAGGCGTGCTATTAAGTTTAGCTAACAAATATTTACCTATCACTCTAATGATTACAGAGTTTAGCAACTTCTCGGCGCCATCAAGAAGTGTACAAAGAAAATATTTAATTGTAGAAAGAAGATGTTTTACTGAGCTATTAGTAAGTGTACATAGTATATCTTTTATTGATAATTGGTTATTGTTAAATTCTGGCTTTGTATTAAACTCATAGGCGTAGCTAAAGGTCAAAATAATATAGTAATATAATAATAAAAATACTTGATTAGCAACAGTTAATGTAAATGAGAAAGACACTAGCATATCGCTAATGTAAATGAGAAAAAGAGTAGGATACAGTATGGACCCTTGGCGCACAATGGCGTTGATAGTGAAGGTATTAGAAAGAAATCCGTCGACTGTCACTCGTAAAGAACGCTCTCTGAAGAAGAAGAAGACGAGAGGTATAAACAAAACTATTAAGACATACCATAAGAGCACAGCTTAGCCAACAATCCGTCATGCCAAACACGGTTGAATGCCTTGGATGTATCAAATGCAACCGCTCAAGATTCTCCAAAGTGTTCAATTGTGTGTGTGTAAGTTAGAAAATCTTTTGTTAATCCTTGCGTACGAAAGCCATATTTATGGTATGGTCGCTAATAATATTTAATTCTTCACCATATTTTAGAAGATGCTGATTGACAGTCTTTTCCATACCTTTCGAAATTATTGAAAGCAGTGCGACTGGTCGGTAGTTGCTTGGCAAGATCTTCTTGCCTTTTTAGGTATCGGTCTAACTGTAGCGCATTTTCATCAGGAAGAACATTCCCTTTCTGTAGGATTGAAAAACTTACAAAAAACTAGTGTTAATTCGTTCGCACATTTTTTATTACTATGGCAGGTATTCTATCAACGCCAGAAGTTTTTCTGGTGTCTAGCTTCATGTTGTAATTAGTACTTCATCATCCTTCTTATTTTTGTAGTGCCATATCCGATAGGGACGTAGGCGACCCTCTCGCCCTTGCCTGTTGTTGCTGCCTTTTTAAGTGTTTCACAGACAATGAGAACCTACAGTTTAATGCCGGTTCCGAACGGCCAAAGTGAGAGGACTTTAATAGGCATGATTCTACGGCTGGTTTGCCATTGCCTTCCCGAGAGAGGCGACCGTCACGTAATTTTTCTTTTAAATTTATTCGTTTTTTTCGAACCAAGGCTCGAACTCGAGAAGTCAGTCACCTTAATCACTAGGCTATATCCGTCTCTTCATCATCCTTATACACAATTATTTAAAAAAGCTTACTGTAATGCTTGAATTAAGTTATTTTTTTAGTGTGTTTGCGAGGTAGGTAAAGGGTAAATCAGTTTACCCCTTTTTGTTTAGCGGTCTATAATCTAATTTGGTGGCAAGAATAAGTATTGATTTATCTTTTATCGGTAAACGATTTATTTTTTTTTTAAATTCCTACTATTCCAATATAAATATTTTAATGAGCTTAAGCGGGCCTAATTGCAGAAAGAGTTATAATAAATACTCGTTTGTAAGCTTTAGAGAAAATACCGGTTTTAAATTTAATCAGTATTATGCGGGTCTTTGGGAATGTTCAGTTTCAAAAGGAATTAGTCGGTACTTCTCAAAAGGATTTCGTTCTTTTTAACGAGTATAATGAATAAATATTTGTTAGTTTGTTTGTTTCGAAAAGTATGGATTAAATGTTCGTATTCGTCTAATTTTAGTAAGAGGTTTCGCTAAGGATGCATTTGCTTTTTTTTTTGTTGATATATAAGTAAATAGAAGAAAATAACATTCAGTAAAACTAAGTCAGTTACTTAGATAATTAACGAAAATAGCAATATTTTCATGCTCTTTTTTTGCGCTTAGTAGAAGTACCAGTGCATATTTATTAGCGGCGGCTATACCTATTTTATATAGGACACGATGCGGCTCTAACTTTTTTGGGTCGCCCCGTGTTTCTCCTTTCTATCCGTGACCTGTCTCTTGAGGTTTTAATCATTCTTTCTTCTGCTACTTTACCTATATATTTCTTCCACCGTAGCTTTCTGTTTAACATCGAATCAATTATTTTATCTCTGTTGTATATCTGCTGGTTTGCTTGTGTTTCGGAAGGTATGGACTAATGTTTGTATTCGTATAATTTTAGTACGGAGTTTCGCTAAGGATGCATTTTCTTTTTTTCTTGTTGATATATTAAGTACACAGAAGAAAATAACATGCAGTAAAACTAAGTCAGTTACTTAGACAATTAAGGTAGTTCACTCGTAAATTCACTTTTCTTAAGAATCTTCCTTACAAATTTTTTTAAAAAAATTAGAAAAATTTTGAAATAAAAATAATTTTTTGTTATTTTGATTTTTTAAAATTATATAAATATTTAAAGTGAGGGACAAATGTCACAATTTGACAACGCTGTATGTCGTCATATCTTACGCGCCAACATTCAAACAGCATTTAAAATGGTTAACTTTTAAACAGAAATTCATTTGTAGGTTCAATAATTTATTGAATAAACTGAATATATTTATCAACTTTATCTATAATCATCAAATAAAAATATTAAATGTATTAATTGAAAATTTGAATTTGTATTTAGTATTTAAAAGATTAAAATTTAACACAAATATGTTTGTAGGTTCAATAATTTTTTAATATTTTAAGTTAATATTAAATTTATTTATCAACACTGTTACATATCAATTGATAACAATATTAAATATATATTAAAAAAACGGTTTTATAAATCTTCTCTATAAAACTAAATAAATAATTAATGATACTAGTGATCAATAAAGTACTATAAACTAGATGTAAACGAATTAATTACTTTATTTGATACTCGCGTAACCCTTTTCGACTAGATAATAATTGTACTATTCGTGTAGAACCCAATTTGCTATAAGAACTTTTTAGATCTTTCAAAGTTATGCAATCAGATGCAATTCTTTTAATTAGAAGATCTGAAATAATACTTTTTAAAGGCATTAACGATTGCAATATTAGTTTTTCCATGACGCAGTCTTTATACGATACCTAATTTGTAATTAAATCTTCTCTTTTCAAAAACTCATTTGCCAAATTCTTAAGGATTTTAACGTCATATATCGGATCGTGGAATTTTTCGTTTGATGCTTAGCTTAAACATTTTTGAGCCTTTTCGGTCCGGAAAGCGTTTTTTAACAAGATTTACTATGTCCGAAAAACCACCAATATTTTTAAAATCATCGATCATTGCAAAATTAATTAGATCTTGAATTAAATGGGACAAATCAAAACGTGCATTATGGGCAACAAGTACGCAAAGTTTTGGAGACAAATTTAAAAATTGTTGGAATAAAATTAATGCGTCCTTTAAAGTGATTGTTTTGATAGGTTTACCATGTAAATACAGGTCGCCATTAATATTTTCTAAGCTCATAACTTGGAAAGCGTGGTAATTAATCGGTTGCGTAGGCCTAATATAAACATTGAATGCTTTATTGTTATTTGCAAAATATCAGTTGTACTTGAAAATCCCGACGTTTCTAAATCGAATACACTAACCCACAGCCCTTGGATGTAATTGAAACATTATTTAATATATTATTTAACGCTTGAAGCTTAATAATGTCACCAGTATGATAAACGTCCATCTCCAGTTTGATTTATACTGCACCCCTTCATGTTTTTCTTTATTTTTCTCGTGGTCTCTTTATTTCTAACCAATAAATTTCTAAGTTTTTTAGTTGCAGGCAAATTAGCTCTTGATGCTCTTGGTTTTCTTATTTCATCTTTTCTTGCCATATAAGATCTTATATATTTCCCAGGGATTGATTGATGAGCTTTCCGTTCCTTTGCAAATTTGCCTTTATGTCGCAATTTATTATAATCAAAAGGCATTTTTTATTTAAATTATATATATTTTTTTATTTTAAATAGAAGCCATACCGTCTAAGCAGTAAATACACAAAAATAATAAATAAACTACATAACCTATATAAACCTTATTCTATAGAGCATTCGGTTGGCAGTGTTGCCACATTTATTTTCATTAAAAGTGTGTGTCTGCATATGAAAGTTTCCACGTATCGAATACAGCCTCCGACAAAAATAAAATACTCTTCCATTGAGTATTTTAAACTTTTTGAATTTATTATCGGACTATACTTTTGACTTCAATTGTTACGAGTGAACTACCTTAACAAGAAAAGCAATATTTCAATGCTCTTCATTTTTTTTGCGTTTGGCAGAGACAGCAGTGCATCTTCATTACCGGCGGCTATACCTATCTTAGGAAACAATGCGGCTCCAGGTTTTTTGGGTCGATCCGTGTTTCTCCTTTCTATCGGTGATATGTCTCTTGAGATTTTAATCATTCTTTCTACTGTTATTTTATCTATAGGTTTCTTCCACCGTATCTTTCTGTTTAACATCAAATCACTTATTTTATCTGTTGTACACTTGCTAGGTTGTTTGTTTTAGAAAGTATAGATAAAATGTTTGTATTCGAATAATTTTAGTAAGGGGTTTCGCTAAGGATGTATTTTATTTTTTTTGTTGATATATTAAGTAATTAGAAGAAAATAACATTCCGCAAAATTAAGTCAGATACTTATGGCAATATTTCAATGCTCCCCTTTTTTCGCTTAGTTTGGGCACTAGTGCGTATTTATTACCGGCAGTTATACCTATTTTATATAGGAAACGAATTTGCTTCAGCTTTTTGAGGTTGACCCTTGTTCCTCCTTTCTAACGGTGAGCTCTCTCTTGTGATATTATGCATATGTTTCTTCCACCGTATCTTTCGGTATAACTTTCAATCATTTATTTTGTCTCTGTTGTATGTAGCTTGTTTGTTTCGAAACGTATCGATTAAATGTTTGTATTCGTATAATTTTAGTAAGAGGTTTCGTTAAGGATGCAGTTTCTTCTTTTTTTGTTGAGACATTAAGTAAATACAAGAAAATAACATTCAGTAAAACTAAATCAGGTATTTAGATAATGTATTCTTTGGTGTGCTTACAAGGGCGCAGTTACCTTAGTAAGTTGTCCAATCGCCTCCTGCATCAATAATGGCCTGGTATCTTCGAAGCATGCTGGTCGACGAGATTTTCTGCATACTCTGCAAATTTTTGGAATCTCGCAAGACAACTGAGTCAAACTTCTCAGAGTCTTTCCTCTGAGCTCTCTCTTCACAAGAGACCAATCCTTTTCAATAGGGTTGGCGTCCGGCGATTGTGAGGGCTACTCTCGTATCTTATCGTGGACCTAAGCGCGCCGCGTCGCAAAGTGATTTTCGCTCAGCAAAGGTTTCTTCAACGTGCTTCGGAATTTGACATCATGAGAACGAAGATGTTATGGAATGGTCTCGTGTGACACATTAAAACCCGATTTGCTTAATTTTGTTGTTCCTTGACGTAGCGTCAATTTCGGGTCCCGTGAAAACAAAGGCACGATTCGTTTTTCCACTTTCGGAGTGACTTTGCCTACCGAACCTAACATTTAACAGTGAAGATTTCAAAATTTTGCATAACGGAAAGAAAGGAAAATTACTGAATTGTTTAGAACAGGTAGAAATTAATCAGAAAAAATCCTCAGGTCTATTAGTCAACGATCAATTAGATGGGGGAGGGTCTCCTTTATTGAACTTGTTCTAGGTATTAAGGTAAATATTGTTAATGAATTTAGTACTTGTAATTAGGTAAACTATATATTCTGAAACATACTTTGTTAGTTAATTTACATCGTGCTCCAGAAGAAGACACAGTGTGTCGAAACAATTGTCAGCAATAATAAACATAAGTGGTGATCTTAAACATTTGTTTAAATTTTTTTTCCTAGAATAGATTCTTGTTTCTGTTTTAGCAGATCGTTAAAGTAAAGAATAAAGAGAGTATGAGAAAGTATGAAGCTCTGGAGTACATTGGTATTAGTCGTAAAGGTGTCGGAAAAAATCTCTTTGCCTAGTTCTTAATATAAAGTTAACAAAAAAAAAATCAATTTCTGCTAATGTTAAACAATGTCATAATTTTTTAAATACCATCATCTATTGATTCAGTTGACCGCTTCCCATTTCATTCTCTTCTGAAGGAAATTATATGGAAAATATAAGGTTAGTATTTTCATAGTATAAGTTAACTGAATTTAAACCTTCCTAAAACAGTTTAACCTACTTAAGAACCCCCATATTATGAAAAATCCTTTAGTTTCAATGTACATTCGAAGTAAATCAGTTGAGTGGTTTCTAAATTTAAGCTGAAGATGGACGGACACGTATAAAATCGGTGGCGAATACCCTTAATAATGTTTAAAAACGCCCTCCGCATTTAATTGTTCTTTCTTGCGTTTACTCCAAACTTAATTTAGCAAAAATTTAAAATTCCCCGGCCGTCCAGACGTAAGAAAATACTGCCGTAATATTTTTGTAATTTTCCACATTTTCAACAATTATTTTTCCGACTTGTTTGCGAGCGATTGTGGAAAACCGTATTTAAATTAACCCGCGCGTGTACATTATAAATGTTTAATCTGCCGAGAAACATTAAAATTGCAGTTTTATTTTTATTACTGAGGTTACGGCATGCAGTTAATTCCAATGTGGAGGGCATACACACACACACACATACATATATATATATATATATATATATATATATATATATATATATATATATATATAATATTTCATTCATAATATTTCATTGGTAATGGCAAAAGCGGAAAAACCACACACAATTGGCGAGGAATTAATCTTGCCGGCCGGCAGTCAAAGAGGTAATAAAAACTGTTCTTCATCATAAGACACCTTCAGATATCATCAGAAAAATTCTTCTGAGTAATAATTCGGTGTAAAGAAGAATAGATGAAGTCGTTGTATATGTATATATGTATATATATATATATATATATATATATATATATATATATATATATATATATATATATATATATATTATATATATATATATATATATATATATATATATATATATATATATATATATATATATATATATATATATATATATGTTATATATATATGTTATATATATATATATATATATATATATATATATATATATATATATATATATATATATATAAATTGTATAAAAACAACACTATGTTTTAATTCCCAATATATTTAAAATCACTTGACAATTGTTTCACCATACAATGGCTTCTTCAGAAGTAAATAGGAAAGAAAAATATTTAGTAGTAATCCTGGGTAAATAGTGCTTAAAACGATCCTTAATTACCTAAGATTATGCTAATCATTTTATTATATTATTTACAGACAAAATTGTTTTAAGAATACAAATCTGTGGTACTATTTCCGAGAACTAATGAAGATTAAGTAAGGGTGAATGGTTTAAGTCTACCTATTCGTTTAGTAATTGATTGGAGTTTTTCCGTTTGTTAATTTCAAGACATTCAAGCAAATTTAATTTTTTAGATTTATTTTCTACATGTAGGATTTTTAACGTATCATCAAAATTATGGGATTCGTTTATTACATAGGTTGCGTAATGTGAATTGTTCTTATTTTTTAAATAACTATGATTATGTTCTTTAATGCGAGTTTCAAAAGATTTACCAGTTTGTCCTACGTAGGTTTTAGTACAAGATCCACAATTTAATAAATAAACTCCTGATTTTAAGGAATTCTTAGATTTGGTTTTGTTATTCAAAATTATACTCCCTAAGGAATTACTGGTTTTGAATGCTATTTTATTGTTCTTTTTTATTAAATGTTTGGAAATTGTTCTAGTTATTTTCCCTGTGTATGTGAGTGTACTAAATTTTCCTTTTTTGTCATTAATTGTGGGATAAATTAGAGATATTGCTTGTTTAAAGGATTTTTTATTCAAGATATTATCTATAATGTTGGGGTCATATCCATTATTAATTGCTATTTGTTTGATTATGTTGAATTCTTTGTTAAAATTAGTTTTAGTCATGGGGATATGTAACAATCTATGTATGAAAGAGTTAAAAGCTGCCATTTTGTGAGGATACGGGTGGGATGAGCTATTGTGTATGACTGTGTCAGTATGTGAAGGTTTGTGAAAAAATCGAGAAATCGTGTTTATTGTTCACTTTTGATATAGATATGTCTAAGAAATTTATAGAGTTATTGGTTTCTAATTCTATGGTAAATTTAATATTAGGATGCAAATTATTTAGGAAGTTAAGGAGGATTGTTAGTTGTCTATCCGTACCCGTGAAACAGGAAATGATATCGTCAACATATCTATACCAGTAAACAATATTTTTGCTTACAGCGTTTTGATGAATTTTTAGTTCCAAATGATCCATGAAAATTTCCGCTAGTAACGGACTTAAAGGATTATCCATTATTAGACCTTCTTTAGATGTATAAAAGTTGTCGTTGAGTTCAAAATAGTTTTGATCCAAGCACGTCGTAAGTAAATCTAAAATATCCCGTTTACTAATTTCGTTTACTTTATTCTTGATTAAAGCTTATCTACTAATTCTATGACTTCATATGGTGGGATACTAGGAAATAAGTTTTGTACATCAAATGAGATATTTCTAGAATTTTCCGGTAAGTTAATATTTTTAATTTTATCGATTAGTTCATAGGTATTGGCTATACTATATTTCGGTTTAAATTTGCAATGTTGTCGTACTAAAGGGATGAGTTTCTGTGATAGTTTGATTGATGGTGCCGTAACAAACGATACAACTGGTCTAATAGGGAAATCCTTTTTATGTAATTTAATTAGGGAATATAATTCAACGACAACTTTTATACATCTAAAGAAGGTCTAATAATGGGTAATCCTTTAAGTCCGTTACTAGCGGAAATTTTCATGGATCATTTAGAACTAAAAATTCATCAAAACGCTGCAAGCAAAAATATTGTTTACTGGTATAGATATGTTGACGATATCATTTCCTGTTTCACGAGAATAGATAGACAACTAACATTCCTCCTTAACTTCCTAAATAATTTGTATCCTAATATTAAATTTACCATAGAATTAGAAACCAATAACTCTATAAATTTCTTAGACATATCTATATCAAAAGTGAACAAACACGATTTCTCGATTTTTCACAAACCTTCACATACTGACACAGTCATATACAATAGCGCTCATCCCACCCGTATCCTCACAAAATGGCAGCTTTTAACTCTTTAATACATAGATTGTTACATATCCCCATGACTAAAACTAATTTTAACAAAGAATTCAACATAATCAAACAAATAGCAATTAATAATGGATATGACCCCAACATTATAGATAATATCTTGAATAAAAAATCTTTTAAACAAGCAATATCTCTAATTTATCCCACAATTAATGACAAAAAAGGAAAATTTAGTACACTCACATACACAGGGAAAATAATTAGAACAATTTCCAAACATTTAATAAAAAAGAACAATAAAATAGCATTCAAACCCAGTAATTCCATAAGGAGTATAATTTTGAATAACAAAACCAAATCTAAGAATTTCTTAAAATCAGGAGTTTATTTATTAAATTGTGGATCTTGTACTAAAACCTACGTACGACAAACTGGTAGATCTTTTGAAACTCGCATTAAAGAACATAAACATAGTTATTTAAAAAATAAGAACAATTCACATTACGCAACCCATATAATAAACGAATCCCATAATTTTGATGATAAGTTAAAAATCCTACATGTAGAAAATAAATCTAAAAAATTAAATTTGAACAGGTAGACTTAAACCATTCACCCTTACTTAATCTTTATTAGTTCTCGGAAATAGTACCACAGATTTGCATTCTTAAAATAATTTTGTCTGTAAATAATATAATAAAATGATTAGCATAATCTTAGGTAATTAAGGATAGTTTTAAGCACTATTTAACCAGGATTACTACTAAATATTTTTCTTTCCTATTTACTTCTGAAGAAGCCATTGTATGGTGAAACAATTGTCAAGTGACTTTAAATATATTAAAAATTAAAACATAGTGTTGTTTTTATATAATTTTATATATATATATATATATATATATATATATATATATATATATATATATATATATATATATATATATACAAATATATATATAATATATATATATATATATATATATATATATATATATATATATATATATATATATATATAAATATATATATAAATATATATATAATAAATATATATATATATATATATATATATATATATATATATATATATATATATATATATATATATATCATATATCCCTTCTACCGTATGGTGTAGGGTAGTTATACATTTTCCTCTCTCAAACTTCTTCCATCTATCTCCATTCTTTGCCATTTTCGCTGCCTCCTTCCAGGATTTTCCCTTCTCCTTAAGTATACTTCCAATACTCCTGGTCTCCTAGGTCTTCCTTGCTTCTGTTTCCCTTGTATTCGGGCTTCATACACTTGTTTCACTTCTCTATCATCCTTCATTCTCTGTACATGTCCCCACCATCTTTGTTGTATATATTCCATAACTGCTTGTACTCTCAGCCTTGTCCTTATTTCTGTATTCCTTATTCTGTCCTTCCGTGTAACTCCTTGTACTGCTCTCAGGTATTTCATTTCAACGGCTTGTATCTTTTTTCTTTGCCTGTCTGTTAGGGTCCATGATTCGCATCCATATGTTAGGATTGTCCTATAAATTGCTTTGTACATTTGTTTGTTTCCTCACTTCTTTCTTCCTATTGAATTTATTATTCATTGCATAGTAACGTTGGCTCGTTTTTTCGATTCTTTCATTAATTTCTTTGTTGTTTTCCAGTTTCGTCCATTGTCACTCCCAAATACTTGTACTGTTCCATTTGTTGTATTTTATTCCCTTCTATTTTTTTTTATGGGTCTAGTACACGTGCCGCAGGAAAGTCCCTAAAGCGCTCCAAGAGCGGCATGTGTGCAGAAAAAAGCGATTCTATGTACATATTCATTTGTTGGTTTTCCATTGTTATTACTCTTGTTTTATCTAGATCAATTTTGATACCTTCTTCTTTAAACGCTTCATTCCAAATATCGAGGTTGTAAATGACTTTCATTTTCCGCCACAAGTACAATATCATCAGCAAAAGGCGCTTCAGACATTTCTATTCTTTTTAGCTTCCAGTATCCAACTCTCATTTTTCCCACTTTTATTTCATATTTCTTGATTATTTCATCCATATATACAGTGAACAATGTTGGACGCAAGCTTCCTCCTTGCCTTAAACCTTTCTGTGTTGTAAATCCCTCCGACTTCATGTTGTTTTTTTATTACATACTGCACATTGTTGCTGTATATTCCTTTTATGATTCTTATTGTCTTATGTTGAAATATTATTATGCGATTACTTAAAGACTTGCAAATTTTCCACTCAACTCGAAGAATCAACTCTACCAAATAACGAAGCACTACTCTTATCGTACATTTGATTCATAAAAGAAGAAAAAAATTGTCGGGTTATCGTTGGCTAAAAATTTGGAAACCGATACAAATGGGGAATACCATGAACAAGTTTTCTCAGGAGAAAGAAATTCCTATTCGTAATATTTTGTCAGCTGCTATTGATGGAGCTCCAGTAATGACGGGGCGTCATAAGGGTTTCATAGCATATTTGAAACAAGCAGTACTAAATGTACTCGCTGTACATTGTGTTATTCATCATCAGCATTTGGTTGCAAAAAAATTTGAATGGACGCTTTATTACGTTATTAGAGAGAGCAGTCCATAAGACTGGAAGAAATTCATTGCATGACAGATTATTTGGTCAATTTTGTAGTGAAAATGATAAAGTATAATAAATAGATGCTTATACTGCACTCTGTCGGCGACTTACTAAGTCTATTCAAGCAAAGCGGCACAGCACGGCTGGCACTTATTGCAGAAACGCACCTTTCTTGAGCTTACTGCTCGAAGGCATAGATGGCAGTATTGGTATAACAACTAAAAACGAAAAGAATCGTATTTTCAGAAGTTACCAAAAGTGTTCTTGATATTTGCTGAATCATCCCAAGACGCGTTTCGCCGTATCACGGCTCATCAGCTGGGGTAGGTTTAGCAAATACGAGAACACATTTTTAGTCCTTTATTCAAGTAACTAACGGAAAACTATAACAAATAGATGCTTATACCAATACTGCCATCTATGTCTTCGAGCAGTAAGCTCAAGAAAGGTGCGTTTCTTCAATAAGTGCCAGCCGTGCTGTACCGCTCTGGTTGAATAGACTTAGTAAATCGCCGACACAGTGCAGTATAAGCATCTATTTGTTATAGTTTTCCGTTAGTTACTTAGATAAAGGACTAAAAATGTGTTCTCGTATTTGCTAAACCTAGCCCAGCTGATGAGCCATGATACGGCGAAACGCGTCTTGGGATGGTTCAGCAAATACGAAGAACACTTTTGGTAACTTCTGAAAATACGATTCTTTTCGTTTTTAGTTGTTATAGCAATACTGCCAAAATGATAAAGATTACAATCGCTTGCTTTTTTTTTATGGGTCTAGCACACGTGATACAGGGAAGTCCCTAAAGCGCTACAGGAGCGACACGTGTGCGGAGAAAGCGAATCACGTTGTTCTTGAATCGCTGTAAATTGTACTCGGTGGGAAACACAATCTTGGGCAAATTATTCCAAAGGGATGATGTTCTCCATATAAATGACCGCTTGAAAAGCGTTGTACGAGGACTAACAAGCTGAACCTCATACGGAGGTGAAGTATTAGCGTGACGTGTACTTCTAACATGCACCGCTCTGGGAGGAATTAAGCGGGCCACATCCTTCGAACACTTTCCATGAAAATACTTGTAGCACTTGCACACAGTAGTTCGTTGGTGCCCTCAAAAGGTATTTGTCTGAATCGTTTTTTTTCAATCTATTTGCCTCAGTACTGGACTTCCTTGAAAACCGTCGAAAAACTGCGCGAAAACCTGAATACATTCAAAAATGACATCGCTTATTTGACAGAGCTGTTTAAAATAGCTGCTTTTGTGGGAAAACTTCTTCTGTTCAAACGAAATCTAGGTAGAGGTGAATACAGCCACTTTCCCACATTATTAGCAGTCTCTGCAAAAGAGGAAGATTTACTTACTTACTGCGTGCTATATGCTGATTTTACGGAGCGATTTCAGGACATTTTAAACACGAATATACAGGGTTGGGCTTTAGATTCTTTCACAAATGCAAATACGGCAGAATCATCAAATTTAGACGAGGAACTCGTAGAACTCAGAACTGACGAAGAACTAAAAGTAAAATTCAGAAATGGATACCAAGAGTTCTGGCTTCAAAAATCAATACTAGTTCTCTATCCTGGATTGTGGGCTAGAGTAAAGAAATTTTTAATTGCTCGTCTTTCATCGTATTTGGCTGGGCGTGGGCTCAGTGCAGTAGCCAATTTACTGTTTAAGAAAAGGAATATACTGTACATCACTGAACGTGGCAATTTTCGACTGATGTTAACGAAATTGGAATCCTACATTAACATATTGCTAAAACTCCACCAGCTTCAACCATCTCATTAATTTTATTATTTCTTATTGATTTTGTATTAATTTTTAAATTTTTAATAAATAATTTTTTACTACATTTGATAGTCGTTTTAATTAATTCCTACTTTGTGATTCTTAATAGATAGACAGATAAAATACGTATAGATAATACGCAACAATATTTCAAACCAACGTCAAGCCTTGGTTTGACCGAAAATGCAAAGACGCTGTTGCTTCTCAACATATTGCCTACCGACAATGGCATGAAAATCCTAACACCATAAATCGTAACACCTTTAATCGTGCCCGGAACAAATCCCAACGAATTAGAAACAAAAACGTCTCGCTTGTCCCAACAATTCGAGGTCCTTTTGGGCAGTCGCTAAGGCAGTTAGTCAAAATTTTACCAAATCCACCATAGCACCACTCACACGGCCAGATAATTCCATTGCAACCACACCTGTTGAGAAAGCGAACTTGTTGCTTCACATTCTACTGTCGATTTCCAAGGAAAAACACTACCTAATATTCCCATATTGCAGTCAAAGATGCCCGATGTTGTCTTCAGACAGCGCATCATAAAGCGTATTTTAATGAAGGTAGACACCAAAAAGGCTTCTGGCGCTAACGGAATACCTGCCATAGTTCTCAAAAACTGTGCAAGGGAATTAACACCAGTTTTCTGTAGATTTTTTAACCTATCCTACAGAAAGGGAATATTTCCGTCCTGCGGGAAATGTGCCACGGTTCAGCCGATACCTAAAAAAGGCAAGAAGACCTTGCCAAATAACTACCGACCAGTCGCACTGCTTTCAATAATATCGAAAGTCATGGAAAAGGTTATCAATCAGCATCTTCTAAAATATCTTGAACGATTCAACATTATTAGCGATCACCAATATGGTTTTCGTAAACATAGATCAACAGGTGATCTTCTGACTTATGGAAAAACGAAATTGAACACTTTGGAGAATCTCGAGCGGTTGCTCCTGACATATCTAAGGCATTCGACCGTGTTTGGCACGATGGACTGTTGGCTAAGTTACGCTCTTATGGTATGTTTGAAAGGTTCCGTTTGTGGCTCTCATGTTTCCTCAGAGAGGGTTCTTTACGAGTGGCGGTCGACGGATTTCGTTCTAACACCTTCACTATCAACGCCGGTGTGCCCCAGTGTGTCTCCTACTCTCTTTCGCATTTACATTAACGATCTGCTGGAAAGACCGGGAATCCAATCTACAGCTTTGCAGATGACAGTACGCTTGTCTCTTCATTCACCTTGAACGCTCGGACATCGGCTGCTCAGGCGAATATCCGCAGACAGCAGGAGGTCGTTCAACTTAACAAAGACCTGGAAGAAATTCTATCTTGGGGTGATAGTAACCAAGTGGAATTTAACGCTATAAAAACCCAAGCGGCAGTTTTTTCTAAAAAAGTTAACGTTGCTGAACCCGACATAGTTATGTCGGGGCACTCCATTCCCCTAGCATCGTCGCTCAATTTGTTGGGCGTTAGTTTGGGAGCAAATATGTCCTGGCATGAACATGTTGCAGGCAAAGCAAGGAGAGCTTCTCAAAAGTTGAGAATATTATTTCGAACCAGGAAGCTTTACACCCCACAACAACTGTTAATTCTTTACAAAGCTCAAATTCGACCAACTATGGAATACTGCTCCCACGTTTGGGGCTCCGCTCCCAAACATACATTGCATTTGTTGGATTCTGTTTAGAAAAGAGCTGTCCGTCTGATTGGAGACCCGGAATTGACTGGCGGCCTTGATTCGCTGGAACATCGAAGAACGGTTGGCGACTTGAGTCTGTTCTACAAGTATTTTCATGGAAAGTGTTCGAAGGATGTAGCTCGCTGAATTCCTCTCAAAGCGGTGCATGTTAGAAATACGCGTCGCGCTGGTGCTTCACATCTGTATGAGGTTTAGCTTGTTACTCCGCGTACAACGCTTTTCAAGCAGTCTTTTACATGGAGAACATCATCCCTTTGGAATAATTTGCCCAGCGCTGTGTTTCCCACCGAGTACAATTTACAGCGATTCAAGAACAACTGAATCGCTTTTTCCGCACATATGCCGCTCCTGGAGCGCTTCAGGGACTTCCCTGCAGCACGTGTGCTAGATCAATAAAAAAAAATATATTTTAATATTTTGTATAATTAACTATTATGGAACTTGGAATTTTTTTTTCTTGTAAAGGGGAGGTGGTCCAGAAAAGGTTGGGAACCTCTGATCTATACATTTGATAAATAAAATGTATCATACACTGGACTATTCGGATGAGAGTATATAAAATGTATATCATATACTGTAGTATTGTAATATTACAAAGTTAAATTCGTTTCAAATTGATCATAAACATTTAACCAAGCACGAAGCAAATGAATTAGTGCGGTTTTTTATATTACTAACCGAAAATAAAAGCCCATTTATTTTTCAATTTTCATTCAAAAAACAAGTTTAATTTTACATCTGTTAATTAAAAATCTGTTTTTACAATTCTGCTAAACATATACAGGAAAATTATTGGTAAAAGTAATTTAATTGCGTGATAGTATGATAAGTGTTCCGTACCAATGAACATACAAAAAAGGATATAATTTACAGAAAATTCAGTAAAAAAAATTATACACAATGCAAGCTGCTTCTGGGTTTTTGTAGGGTCAATTTGGTAGAGCCAAGGCAGAATTTCTTCTGGATCCTTGTTTAGTTATGTAACTTCCTGCTCTCTATAAATATTTTTTTCGTGGACAGCTGGAGTTTTGGCGTTCAAGGTAAACGTGCTGTCATTAGCAAAACTAGAGATTAGATCTTCTTGCTATAGGTGTTTGTTGAGCAATGGATACAACATTACGAAAACTTGTTAGAAGAACGAAGACCACAATAACAAGAAGTAAAAAATCCCATCACTATACAAGGAGAACAGTTAGCACGGCAACGTCGCAGCCGAGAGGAAGTTCAGTTATGTATCTCCAAAATATTTGTAAATTTTGTAATAAATCAGCAAAAACAAATATAGTGAAGTGTGGTAGTTGTGAATAGTGGATGCACAGATATTGCTGTGAAAAGAATAAGGTGGAAATTGACGAGGGAGTGGCTAAATGCTGCCCAGAAACTTTTGTGGAAGCTAAGGACATGTTGGACGAGCCCATTAATATAACTTTGGAAGGGAGGCTGCGTAAAGAAATTGGATATTTGAAGTTGCTGTTAAAAGAAAAAAAACAAATAATAGCTGATAAGTGCGCTATAATTAAAGACAAAGAGGCCATAATTGAACTCTTGCAGAATAGGATAAATTTTACAAAAGATGATCCGGGTATTAATGACTTTGTAAGGAAAACCTGTTCAACCATAGAGAACAACTCGGCAACACCGCAAATGTCTAACGCCGAATCTTTATCAGCAGATGAGGAGGTAAAAAATACTAAATCTTTAGGAAGAAATAAACAAGCAAAAAACCCGGCTGAGAAACCGATTGTAATCAATAAAAGTTTAAACAAAGAGGAAAATGAGTGGATGCGTGTGAAATCAAAAAAAATCGGTAAAAAGAAAGAAAATGGAATTATAGGCACCAGTGTTACGACGAAATCAATTTCTGTTGCATCAAAAAAGGCTTTTCTATTCGTGGCAAGATTAGGACCCCAAACACAACCGAAAGAGTTGCAAAATTTCGTGAAAACGCGTTTCCCAGAGGCGGAGTATTATGCGCTAAAAGTGAAATATTCCGAGCACTATAGTTCGTTTAAAGTGTGTATTAATTCATCAAATCTGGATGCTGCTATGAATCCAAAAATATGGCCTGAAGGGGCTTTTGTTTCAAGATTTTTTTTCAAAAAAGGACAACGAATGGAGAGAAAAAGTAGGTGGGAGTGCCACAACAGGGTATAAAATTCTCTTTTTGAACTGTCAATCACTGAGCCAAGTCAAAGCAGACTTGATTGCGAGCACATATTTGCAATCTGATAAAACAAAAATATTATGTTTGTGAAACATGGTGCAAAACCGAAAGTTTATCTTTGATATTTATCGACAATTTCGTCAATATCTCAAGTTTTTGCAGATCTAACCAAAAGGGTGTAGGGGTTGGTATCTGGGCCCATCGTAGTATGAATGCGGAACTACAAAATTTAGACAGGACAGAGTGTGTGGAGAGAGACTTTGAGATTTGTGGAATAGTGTTTAATCTACATTCTTATATGAGGGTGTATATTTTGACTTGTTATCGTGGACTAATGGCAATTTTACAACCTTCTGTGACAGACTTACTGTTCTATTGGAAGGAATTTATGATCCAAGAGATGAAATAATCTTGTCTAGGGATTTTAATTTGGATCCAAATAGGGACAGAGGGGATTATGTAGTTCTACACAATATTCTAAGTAGTTTTAAGATATTTAACACTGTGACAATCCCGACGAGGGAAGATTATTTGTTAGACCATGTGTATTCATCGTTAGAAATTGTATAGAGATAGTTTGTGTTATATTCTATTAATGTTAACTAAGTTGGGAATGTGGAATCTTTGGCACAATGATACTACTCAGTATATATCACCACTACACCAAACACTTTATTTTTGCACTCGACGCGCGTTTCGCTAACCATGTTAGCTTCATCAGGAGCGTAGTCAATCATCGCTTCTGATGAAGCTAACATGGTTAGCGAAACGCGCGTCGAGTGCAAAATTAAAGTGTTTGGTGTAGTGGTGATATATACTGAGTAGTCTATTAATGTTATCTGTATTATTTGTATTAGTGTTGTATAATAACGAATTCCATACATTTATTGTAAAATGTCTCTGAAAAAAAAGTATTTTTATTATTATTATTATTAAATAATAATAGATGAAGAAGCAGTCATAGGAAAAGCTAAAAACTGGAAGAGCTTGTGAATCAGAAGGGGTATAAGCAGAACTTCTTAAGAATGGAACAAAGAAACTGTTCAGGTTACTAAAAATAATTTTCAATCGGAGACAAAATTAGTAATCTAGAGATTGACGATACAGAACATATAAAAGCATATGAAGAATAAAAGTATTCAGGTATAACGTTCGACCCAAGTGGTACAGACGAAAAGGAAATAAGAACAAGAGTAACAAAAGCAAGGAAAATAATAGGATGTTTGAATGGGATTCTATGGAGTAAACACATATCATAAAAATGAAAATTTAATATTTACAACACAATGATAAAGAGCAATTTGATATATAGATCTCAGATCGGGAGAGTTATTGAAAAAAAAAAACAAGAAAAGAATAGAAGCTACCGAAACGGATGCTTTAAGAAGATCAGCCAGATTATCGAGAATGCAAAGAATAAGAAACGAAGAGATTCGCCAGTAAATGGGACTTGTGGACACAGTTAAGAAGGATATTGAAAGGAAGCTGGGTATAGCCATGTTCAACGAATGGAACAAATACGATTACCAAAAGTAACAATGGAATGGGTGCCGAATTTGAGAAGGAAAAGAGGAAGCCCGAGGAAAAATTGGATAGAAGGAATTAAAATAGCTATGAGCCATCGAAAGCTAGAAGAAGGACAATGGGATGGCCGAAGATAATGGAATCTAGACCGAGATGTACCGACTTTATAGTAGACTACAAAAAGGAAATATTAAGCCATATATTAATACAGTCTGTCAAATAAGAACGTGTCCGCGATAATTCATTTTTGGTAGATGCGATTCTAGCGATTAAACAAAAAACCTTTGCCTACGATGCATTTCAGTAAAAGTATCAGTCAAAAACAGTCACTTGTTCGCGCGTCGGCTCGAGGAAGTCTTTCTTTGTTCCCATCCAAAGGGGCCTAAAATGACACATTCCAAGGCCGAAATATATTAAAAAGTCGGTATCGTTACTTAAGAAGTGGGTAAATCGTTTTAAAACGTCGACGAATTGCCAAAACGTGGCTCGGTAGGCAAAGTTACTCCGAAAGTCGTAAAACGAATCGTGTCTTTGTTTTCACGGGACCTGAAATTGAAGTTGTGTCAAGGAGCGGTAAAATTAACAAAATTGGGTTTAAATGTGTCCCATGAGACCATTCGACAACATCTTCGTGCTCATGATGTCAAATTCCGAAGAAAGTTGGAGTAACCTTTACTGCGTGAAAATCACGTCCCAAAGCGGCTCGCTTCGACCCACGATAACAGTGGCTCTCACAATCGCTGGACGCCAACCCTAGTGAAAGTTCAGAGGACAGATTCTGAGGACTTTTGACTCAATTGTCTCGCGAGATTCGAATAAATTTCAGAGTATGCAAAAAGCTCATAGACCAGCATGCCTCGAAGATGCCAGGCGATTATTGATGCAGGAGGCGATGGGACAACTTACTAAGGTAATTGCGTTGTTGTTAGCACACTAAAGAATACACTGATGGCAAAAAATGTTCTTTAGGGTAAGGAACATTTCTCTGAGAATCTAATGGAATTGAGCAGGCTATGCCATTAAAAAACTTTTGTGATATCCTGGTAAAAAACCCATAGCGTAACGTAAAAAAAAAACTTAAGGGAAGGTAGATCTCCGACCCCTATTTCTTATTTAAATTGACAAATCTGTAAACGATGCATCCGAATTGGTATCTCGAATAAATTTTAATGTCCCTAAAAGAAATTTAAAAAGGTTTCCTTTATTTAATCAACGCACAAATTTAGAACTCAACACTCCCCCAACAAGGTGTCAGCGCACTTATAACAACCCTTGTGCTGATATAGATACTTTTCGATTAAATAATACTCAACTTAAAGGTGTCACAACGAGATATTTTACTGGTGTCGTTAATACTTAAGTGCTGGTTTTGCTGACTTATTTAATTAGCTTTTTACTATATAGCTTGGTGTAAATTTCTTATAAAGATTATACCGCAAATACTGAATGAGATTCCCCGCGTTTTTTATCATCTTAAATGGATAAATAAGTATTAAATCCCATAAACGTCTTTTAATTTCCAAAAAAAATACGCCTGCATTGGTTTGGGCAGTTCCCCATTTAGCCAGTCGCTAATTGCAACAGTTTATACTGAATTTTCAGTGTATCGAAAACTATTCGCAGAGCTTCATACCTTGCTACAGTCTGTTAAGTAAGAACATATCTGTGATAATTCATTTTTGGTAGATGCGACTCTAGCGATTCAACAAAAATCGGTAGAGGGAACCTTTATCTACGGCGCACAATGGGCTGAATCCCGATTCTAGCTGGACAAAATTATTTTATGGGCTGAACAAGGTCCAAATGACTAGAATAGCCAAAAAAAAGTAATAAAAAATATATATAAAGGAAAAAATAGGTATTTTAGTTCTCAGAACTGAATTTTTACTGCATTTTGAGGTGTTTCATATATTTTCTTAGGAAAAATTGGTATAAAAGAAAACGGAAAGATAAAATAGAGATACTAATTGCTAAATTTATGTATTTGCTAATAAAATGAAGTATTCTTTTATATAATTTCAAAATCAGAATCTTCCGATTCGCTCGTAGAATCCTTCTCCGCATCGCTATACTGCTCAACCTCTTCCACAGAATCCGTGAGTAGTTGCTTTGCATCAGGACTCCTTCAACAGGACTGTCTGGAAAGTTCTAAGGCCAGTAATAACAGGATCCGATGAAACTAGAAGCATATGAACTAAGTCTTCATAGATTTTAATATATGAGGACTTTCTAGTAAGATGGGCTCTGAATCGCTTCATGTCTTTATTCCTTGCCTCCTGTGCCTCCTCTGAAAGCTGCCCTATTGGAACAAGGGCATGTTTGATGGCTAAAGAGCCATGTAAAAGGATTTTGTGTACGTTGGGAGGCATCCTGTACCAGCTATATAGTTTTACAAACAGTTTGGCAGTATCATAGGCAAATATGTTAAATTTGTCTTCCTTGATTGGATTCCCGCTTGAAATAACCTGCAACGATAAGAAAAAGTCATTGTTTTAGTGAAGAATTTGAGGAAGTTTTTTAGAAATACCTGAAGAATAGTTCCAAATCGAGATATTAATCGCTTATCAACTCCTGTAGCTACAGCGGCTTCATCTGCATTTTTGTTATATCTACATTTATGGTTCATTATGGCTTTTCCCCTTTGAATATGTTATTAGTTACATTATAGTAAATAAATTCTGGAAATTAGAAGCCTGACGGAAGCGGACTTTAAAAGTTGCGCATTAAAATATAAAATATTTTTCACTTTCCACGAAGCAAAATCACACTCACTTACATTGTAATGGTATGAACTTACCTTCGTTAATCAGATGTTTCCAGTGCTTGAAACTTTTTCTCAGAACGTATCTAAACTAGAAAAATGTATACTCAAACGAAAATAAACAATCCTGTCACTGTACAAATAATATAAAGGAAGGTCACATAAATGTACCGTGAGAGCGTCTCACGCTTTACTCGCTTTCGACCGTTTACACAATAAGTTTTTACACACTATTATTTGCTATAATAATAAAGTGAGGGTGGAATTGAGTTTACTAAACTCTTAAGAAACATTTTCTTTATTTGCACACCCTACATTTTGACATTGATTTTTAAATTTTGTCCAGCTAGAATCGAGATTCAGCCCATTGTGCGGAGCATTTTAGTAAAAGTATCAGTCGATTCCGAACTTTCGTCGAAATCATGTAAAATCCAAAATAAGTCACTAGTCTTTCTTTGTTCTCATCCAAAGGGGCGTTAAATAACATATTCCGTGGCCGTTAACTATATTAAAAAGTCGGTATCGTGTTAAGAACAGAGTAAATCATTTTAAGGAGAGGAAAAATATCGACGACTTGCTAATACGTGGCTTGGTAGGCAAAGTCACTTCTAAAGTCGAAAAACGAATCGTGTCTTTGTTTGCGCGGGACCCGAAATTGACGCTGCGTGAAGGAGCGGCAAAATTAGGATAATCAGGTTTGAATGTGTCTCATAAGACCATTCGACAATAACTTCGTGCTTATGATGTTAAATTCCGAAGCGCGTCGAAGAAACCTTTGCTGGGCGAAAATAACGTGGCAAAGCGGCTCGCTTGGGCTCACCATAAGATACTAGAACGGCCCTTATAATTGGTGGACGCCAACCCTATTGAAAACGTGTGGTCTCTTGTAAAGAGAAAGCTCAGAGGAAAGACTCTGACCACCTTGAGTTAGTTGTCTCGTGAGACTCGAAAGATTTGCAGAATATGCAGAAAATCTCGACAACAGCATGCCGGCGATTATTGATGCAGGAGGTGATTGGACAACTTACTAAGGTAATCTCGAAATACATTTTTTTCAAGAATACGAGCGGTCACGTACTTACTTGACAGACCGTATACAATTTTCTCAAGAATTTTACCAAAAATACAAATTTTACTTATAGGTCTATTTACACTTTGTAAAATTCAATTTATTCAGATTACTCTGACACGTGTTTCGGTCTCGCGACCATTTTCGAAGAGGTTTACAATAAGACTAAACTTAAGTTCTAAAAGATATTACATTTGGATGGATAATTGGTACTAAATTTAAATTAAAAGGTAATAAAATCGGGTTCATTGTAGGTAGTCTATCTTAACACGGCGTCTAATATGGGAGTATTTTCAAATTCTTTGTTATTTTCATATTATTTTTAATGGATTTTTTTAGGCTAAGAATTTCTAAATAATCCATATGTTTTCCTTCTTGAGCTTTGTATAGGAAATTCACCCTCTCGTTATTGTCTATGCAGTGTTCAGCAAGGCCTGTTAATTTATGTTTATTTAAAATAGAGTGTGTTCTTTTAATCTTTGTTGTAGGCTCCGTCCCGTTTGTCCTACATAGACAGAATCACAGTCATCACAATTAAGTTCATACATACCCGATTTTCCATATTTATTAGATCTTTCTTTTCTTTGTTATTAACTATATATCGGGCTATATTGTTTTTATTAATACTTGTACTTATTAAGGCTATTGATGATTTTGTTACTAATACCACCGACATAGTTGATAGCAAACCATTTTTTGTGTTTGTGTTTTACGTCTATTTTTTGTTTGTTTCCAGTTTATCTATAATAACTGTATTATATCCGTTGTTTTTGGTTATTCTTTTGATTATGTAAAAATTGCCTTTTGGCAGTAAGGCTTTACGGAGCGAAGTACACTAATAGACGTATACCATCTAGAAAATCTTTTCAGTGCTTAATGAAACGGTTTGATGGTAGTGGTAGCGTTGAGTATACGAAACGGAAAGTAGTAAGCCAAAATGCTACCAATGAAGAAAAAGAAATGGAGATTTTACTTCATGGTGAAGATAATCCCCAGATCACCAGCCGTCAACTAGCTCACTTATTTGACACATTCCAATCTACGGCTAATCGCACCACAAGAAAATACAAACATCATGCCTTTTATATGGAACTACACCAAGAACTTCAAGACCATGATTTTAAACGACGAGTAAACTTTTGTACCACCATACAGGCCGATCCAAATTTTTTATCCAAAATAATGTTTTCTGATGAAACTACTTTTCCAGTAATGAAGCAGTTAACAGCCATAACATGCATTATTATTCAACAGTTAATCCATTTTAGGTTCGGAAAGTTCAAAACCAAAACCACTAGTCGCTTAATGTCTGGTGTGGAATGCTAAATTTTCGAATTATTGGTCCATATTTTTTCCGCGAACCGCTTAATGGGCCTAGATATCTAAATTTTTTGCAAAACGAATTACCCCAGCTTCTTGAAGAAGTTGATAACTTTGAAAGGGAACAAATGTGGATTGAACAAGATGGAGCTCCTGCTCATTACCACAGGGAATTTTTAAACGATCGTTACCCACAAAAATGGATCGGTAGGGATGGATTTATTCAGTGGCCCCTTCGATCATGTGACTTAACACCTTTAGACTTCTTTTTGTGAGGCTACATTAAAGATCGTGTTTATTGTGAATCTCCCTACAACACCAGTAGATATGGAAAATAGGCTACGAGATGTGTGCAGGACAATAACGCCCTTTATGTTAAGGAAAGTGAAGGAAAATGTAGTAAAACGCCTAAACATGTGTATTCAAGTAGACGGGCATATTTTTGAACGTTTATTACGTCATAATAATTATTCATTAGATAAGTTAAACTATATTAAAATTATTATTAACTATTTGTTTATGTTTTTACAATAGCCTAATTTTATTAAAAACAAGGGTAAAAATTGAAAAATTCAAAATAAATCGAAAACTATTAGAAATAGGTATATGACATATTTAATAAAAGTTGGAGGGTTTTGTAAAATCTATCAGAAAAAATAATAGTATACAGGGTGTGCCATTTAAAAAATTTGGGATTTTTTAATTTAAAATAGTCGAAATGAATAAATTTTTTTTGAACACCCTATGGCAACTAACTCAAATTTTTTTATATATATCTTTTTTTCATCTCTATAGAACGCTCGTGCCAATTATGAGTATTCCACCTTCAGAAACAATGGCGCTACTGGCAATTTTTTACAAAACTGAAAACTAGTATTTTTTAAAAAAATTGAAATATTAGAAAAACTACTAGGTTTAGGTATAATATTATTAATAAAAAAGTTATAAAATTTTACGCAGAATTTAAAAATAAATTAGAAAATAGGATGTTCTATTTAAAAAAAACATATGTTATATCGGCCACACTTTTTTGAAGTACCCTGTATACTCAAAAATAATTTTAAACTATGCACCTTAACATTCCCTAAAACTATTGTATTTAATTTTTTCGTCTTTCCCGAAACAAATGAGATAATGAACTTCACTCTATCGTTGACTCACCCTGTACTTTAAATTATAAGAATTTTTTTAGAATATGTTTTAAATGTTAACATTATTTTTTATCGGGTTAAATGATGGTAACTATGGCGCCTCCTTATCTGCAGGATAACTTCACAAAAAATGATCCAATGTGCAAAAATAAAAATTAAACTTGTAAAATAATGTATCAGTTAAAAATTGTCGAATTTTTGTTCAAAAATAAAAAAATTACTTATGCGATTTTTGACCAAAAGATTTATGTTTAATTACTTATAAAAAATTGTATATTAGAGAAACCTCTCGACATTTTGTAGAAAAAGTAAATATTAAGATTTAAAAAAATATATTAAAAACTAACTGAGTAATATTGCTTCTCAGTATATATCACCACTACACCAAACACTTTATTTTTGCACTTGACCGCGCGTTTCGCTAACCATGTTAGCTTCATCAGGAGCGATGATTGACTAAAGCTAAACTACAAATCTACCCTATTTATACTTAGCCTAACCCTTGAATTACTCAAGCGGAACTAATGACATAGGCAAGGCTATCAGTTCCGGTCAAGTAACCAGTAGAGGGGACTATAAGGAATAGGCCCTCTGTCTTTATTTAAACTACTTTTACATTTTATGACTTCCATACTTTCGTATGCGTTCAACAATCCCCTATCAGATACATTTTTTATTAATCTTAGATTATCTAATGTTACAGTATGATCAGCTTCAAGGGCATGTTCGGCAATGCTAGACTTTTCTGTTCTATTGTATTTTAAGTGTGCTAAATGTTCTTTAAATCGTGTTTTAATTGACCTTTTAGTTTGCCCAACATACTTTTTGTCACGATCATTACAACTAATTTCATAAATTCCACTTTTCTCACAATTAGGAATCTTATCTTTGGGATTTCCTAAGATATTCCTCAGATTATCTGATGACTTATAGACTAAGGTGAGGCCTACCTTATTAAACACCTTATTGAGTCCCTTGCTATATTTCGGATTATATGGTATGGAGACATACTTGGTGTTATGTTCTTCGCGTGTAAAAAAGGTGGAATTCTGAATATTAATCCTAAACTTATGTCTATTTATTAGCTTATTTACTAAGTCATTGTCATAACCATTAACTCTAGTTATATTTCTAATACGATTCCTTTCTTTATTAAAGTTTACTCCATTCAGAGGGAAAGTGACCAAACGATGAACTAAAAAATGTAATGAGGCTAATTTATGTTGTTTACAATGAAATGAATCATTAGGAATATATCTATCTGTTACTGTGTCCTTCCTATAGATATCAAATTCTAATCTATTATTATTTTTTAATAATTAAAATATCTAGAAAAGGTAATGGTCCTTTGTTCTCAACTTCGTAAGTGAATTTAATGGAATCATACCGGCTATTTAATTTAGAAACAAAATCATCAATTTTTATTGTATCAAAAATCTCGAAAATATCATCCACATACCTATACCATACCTTTGGGAAATATTCAAATTCTTGACTGGCTTCGATTTCAAACTTACTCATGAATAAATTGGCTATGAAAGGTGATAAGCAATTACCCATAGCTGTTCCTTCTTTCTGAACATAAAATTGATTGTTATATTGGAAATAATTTTGTTCCATACAAAGTTTAGATAATGTTAAGTATTCACGAATAATTTCGTCTTCAAAGTCATTCATTCTAAGTAATTCTTCGAGATATTGTAAAGTTTGTGGAATTGGCACACTTGGGAACAAAGAACTAACATCAAAAGAATAGATAGTAGATAATCTTATCGAAACTGGCCCTTATGAAAAGGTAATAAGAAATCCATTACCGAGAATGATATCAGAGGTTAAAAATTCTTTAAAAAAATGTAAGAACCTTGTCTCCGATTCGCTAAAATTTAAATTAAATGTGAGTAATTCGATCATACCAAAATTGTATTGCTTACCCAAAATTCACAAACCTGGAAAAGCAATGCGACCCATTGTTTCATCGGTCGGATCACCCACATATTTAATATCCAAATGGTTATCAAAAGAACTTGAGAAGTTACCATTAAATACTTTCGCAGTGAAGAATTCGTTAGAATTCATTAATAAAACAAAAAATCTAGTTCTTAATAAAGGTGAAGTCTTAATTTCTTTTAATGTTAGTTCTTTGTTCCCAAGTGTGCCAATTCCACAAACTTTACAATATTTCGAAGAATTACTTAGATTGAATGACTTTGAAGACGAAATTATTCGTGAATACTTAACATTATCTAAACTTTGTATGGAACAAAATTATTTCCAATATAACAATCAATTTTATGTTTAGAAAGAAGGAACAGCTATGAGTAATTGCTTATCACCTTTCATAGCCAATTTGTTCATGAGTAAGTTTGAAATCGAAGCCAGTCAAGAATTCGAATATTTC
Organism: Pachyrhynchus sulphureomaculatus; assembly: GCA_019049505.1. Taxonomy (NCBI): domain Eukaryota; kingdom Metazoa; phylum Arthropoda; class Insecta; order Coleoptera; family Curculionidae; genus Pachyrhynchus; species Pachyrhynchus sulphureomaculatus. The sequence goes on along the minus strand of CM032452.1, from coordinate 6,212,029 downwards.
CCAAAGGTATGATACAGGTATGTGGATGATATTTTCGCGATTTTCGATACAAAGAAAGCAAATATTGATGATTTTGTTTCTAAATTAAATAGCCGGTATGATTCCGTTAAATTCACTTACGAAGTTGAGAACAAAGGACAATTACCTTTTCTAGATATTTTAATTATTAAAAATAATAATAGATTAGAATTTGATATCTATAGGAAGGACACAGTAACAGATAGATATATTCCTAATAATTCATTTCATTGCAAACAACATAAATTAGCCTCATTACATTTTTTAGTTCATCGTTTGGTCACTTTCCCTCTGAATAGAGTAAACTTTAATAAAGAAAGGAATCGTATTAGAAATATAACTAGAGTTAATGGTTATGACGATGACTTAGTAAATAAGCTAATAAATAGACATAAGTTTAGGTTTAATATTCAGAATTCCGCCTTTTTTACACGCGAAGAAAATAACACCAAGTATGTCTCCATACCATATAATCCGAAATATAGCAAGGGACTCAATAAGGTGTTTAATAAGGTAGGCCTCACCTTAGTCTATAAGTCATCAGACAATCTGAGGAATATCTTAGGAAATCCCAAAGATAAGATTCCTAATTGTGAGAAAAGTGGAATTTATGAAATTAGTTGTAATAATTGTGACAAAAAGTATGTTCGGCAAACTAAAATGTCAATTAAAACACGATTTAAAGAACATTTAGCACACTTAAAATACAATAGAACAGAAAAGTCTAGCATTGGCGAACATGCCCTTGAAGCTGATAATACTGTAACATTAGATAATCTAAGATTAACAAAAAATGTATCTGATAGGAGATTGTGAAACGCATACGAAAGTATGGAAATCATAAAATGTAAAAGCAGTTTAAATAAAGATACAGGGCCTATTCCTTATAGTCCCCTCTACTGGTTACTTGACCGGGACTGATGGCCTTGCCTATGTCATTAGTTCCGCTTGAGTAATTCAAGGTTTAGGCTAAGTATAAATAGGGTAGATTTGTAGTTTAGCTCTAGTCAATCATCGCTCCTGATGAAGCTAACATGGTTAGCGAAACGCGCGTCGAGCGCAAAAATAAAGTGTTTGGTGTAGTAGTGATATATACTGAGTAGTATCATTGTGCCAAAGATTCCACATTCCCAACTTAGTTGAGTAATATTGCATCGAGACAGGTAGCGGTCCCAAATCCGACGTCCAGTCACATTTAATGCTATAACTTTCTAAAGGAATGGAATTTTCTTAATTTTTTTTTTTTGAATAATTCTTAGAGGTATAAAGAATAAAAATCAGTAAGAAAAAAATAATTTTTGAAAATTGTAGGTGTATGTAACCCCTTAAAAGCAATCAACGTACGGAACACTAATTGCGCAAGTCCGACTTGCACTTGGCCGGTTATTTAAGATTAGAAGGGTACCTACACAGGAATAATCTAAACGCAACGAAGTTTCATATCCTTAGGGCATGTAAGCGGTTAATTCAATTCAATCAATAAGTTTATTCTTGTGTAAAAAGGGAATATCTATTATTAACAAACTTTTAAAAATTAAAAGTTTCTCAGCGTTGCGTAACAGATTTTCAACTTTCTAACGATCCTAATTAAAACTACAAAGACAATTTCCATTAAGGCTTTGTTGATTCTGAAAGGCTTATTAAAATTTATAAAAGTTAAGCATCATATCGGACTAACTAGCCATTAACTTTAAGGAGATAATCAAATGGAAACTAAGAAAAGCGAACAAAGAATTTATTCTGTAAAAGTCAAAATTAAAAAACACAAAAAATTGTAATTTTAGTTACATTTTCCTTCGTAATCGTACATTTGAGCGAAAGAACTTTGAATTCTTTCTTAATTTCAGGAGTACTTCATTTCAAAATCAGAATCAAATAACCCAAGCGTATCAAATTGGAAATACACCGTTAAAAATAGTATTTTTGACAAAAGATTGAAGTTGAACTGCGCATAAAACTCGTTTATAGCACAGATAACCTCTTCAATCGCCAAAAATTTCTTCCCCTCAAGCCAATTTCCAAAGTTAGGAAACAAAAAACTCACTTGGGGCCAAATCTGCGAAATAGGATGGGTGGGGAGCTGCTATTTTAAAACCTAGCTCGTGCACTTTTGACATTACAACGGCCGATGTGTGAGCAGGCGCACTGTTCTGGTGAAGGAGCACTTTCTTGCACGTTGAACGTGGTTGCCTCTGCTTCAACTCACTATGCAAACTGTCCAATAACGTTGCGTAATGAGAGCCCGTCACTGTTTTACCGTTTTCCAAATAGTCAATCATGATGATCTAGTCTGATCAATGGATCTTTGCAGTCATATGATCAACGCGACGTCAAGAATATTCATACGATTCAATCGGCTGTCAATTCAGTGTCGGCGGTCTGAGTTTTAAACGACAATTTCAAAAGTCAAAATACAATTTAAAATTTTTCATCCGGATTGGGAATTAACGAAAACTACGGATATATTAAATGTGTATAATGTGTAAAACACCCTACTTCGAAGTTGTGAAAGACATTTACCTCTCTGCATAAATCCAACGTCTAATATCACCTATTTTTATTTTTCAGGTTGCTATTAGATTATTTCGTGAGCAATTTACTTTATGAAAAGTTTATAATTGTTATCTGTTAGTTATCTGAAGTTTGTGTAATGTTTGTAATGAAATTACAATACACCCTTAACACAGCTTTATCAAATTTACATATACAACAGTCGTCTTTCCACGATTGTCTGGGTCTTCCTCTTTTTCTTCTCCCTATAGGGCTCCACTCCGTTATTTTCTTTATCCACCTATTATCTTCGCTTCGTCTTATGTGTCCATACCATTTTAATCGTTTTTCTTCAATGGTGTTTATTGCGTTCTCTTTGATGTTCATTCTGCTTCTTATTTCTTCATTTGCTATTCTCTCCATACGTGTCACTTTACAACATCTTCTCCAATACTCCATCTCTACCGCGTTAATTTTAGATTTATTTCTTTTGTTGATCGTCCATATTTCTGACCCGTATGTCATTATGCTTTGTATTATTGATTTGTATATGCGTGTTTTGTTTCTCTTTGTAATGTGCTTGTCCCACAGGATCGAATTTAATTGTCTTATGCATGTTCACGTTTGTCCTAATCTAGCTTTAATCTCTTCTTCTGATGTTGCGTTTTTTGAAATGATGGTTCCTAGATATTTAAATCTATCGGTTCCTTTGATTATTGTTTCGTTATCTACTTCTAGATTCTCCACGTTTCCCTCCTTTGTTGTTAGATATTCCGTTTTATCAAAGTTTATTGCTAATCTTGCTTTAGTGTATTCTTTTTTCAGTTTTCTTACCATATAACTGAGGTCTGCCTCATTTTGCACTATGATTACTTGGTCGTCTGAGAAATTTAGAGTATATAAGTAATCTTCTCGTATTGGGACTCCCATTCCACTACATTTTTGCTTCCATTTTTTTAATGTTTGTTCGAGGTATATTTTGAATAGTGTTGGGGATGTAGAGCATCCTTGTTATAGGCCTTTTGACGTTTGGAGTCTCTTCCCTATTTTATGTCCTATTTTTATGTTCACTGTGTTGTTTTCGTAGAGAGCTTTTACTGCGTATATTAGTTCTTTGTCAATGCCTATTTCTTTCATTGCGTTCCATAATCTTTGTCTTGGTACTGAGTCATAGGCCTTTCTTATGTTTATGAAGGCTAGATGAACTTCTCTATTCTTTGCCAGTTTTTTTCCATTGTTTGTTTTATAGTGTATATGTGGTCTATTCATGATTTTCCGGCCGTAAAGCCTGCTTGGTCTTCTCCAATTTTTCCTTTTATATTTTCCTCCATGATATTTTTAGTAATTTTTCCATACAAACGTCCCATACTCGATATTATGCTTAGGCCTCTATAGTTTGTGCATTTTCTTCGGTCTCCCTTTTTAAATATAGATACTATATAAGCTTTTGACCATTCCTCTGGTATTTTTTTCTCCATTTATCGCTCTGTCGAACATGTTTCTCAGCATTCGATTTAATTTATTAGACCCGTACTTAATCATTTCATTTACCACACCCCCCAGGCCCTGCAGATTTATTATTTTTAAGGGTTTTTATTGTCTTCTTTACTTCTTCATAGCTTAGTTCTATCTCTTTTATTTCCTTATTCTGTTCTTCTTCAGGGTTTTCTTCTTGGAATTCTTGTCTATCTTCTGTTAGCAGCTTCTTATAATATTCTTCCCACTCGCTTTCTGGGATGTACTCTATATACGTCTTCTCTCTATTGTTAGTCCTTAATGCTTTAATTATTCTCCATGACTCTGTACTTATAGTTCCTCCTATATAACACATGGGCTGAAAAGTCCCGGGCCTAACAAAGAAAATACGGTTTTTTTTGGTTCAAAATTAGCTTTATTCATCAACGTAATCTCCATCAAGAGCAACGCAATCATTCCAGCGCCGCTCTAACATTTCAATACCACTTTTGTAGAACGATTTATCTTTTGCCTCAAAATAGGCCTCAGTTTCAGCGATAACCTCTTCATTCGTACGAAATTTCTTACCGGCGAGCATTTTTTTCAGGTCTGCGAACAGCCAGTAGTCGCTGGGAGCCAAATCTGGCGAATACGGTGGATGTGGGAGCAATTCGAAGTTCAATTCATGTAGTTTTGCCATTGTTTTGATTGACTTGTGACACGGTGCGTTGTCTTGATGAAACAAAATTTTTTCTTTGCCATATGCGGTCGTTTCTTTGCAATTTCGGCCTTCAAACGCTCCAATAACGCTATATAATATTCACTGTTGATGGTATTTCCTTTCTCAAGATAGTCGATGAATATTACACCACGCACATTACAAAATACCGAGGCCATAACCTTTCCAGCCGATTGTTGTGCTTTCGGGCGCTTTGGACGAGGTTCACCAGTTGCTGTCCACTCAGATGACGATCGTTTTGATTCCGGAGTGAAGTGATGGATCCATGTTTCATCCATTGTCACATATCGACGCAAAAATTCCGGTTTGGTACGTTTAAACATGGCCAAACACTGCTCAGAATCATCAACACGTTCTTGTTTTTGGGCAACAGTGAGCAAACGCGGCACCCACTTTGAACAGAGCTTTCTCATAGCCAAATGCTCATGCAATATAAAGCCAACACGTTCTTTTGATATCTTTACGATGTCAGCTAACTCACGCAACTTCACTTTTCGATCATTCAAAACGATTTTATGGATTTTTTTTATGTTTTCTGGTGTTACCGCCTCATTTGGACGTCCACTGCGTTCTGCATCATCGGTGTCTCTACGACCACGTTTGAAGTCAGCAAACCAACGTTTTATTGTTGTTTCTGATGGAGCGGAGTCCCCATAACACTTTTCAAGCCATTGCTTCGCTTGAACGGGATTTTTTCCCATCAAGAAGCAGTGTAAAAATAAAACACGAAATTGTTTTTATCCATTGTTTTGAAAATAACAAAAGTAGCGTCACTCTTAGCACAATAACTCACAAACTAATGAATAGAATATCATGAAATTTTAACAGCTGTCTTTTGAAGGTTAGTATTAACTGAAAAAAAGGTGACTGCAATAAAACTAGCGCCATCTATGTGTTAGGCCCGGGACTTTTCAGCCCATGTGTTATTGTTCTACATGTTCGCACGATTTTTCCCATCTCTCGCTCTTTTCTTTGGTTATCATCCTCCTCGTTTCTGCATTTTTGTCTTTATATTTCTGTAGATCTTCTTCTGATTTTGTATTCAGCCATTTTTCGTATAGTCTTTTTTTCCCCTTTATAGATTCTTTGGTTTTTTCACAGATTCTAATTTTATGTTTCTCATTCTCGTTGTCTTCTTTACCTAATGCTTCTAGGGACGCTTGTTTGATGCATTCTTTTATGTGGTCATACATCTGTTAGAGGTTGTCGTAGTTAAATTCATTTAATTTTTGATCTAATCGTCGTCTATATAGGTCTCTTATCGTTTCGTCTTGCAGTAAGTGTATTTCTGTTTTCTTTATCTATTGTTTCTTTTTGCTTTATTATCTTGTACCACGGTACTTTTATATTTGCTATTAATAGTCTATGGTCTGTTCCACATCCTGCCCCTTTCTTTACTCTTACGTCTTTTATTTTGATAGTGTTATCGTTTTTAATTATAATGTAATCTATTATTGATTCTAACAGATAGATAGATAAGTCTATATTTATCCTGCAAAAATTACAATACTCTCTCGCTTTCATCATTCCCAATACGTATAATGATTTCTGGAATATCTTCGATTATTACCTCACGATCATACCATTGTTGAATCAGGATTTCAGTATATTCTACGCCGGTTTGCCATACCTCTGGTGTACACTAAAGCTCTATTTAACAACTGAAGTACATGTTTATCTCCATATCCCTCTTCACCAATGTGCTTGTTATAAAATGTTTTTGCATTTGCCCAAATCAGCTCGATTGCATTAAATTGACAGTGGCAAGGAGGTAATCTCAACACTTCATGCCCATGCTCTTGAAAAATTTTATCAATTTGATATTCCTTTGATTTTTTATTAGCTTTTGCAATATCTAACAATTCTGTCTTAAACATCTGTTCGTTATGAGGTAAACTATTCTTCTGTAACCACTCGAGAATTTGTTCCTTGTTCCATGCTGAAGATACCCGTTTTTCTCCTTCAACTGAATGGTATAAACCAATATCCATTATAATTAAAGATGGTTCTTCTAAATTAGGAATCAACTGGTTTCTGACCCATTTCGTAAACATTTCACTATTCATTTCTCCGTGATAATCAAATGACTTTGACTTGCTAGCAAATAGTAAATTGGTATTTTCCATAAAACCCCCACTGTGTCCAGTATGTAAAACAATAAACCTTTTACCATCAAATCCCCCAGGCTTTCGAACACTTTTAATGTTGTCATCCTGTCATGATTTCCTTCGACTGCCTTTTGAAAAAATCCATGTTTCGTCTATGAAAACAAGCTGACGGGTAATGTGTGCATTTTTGCTTTCCATATTCTTTCTAAGAAAAGCTGCCCTCATTGAACAAATTCTTGGTGTCTCCATTAATGCTCGTCCGTTGTCATCTTTCTTAAACTTGAAACCCAAATCCAGAAGTAATGTTCGAAAAGTTCCATAACTGGCCTTAATTATCTCTTTTTGTCGCAGTTCTTTACGTTAGTTGTTAATAGTAACATATTTTTCTAAAAGTACATATGATTTACTTTCGATTTCACTTAAACCGATAGATATTAATAGCTACCAGGTGTACAAGTATGAAAAGCGGATTTTAGACAATAGATGGTGCACCAATGCGGTTTGTGCTATAAAGATTTGACACTGCGCCATTTTGTTGTGACATCAACAAGTGTCAGACGCGCACGAGTGATAAATTGGAAAAGTGTGTGCATAGTGTTGTGTTGTTATGTTCAATATGTCGAAATTTATAACGGACAAAGGGCGTTCGCGGACATTATTTTTTTGTTTTCATTTGAAGAAAACTGCTGTTGAAACATACTGATTACTTCGAGAAGCTTATGGTGAACATGCTCCATCGCAAGATACGTGTGAACGATGGTTTCGGCATTTTAAAAGTGGTGACTTCGATGTTGCAGACAAGGAACGTGGAAAACCGCCAAAAAAATACGAACATGTGGAATTGCAAGCACTGTTGGACGAAGATGATTCGCAAACACAAAAACAACTCGCCGAGCAGTTGGGCGTTAGTCAACAAGCTGTTTCCAATCGGCTACGAGGGATGGGAAAGATTCAGAAAACCGGTAGATGGGTACCACATGAGTTGAACGACAGGTAAATGGAAAAGCGCAAAAACACGTATGACATTTTGCACGCTCGGTATAAAAGGAAGTCGTTTTTACATCGTATAGCTACAGGAGATGAAAAGTGGATTTATTTTGAGAATCCCAAGCGCAAAAAATCATGGGTAGACCCAGGCGCACCATCCACATCGACCGCAAGACCCAATCACTTTGGCAGAAAGACGATGGTCTATTATAACTGTTAAAACCTGGGGAAACGGTTAGTACTAAACGTTACCAACAATAATTGACCAATTTGAACCGTTCGCTGCTTGAAAAATGCCAGAATACCGAAAGAGGCAACATAAAGTCATTTTTCTTCATGACAATGCTGCATCACATACGGCAAAACTAGTTCGCGACAGGTTGGAAGCACTCAGCTGGGAAGTTCTACCCCCCATGCGGCCTACTCACCAGACTTGGCTTATTCCTATTACCATTTGTTTGCATCGATGGGTCACGTACTTTCTGAGCAGCGCTTTGGTTAGTACGAAGATATGAAAAAAATGGCTCGATGAATGGTTCGCAGCAAAAGAGGAAGATTTTTACTGGCGTGGTATTCACAAATTTCCCGACAGAAGGGAAAAATGTATAACAAGCGATGGAGCATACTTTGAATAAAGCATTTTTTATCATTCTTCCGAATTTAACATGTTTTTTTACAAAAAAAAAATCCGCATTTCATACTTGTACACCTGGTACTTACTTTGTGCATATATATCATATAATGTATTATGAACGTCCATTTTAGAACTTTCACTCAAATCATGGGTCTTAGCTTGTTTCCTTGGTCGTGATTTTCCAGGTGTTGAAAGCAATTCATTTTTATCACTACGAATTTTGATGCTCGCTACAGTTCTCGTACTAATCTGTAAAGCAGCAGCGCCTCTCTGGAACCAGAACATTGTAAACACATTAAAAAGATTTACGTATGTGATTTATTTATCTTTTGTACAGCATTAAAGAGATATAAGAGAACTCTTGTTATCCCTTTCCAATGTAAAATACACTATTAATTTCGCCACAAAATCTCTTGCTTGACTATTCAAACGTTTTCCAGGCATATTGGTGGCTTCATATAAAGAGTATTTGGTCAATATTCCACACATATTAGAGCTCTGAACAGAACTATTTATTAGTTGGCAAGTATATTCCAAAATTCAGTAATGGAATAGAAACGATAGTGACCGTTTGACGTAAAAATTAAGGAAGTGCCTACTGCATGGTCCAGTATACGTTGAATAAAAATTGCTGCAATGTTCACGTTTTTTGTGGGAAATTCTGGTTATGTTTGATTTTATGGTAAAACTTCCGTAACGCGGCTTTATTTATTTAAAAAAAGTTGTTACAAACACCCTTCCTAGATACTACAAATTTCGGTGTACCAATTTTTATTATGTCGACGTCCAATCAACCGTGCATTAGACACTTCCAAAAATTAAACATAAAGATGACGTAACCTCAATCCGTCAAAGATCGATTATTTTTATATCCTATAAACTCGGTTGTACTGGCTTCTAAAACATGAAGCTATACCCAAATTCCAGGTTGTTCGCTGTCTTTCTTGCATATGTACAAATAACCGAGACAGATAATAGAGCGAATGTCGTAAATAACTTCAGATGACAGAAGACCTACGTTTTTAAGCTTTTAAATATACTTAACATGTTGACAAGAAGAATAATATAGACCAGGGGTGCTCAAACTTGAACTGCTGGCGATCTACCTCAATATTGTTAGACTACGATCGATCGACTCTGAGAGGCTGCAAGTAAGTGTGATGCAGGATTGTCGTCTAGGTAGGGTGTATCGTGGCATAGATATTAGTTTTCCGCAAAATATGCATTTTTTTAGTCAAGGTAACTTGACTGAGTAGGTCTGCTCTAAAATGTCAATGAAAAAACTCATAATTATTCAAAATTGCGAGTTTATTGGTTCTTACAAAACAAACGAGTTGTAGTGTCTAAACTTAACTAAAGAGTGACTTTGGATGTTGAAGCGTGGCACTGCATGTCCTCAGCATACTTTTCATAAGATGGTACGTAATTACCGAGTGCTAATCGCAAGCATGATGACATATGTTCGTCAGTTAGTCGATTGCGATATTTTGACTTAATTATCTTTATTTCAGAAAATGCAGACTAGCACAAGTAAGTTGACCCAAACATTGCCGTCAGTTGAAGGGCGATTTGCCTTAGATTCGGATATTTATCTTCAGATATAAAACACCAGAATTTTGTATCAGATGCTGTGGCTTTGAGATGTATATCTGATATAATCTGCACTAACTCATTTTCAACAGAACATGAGTTAAACTGACTTGCTATTTCAGTAGCTAATTCCTCAATGTTTTTACACGAAAAAGGATAACTCATAAATGATGCGATATTTGCCAATTTACTGAAATCATAAAAAACATATTTCGAATTGGCCCAAAATATTTGATAATTCTGCCTCATAAATATCATAATTCAACTGAGGAATCCTTGCTTTCAAAGACGGAAATTTTTTTAGATCCTTTCTTTTCAGCTGATCTATCATAAGTTACAATTTACTTTTGAATGCGTTTATTGCGCTAATCATCTCATTAATAGTTTTTCCTTTACCTTGAAGCTCCAAATTAATGGTGTTCAAATGCATTGTGATGTCTGTCAAAAATGCCAAATCAGTTAGCCATTTTCCGTTTTTCAGCATCTGAGTGTCATCACCTCTTTCGTCCAGAAAAGCTGTTATTTTTTTTTTTTTTTTTTTTTTTTTTTTATTGGTCTAGCACACGTGCTGCAGGGAAGTCCCTAAAGCGCCCCAGGAGCGGCACGAGTGCGGAAAAAGCGATTCACGTTGTTCTTGAATCGCTGTAAATTGTACTCGGTGGGAAACACAGCGCTGAGCAAATTATTCCAAAGGCTGCTTGAAAAGCGTCGTACGCGGAGTAACAAGCTGAACCTCATACGGATGCGAAGCACCAGCGCGACGTGTATTTCTAACATGCACCGCTTTGGGAGGAATTAAGCGGGCTACATCCTTCGAACACTTTCCATGAAAATACTTGTAGAACAGACTTAAGTCGCCAACCGTTCTTCGATGTTCCAGCGAATCAAGGCCGCCGGTCAATTCCGGGTCCCCAATCAGACGGACCGCTCTTCTCTGAACAGAATCCAACAAATGCAGTGTATGTTTGGGAGCGGAGCCCCAAACGTGGGAGCAGTATTCCATAGTTGGTCGAATTTGGGCTTTGTAAAGAATTAACAGTTGCTGTGGGGTGTAAAGCTTTCTGGTTCTAAATAATATTCCCAACTTTTGAGAAGCTCTCCTTGCTATGCCTGCAACATGTTCATGCCAAGACATATTTGCTCCCAAACTAACGCCCAACAAATTGAGCGACGATGCTAGGCGAATGGAGTGCCCCGACATAACTATGTCGGGTTCAGCAACGTTAACTTTTTTAGAAAAAACTGCCGCTTGGGTTTTGGTAGCGTTAAATTCCACTTGGTTACTGTCACCCCAAGATAGAATTTCTTCTAGGTCTTTGTTAAGTTGAACGACCTCCTGCTGTCTGCGGATATTCGCCTGAGCAGCCGATGTCCGAGCGTTCAAGGTGAATGAAGAGACAAGCGTACTGTCATCTGCAAAGCTATAGATTGGATTCCCGGTCTTTTCCAGCAGATCGTTAATGTAAATGAGAAAGAGAGTAGGAGACAGTATGGAGCCCTGGGGCACACCGGCGTTGATAGTGAGGGTGTCAGAAAGAAATCCGTCGACCGCCACTCGTAAAGAACGCTCTCTGAGGAAACATGAGAGCCACAAACAGAACCTTTCAGACATACCATAAGAGCGCAACTTAGCCAACAGTCCATCGTGCCAAACACGGTCAAATGCCTTGGATATGTCAAGAGCAACCGCTCGAGATTCTCCAAAGAGTTCAATTGCGTTGTTCCACACATGTGTTACATAAGTCAGAAGATCTCCTGATGATTTCGGGCAATAATTCTTGAAACCTTTCTAGGAATTTTCCGCGACTCAACCACCTGACGTCCGTGTGAAGAACTGAATCAGTGTGTTCAGCTGACTCACTATCTTCCAACTGCAATTTAAAGAGCCGTCGTTGCAAGCTACGTGCACGGATAGAATTCACAATTTTTATTGCAATGCCCATAATCTCCTCCATGTTTAAAAACTTTTGAACACAAAACTTGTTGATGTATAATGCAATGGAAGGAGAAAAATGAAGGGAAATCATCATTAGCTCGACACAATGCCACAAAACCGTTTTTGTTTCCAGTCATTGCTGGTGCTCCATCGGTTGTAATGCACACTAGTTTATATATTGGTAGCTTGTAGTTTGTTACAAAATTGAAGAAACCGTCATATATATCTTCGCCACGGGTTTTTCATTTCAGAGGAATCATTGTCGAAAACTCTTCCTTAGCCGACATGTCATTGAATACCATTCGAATAAAAATACACAGCTGGGCAGTGTCTGTCATATCGGTGGATTCGTCAAACTGTAAAGAAAAGTATGTACATTCCATGATATCATGTTTTAGTTTATCTACCATGTCCTGACTCATGACTTCAACACGCCTTGTGACAGTCGGACGAGATAACTGAAGTTCTCTAATAGCAGACATAACCTCTGTTTTATTTTTAAAATCTCCAAATAAAGTCTCACCCGCTTCAATAAATGCTTCCTTCACAACCAATCCATCATCAAATGGTTTCTTGTGTTTCGCCAATATATGAGATATTTTAAATGACGCGATCGTTGCAGCTTTTGATTGTTTGGCTGGTCTTGTGAACATGGTTTGTTCTTTTTTCAAACAAGTTATCAAATCACGTACTTTTCGTTTTCTTAATTCACTCTGTGACGGAAAATTCTTTTCATAGTTTTTATGAACCGTTTTATGATGCCTCTCTAAGTTCCCACGCTTAGGTATTGCAATTGACGCACGGCAAATGAGACAAATGCACTTATCCTTTACCATACAAAAGAAAAATTCTTCGCTATTCGCTATTAAAATGATAAGTTTTACTTTTCTTCGCCGCACTCATTTTGGACTATTTATTAATAAACTTTGTATCGATGTATCGCCTTCAAGTTACAACTCAGACTGACTCCTATTCCTGCAGGCGCAACATTTATATCGGCGCGAACGAAGTCTCGAATGTTCCCGTCAAACACGCCGCCCGAAGTTTCTAGAAAAATCGGCGGGAATCAAAAACGCGGCTTTTCTTTGACAAGTACCGCGCGTTCCTTTGATAAAGCCGCCTTTTGCCGCTAGCAGGGGGTTATTACGATAAAAGAAAGTGATGAGGGGGTTATTCTGGCCTAATTGTGGATCGAATAAATTTTAGTAGTTTATTCATTACATTTTGTTTTAGTTACCTAAAACAAAATCTGTGAATAGTTCTATATCGGAATTTTTTTCTCGAGATCGACGCAAAAAGCACTCGCGATCGACTTGTCGATCGCGATCGACCGTTTGAGCACCCCTGATATAGACGGATATTTACACTATATTCACGCATTTATGACGTGCATGCAAAGAATCATTGATCGGACTTTACCATGTGAATCTCAAATAAATTGCACTCGATAGGAAACACATTCCTGAGCAAATCATTTCGAAGGGATGAGGTTCTCCATATAAAAAACTGCTTGAAAAGGGTTGTACGAGGGGTGACAAGCTGAACCTCGTACAGATGTGATGTATTAGCGCGACGTGTATTAAAGCTTATAGAAACAAGAAGAAATATTATTTTAACAAACAACACATTGGATCGTCAGAAGATAATCAGATCAATCAATAAAGATATCAATGTGGCTTGTAAAAAGGACAAAAAACGCATACTTGAATAATATATGTGAGGAGGTAGAACAACATGCTTCAAACAATCGACCACAAGAACTTCATGAAAAAGTAAAATACCTAACGAAACATAACAAACAGATGTTTAAGAGAGAATTGTTAGATATTACAAAAGCTAATAAAAAAACAAAGGAAGCAAATTGATAAAATTTTTCAAGAGCATGGGCATGAAGTTTTGAGATTACCTCCTTGTCACTGTCAATTTAATGCAATCGAGCTGATTTGGGCAAATACAAAAACATTTTATAACAAGCACATTGGTGAAGAGGGATGTGGAGATAAACATGTACTTCAGATGTGAAATAGAGCTTTAGTGTACACCAGAGGTATGGCATGCCAGCGTACATTATACTGAAATCCTGATTCAACAATGGTATGACCGTGAGGTAATAATCGAAGATATTCCAGAAATCATTATTCGTGTTGGGAATGATGCAAGCGAGAGTGTTGTAATTTTTGCAGGATAAATATAGACTTATCTATCTATCTATTAGTTTGATTTGATAAATCATATTAAAATTGGACCATTGGACCATGCAACGACTTCGTAGCGAACCCGTCGAACAAATAAGCAAAATCAATATAGAATCTCTATCCAACGACTCAACCAAATATCTATATCAACAAAGGTTAACAGAAAAAATAGCCACAAATTATATTCGAGAGTCCGATGACGTGGAAACGGTATGGACAAAACTAAAAACTAATATGCTAGAAGCAGCAGAAGAAGCATTTGGAAGAAGCACTATAAAGAAAGGGGGAAAACCAAACACAAAGCCTTGGTTCAAACAAGAAGTTAAGAAATTAACTGAAGAAAAAAGAAAATCCTACCTACAATACAGATCCAATGCTATAACATACAATGATTATAAAAATGTAAGAAACAGGGTCAACGAGAATATTCAGAGAATCAAAAGAGAGCACTGGGAGAAATTTTCGAACGATATGGAACATGATCTGTACGGAGGACAAAAAAAAATATGGAATCTACTGAGAAATAGAAAAAAAACAATAAATGAGTATATACAAAATACAAAAATTACGGTGGAAGAATGGAAAAGATATTTCGAAAAACTCTATAGGCCATCAGAAACCAATTCATTAACACAGGAAATACAGCATGAAGATGAAAATGTTGCACAACCAAATAGGACAATGTCCTTGAATCAAATACAGCACATGGCAGCGAAATCAAAAAACAGAAAAGCCCCGGGCATGGACGAAATTAAGAACGAAATGATCAAATATGGAGGTGATAAATTACTAGAAGAATTACAGATTTTCTTTAACAAAATACTCACAGCCAAGATTATACCATCCGAATGGAAAGAAAGCATCTTGATACCAATTTTCAAAAAAGGAGAAAGGACAGATCCAAAAAACTATCGAGGTATCAGCTTAATGAGTGCGGTACTAAAATTGTTCAGTAAAATTTTAGCAGAAGAAATAATGTTAACCGGAATCTGTGAAGAACAGCAAGGGTTCAGAAAGAACAGGTTCACTATAGACGCCATATTTATAATCCGCCAAATTACCGAAAAAGCCATAGAGTTTAATAAGATAGCCTTTATGTGTTTCATTGATCTTACCTAGGCATTCGATAGGGGTTAACTGATGTCATAACCCTACTAGAAAAAAGGGGAATTCACCCGAATATAATAAAAACTATCGAAGAGCTGAACATCAACAACTACACATATGTAAGAGTGGCAAATAAATTAAGCAATAAAATACCTATGACAACCGGAATCAGACAAGGAGATAGCCTAAGCCCAATCTCATTTAACATCATAATGGATGAAATAACAAACGAAGTAAAGAAAACTGGGAGAGGATATCGATTGGGAGACAAAGAAATAAAAATAATATGCTACGCCGATGATGCAGTAATATATCAGAAGACGAAGATAACTTACAGAGACTCCTACATAAGTTCCAACAAACAGCAAAAGTGTTTAATATGCAAATATCTGTAAAGAAAACAAAATCCCTTACAATATCTAAAGAACCGAAAAGATGCAAACTCGCGATTTATGATTAAAGTGTAGAACAAGTGATGTCTTTCAGATATCTAGGGGCAAACATAACAAGTACCAGGAACCTTAAGGAGGAAGTAAAAACTCAAACAACAAAGGCATCATTAATATCAGGATACTTAAGAGATATAATTAGGAGAAACAAATATATGAGCACCAGGAGCAAAGTAAGAATATACAAAACATGCGTAAGACCGATCATGACATACGCGATAGAAACCAGAGCGGAGAACACAATAACAAAACGACTCCTAAGAACAACAGAAATGCGAACACTTAGATCGATAACACGACATACCTTATTTGACCGGAAGAGATGTGAAGAAATAAGGGAAATGTGTAAAATACAGAATGTGGTGAGATTGGCAAGTAATAGGAGAAGAGAATGGAGAGACCATTAAGATGGTATGAGAGCTGGTCTTCATCATCGCAATTGTTTCTGGGAAATCTTTGAAGTGAACACAGGACATGGTCCTAACGTAGGAAGAAGAAGAAGAAGAAGAAGAAGAAGAAGAAGAAGAAAATTGGATTAGGCCTATTCATACTTTATACCCTCGTCATGAAATATCTTTTTGTTTTTAAAAGTATTATATTTCAGTTCTCTATTTTAAAATTTTATTTAATGAGTTCTACGGTGCAACTTTTTACAGTTTTTATAATGCCTTATATATAAGTTTGGTAAGGCTGTGTTAACTGTGTATTGTAATTTCATTACAAACATTACACAAACTTCAGATAACTAACAGATAACAATTGTAAACTTTCCATAAAGTAAATTTGCTCACGAAATAATCTAATAGTAACCTGAAAAATAAAAATAGGTGATATTAGACGTTGGATTTATGCAGAGAGGTAAATGTCCTTCACAAGTAAGAACTAGGGTGTTTTACACATTATACACATTTAATATATCCGAAGTTTTTGTTAATTACCAAACCGGATGAAAAATTTTAAATTCTATTTTGACTTTTGAAATTGTCATTTAAAACTCAGACCGCCGACACTTTGGATCGTCAGAAGAGAATCAGATCAATCAATAAAGAAATCAAGGTGGCTTGCAAAAAGGACAAAAATGCATACTTGAATAATATATGTGAGAAGGTAGAACAACATGCTACAAACAATCGACGAACTTTATGAAAAAGTAAAATACCTATCGAAAGAATTCAAACCTAAAATTTAAATAATCAAAGATAAGAAAGGTAGAACAGTCACCTACATGCCAGGAATCATTGACGTTTGGAAATATTACTGTAAAGAACTTTTTGTGCTTCAACTCGTAGGCGACTGCATTGTCAACAACGAAGCCGCAGAAGAACAAGAGCCATGTATTCTTAAATCTGAACTCAGGAAGGCTATTCAAAGGTCAAAGAACAGAAAAGCATCAGGTACTGACGAGATAACTGCGGAAATAATAAAGATGATCGGAGAAACTGCCGTGACTATACTACATCAACTGTGTAATGTGGTATGGAAGCCTGGAAGATGGCCGAAAGATTGGTATGAAGTTGCATGTATACGCTTGCATAAGAAAGGATCCCCTTTGGATTGCAGCAACTATAGAACAATCGGTCAGGTATCACCCGCTGCTAAGTTATTTCTCTGGATCCTAAATGAAAGACTCAAAACTTTTCAGCTGCCGCAAATACCTGCCAACAATACAGGCTTCATTCCAGGAAGAAAGACAAGAGAACAAATTCTCAACATACGCCAGATAATAGAAAAAGTCTGGGAATTCCAAATAACAACTTATATCTGTTTTATAGACTACTCTAAAGCTTTCGACTGCATACAATGGAACAAACTCTGATCGATTCTAATCAGCATGGGAACACCTATACATCTTGTAAATCTTATCCGATCCCTGTATGAGAACACAAATGGCAGAATAGTCGGTGTCAGATAGGGCTGTATGCTGTCACCCTTACTTTTTAACATATAATGAGGTCTGTTTTAGATGGCTGGAGCGGGGGAGGATAAGATTTACAAGATGTATAGGTGTTCCCGTGCTGATTAGAATCGACCAGAGTTTGTTCCATTGTATGCAGTCGAAAGCTTTAGAGTAGTCTATAAAACAGATATAGGTTGTTATTTGGAATTTCCTGACTTTTTCTATTATCTGGCGTATGTTGAGAATTTGTTCTCTAGTCCCTCTTCCTGGAATGAAGCCTGTTTGTTCGGTAGATATTTGCGGCACTATGTAAAATGGATCTGAGGAAACACTAGAGCTATAAATAGAACTTTCCAGACATACCATAAAAGCGTAGCTTAGCTAACAATCCATCGTGCCAAACACGGTCGAATGCCTTAGATATACCAGGTGTACAGTATGAAATGCGGATTTCAGACAACAGATGGTGCACCAATACAGTTTGTGCTATAAAGATTTGACCCTGCGCCATTTTGTTGTGTCATCAACAAGTGTCAGACGCGCACGAGTGATAAATTGGGAAAGTGTGTGCATAGTGTTGTGTTGTTGTGTTCAATATGTCGAAATTTATACCGAACAAAGAGCATTCGCGGACAACATTAATTTTTTGTTTTCATTTGAAGAAAACTGCTGTTGAATCATACCAATTACTTCGAGAAGCTTATGGTGAACATGCTCCATCGCAAGATACGTGTGAAGGATGGTTTCGGCAAAAGTGGTGACTTCGATGTTGCAGACAAGGAACGTGGAAAACCGCCAAAAAAATACGAAGATGTGGAATTGCAAGCATTGTTGGACGAAGATGATTCGCAAACACAAAAACAACTCGCCGAGCAATTGGGCGTTAGTCAACAAGCTGTTTCCAATCGGCTACGAGAGATGGGAAAGATTCAGAAGACCGGTAGATGGGTACCACATGAGTTGAACGACAGGCAAATGGAAAAACGCAAAAACACGTTTGACATTTTGCACGCTCGGTACAAAAGGAAGTCGTTTTTGCATCGTATAGTTACAGGGGATGAAAAGTGGATTTATTTTGAAAATCCCAAGCGCAAAAAATCATGGGTAGACCCAGGCGCACCATCCACATCGACCGCAAGACCGAATCGCTTTGGCAGAAAGACGATGGTCTATTATGAGCTGTTAAAACCTGGGGAAACGTTTAATACTAAACGTTACCAACAACAATTGACCAATTTGAACCGTTCGTTGCTTGAAAAAAGGCCAGAATACCTAAAGAGGCAACATAAAGTCATTTTTCTTCATGATAATGCTCCATCACATACGGCAAAACCAGTTCGCGACAGGTTGAAAGCACTCAGCTGGGAAGTTCTACCCCATGCGGCCTAGTCACCAGACTTGGCTTCTTCCGATTACCACTAGTTTGCATCGATGGGCCACGTACTTTCTGAGCAGCGCTTTGGTTAGTACGAAGATATGAAAAAAATGGCTCGATGAATGGTTCGCAGCAAAAGAGGAAGACTTTTACTGGCGTGCTATTCACAAATTTCCCGAAAGATGGGAAAAATATATAACAAGCGATGGAGCATACTTTGAATAAAGCATTTTTTATCATTCTTCCGAATTTAACATGTTTTTTTAGAAAAAAAAATCCGCATTTAATACTTGTACATCTGGTATCAGGTGTAATCGCACGAGTTTCTCTAAAGTGGTCAATTGCGTTGTTCCAAACATATGTTACATAAGTTAGAAGAGAGCCCGCTAATCGTTCCTTATGAAAGCCATATTGACGGCCGCTAATATTATTAAATTATTCAATTATTCAAGATATTTCGAAAGATGCTGATTGATAGACTTTTCCATGACTTTCGATATTATTGAAAGCAGTGTGACCGGTTGGCACTTGTCTGACAAAGTCTTCTTGCTTTTTTGGGTATCGGTTGAACTGCGCATTTCCAGCAGAAAGAAAATATTCCCTTTGTCTAGATTAGGTTGAAAAGTCTACAGAAAAGTGGTGGTAGTTCTCTGCCGTATTTGTTAAGTATTATGTCAGGTTTTCCGTCAGCGTTAGAAGCGTTCTTGATGTGTAGTCTTCATTAAAATACATCTTATGTGATATGATTATAGTGATAACAGCGACAGCTGGTAGGTACTGACTTCTTAAGATTAAGAGAATACACACAATATTTTATTACTTGTTTGATGTCAACTTGTTTATTTCTTGAATAACTTTAAATTATTATTCGTGTCCAAATTAGCTTGTCGGTATGAAACCATCTGAGCGCGAAGTCAGCTTGCACATTGAATAATATTCTTCTAATTTCAAAAATATCTTAATTGAAAAAATTCTCTAATAAAAAGAAAAATTGGTAATTTATTTGTAACAATTGGAAATTGCCAAGAGTTATATTACACGACACAAAAATTTTCATTTAAACCCTGACAATACAAAATAGCTCTTTAAAAATTAAAGTTTGTCAAGCATATTGGACCCACCCTTATTATTTGTCTCCAAAAGATTTTAATCATCATCTCTTAGATTTTAATTTGAAATCTCAAAACAAAACGCAAAGAAAGTTTGTTTACGTAGTTTCGATCCCGTTGTATTTTAATGAGCACCACCCTGACGAAACTTTTTGTTTATTTATTTGTACTTTCATTTGTAAGCTTTGTAATAAGTTCATATTGTGTCGAGTACTGGTGTGATTTAGGAAAAATTAAGTAGAAGCAATAAAGCAGCCACATGAAGTATATGTCAATAAAAAATAGCGAGAGGTACATAAGAATTAGAGACTTACATCACATGACAAACATGCTAACAGTAAGACAATACTTAGACGAAACAGCAGAGAAATTTTACATAAAACACAGGTATTCTGACATATATTTGGAACAACGCAATTGAACACTTTGGAGAATCTCAAGCGGTTGCTCTTGACATATCCAAGGCATTCTACCGTGTTTGGCACGATGAACTGTTGACTAAGCTATGCTCTTATGGTATGTCTGAAAAGTTCTGTTTGTGGCTCTCATGTTTCCTCCGAGAGTGTTCTTTAGGAATGGCAGTCGACGGATTTCTTTCTAACACCTTCACTATCAACGCCGGTGAGCCCCAAGGCTCCATACGGTCTCCTACGCTCTTTTTCATTTACATTAACGATCTGCTGGAAAAGACCGGGAATAAAATCTACAGCTTTGTAGATAACAGTACGCTTATCTCTTCATTCACTTTGAACGCTCGGACATCGGCTACTCAGACGAATATCCGCAGACAGGAAGTCATTCAACTTAACAAAGATCTGGAAGAAATTCTATTTTGGGGTGACTGTAACTAAGTGGAATTTAACGCTATAAAAACCCAGGCGGCAGTTTTTTCTAAAAAAGTTAACGCTGCTGAAGCCGACATAGTTATGTCATGTCGGGGCACTCCATTCCTCTGACATCGTCACTCAATTTGTTGCGGGCATAGCAAGGAGAGCTTCTCAAAAGTTGGGAATATTATTTCGAACCAGAAAGTTTTACACTCCATAGCAACTGTTAATTCTTTACAAAGCTCAAATTCGACCAACTATGGAATACTGCTCCCATGTTTGGGGCTCCGCTTCCAAACATACACTGCATTTGTTGAATTCTATTCAGAGAAGAGCTGTTCGTCTGATTGGAGATCCGGAACTGACCGGCGGCCTTGGTTCGCTGGAACATCGAAGAACGGTTGGCGACTTGAGCCTATTTTAGAAGTATTTTCATGGAAAGTGTTCGAAGGATGTAGCTCGCTTAATTCCTCCCAAAGCGGTGCAAGTTAGAAATACACCTAGCGCTAATACTTCACATCCGTATGAGGTTCAGCTTGTTATTCCCGGTATAACGCTTTTCAAGCAGTCTTTTATTTGGAGAACATCATCCCTTTGGAATAATTTGCCCAGGACTGCCCACCGAGTATAATTTACAGCGATTCACGAACAACGTGAATAGCTTTTTCCTCACACATGTCGCTCCTGTAGCGCTTTAGAGACTTCCCTGCAGCACGTGTGCTAGACTCCTAACAAAAAATCGACTCTGACGCCAGACCTGCCACAAACCAGAATAGAACTTAAGCCGGCACACAAACCATTGTATCATAGATCATTAATTCACTTCGTCACGAGTGCAATTTGGAAGAATTCGGAGGAGCCAAATAAAAAAACTTACGTACAGGGATTCGAGGCCCAACTGATAAAGTATCTAAAGCGAGCCTATAGCGTGCTGAAAGTACGCCACGGTACGCTGACCTAAAACAGGTGAGCGACGGGTACCTGTGCGGAAGTAAACAACTTAAAAATAGACCACATAGCAAACAGAGTAGCAATTGGTTGAACATTCAGTCAATATAACCTTTATGTAAATAACGTAATTTTTGTAAAAGCATAAAAAGTTAATAAACAGTTTTAAATAAAGTGCAATGAAAAATGCTAAATAAAAATCATGAACATATTACATATATATATATATATATATATATATATATATATATATATATATATATATATATATATATATATATATATATATGTATATATATATATATATATATATATATATATATATATATATATATATATATATAAGATTTATAAATATGTATATACCAAATTGTAAATAAACAAATGTAATTAGTATAAAAAAAGTGAAAAGAACATACAGGTGTGAAAAAGAGTATGAAAGAAAGAAGTGTTGGTGAGACTAGAAATGTGTAATATAAACTATGAACCACGTGTATCTGACTATATCGAGCTGGGTTTCTTAACAAATTATTTTTTCCAGCAGATAATAAACTAAATCCTCACATAAATAAACAACGCATAATAAAGAACATATCTCACAAAACAAGTAAAAAATAAACAGCCATTTCAGGATCTACCGGAAATGGCACTATTATATAATCACGCACATAAGTTCAAATACCAAGGCAGAATATCAGCCGCCGTAAGGCTTCTCTGTGGATGACAATGCTTTAAAGCATTCCGTATCAACACAACTTGAACACGTATGTAGAACCTATAATAATTTATCATAAATAATAAGGAGAATTTGAAAATAGGGCATGTCTTTGTAAACCCAAAAAAAAAGTTGAGAGCTACAATTATTTAAGCACAACTCAGCTCATGGACGAACAACATGAGTTAAGCAGTCTTCTGGACCTCTTTTTAATAACGAATCTAGAAATTTACGCTACCACCGTAAATCCGCCGTTAAGTCCTTCCCACAAAAAATGGTCGATAATAGATTGCATTTAGAGATAGTCGATGGCAACTTACCTATGATTTTTGCTTATCGATATATCAATAACTATTCGCAATTGTTATTAAAAATTCATTACGAGGACGGTGGAGACTTTCAAAAAAGAATGCTTTTTCTTAAAAAAAAAATTTCACCATCTAAAATCAGTTGTAACGCCTACGATATGTCGATAATTTTTTAATTCACAGATCATTATTCGACATACCGATAACTAACGATATATCGAAAAAACTTCCCATCCCTACATCCGACAACAAATTTTCGACATTAAGTCTTCTACTAATTAGTGACAAACAAGAATTCAAACGAAACAATATTTGGCTCTACAAAGCTGCTAAATGGAAAGAACTAATGTATTTTCGAACTTTCACTTTGTTTAATGTTTGTTTTAGAGTTGACCATCCATCTGACTGCACGAAGGAGGTGCCTGATGGCATTTTAGCTGACGTTTGATTGAAAATATAAAGAAGCGGTTGCTTCGAAATGACTGGACTACCGATAATGGTATGAAACCTCTAACGACAGGAATAACATTTTTGTTAGTATCTTGAATAGGTGTAAATAAATAATTGACGAAACCAAGGACGTACATGATCAAATAATTAAAAACAAACTTCTTACCAGTACCAATAGTTCTGCACTATATCATCCCTTAGACGGTCAGATAATACTATTGGACCACCACCTCTTGGGAGAGGCAACTCGTTAGCTGGTCCTTTAACATTAATTTGAATATGAATATGAAGTCAAAAATGTCCAATATTGTCTTCAGACAGCGTATCATAAAACGTATCTTAATGAAGCTAGAACCCAAAAACGCTTCTGGCGCTGATAGAATATCTGCCGTAGTACTCAAAAAATGCACGAGCAAATTAATGCGTTTCTTACGGACTTTTCAATTATCCTAGAGAAAAGAGGATTCTCTCTATGTTAGAAATGTGCTAGAATTCAGCTTATACTCAAAAAAAGACAAAAAGACCAGCTTTCTTAATGACAGTAGGCTTCTTTCTTCGTTTGCTTTCAACATGTGAACGTCAACTATCCTTGCAAATATCTGCAGAAAGCAGGAAGTTATTCAATTTTATAAAGATCTGGAAAAAAAAAAATATCTATGGGGGACAGTAACCAAGAGAGATTTAATGCTATAAAAACCCAAAGAGCATGTTATTAATAACGATTGGGTCAGAGGGAAAGAGCCAATCGCCAAAAAGCATGTGGAATCAAAGAATGACGTTCGATTTATTGAAACGGCCAATCTGTATAAACGTGAATAAAAATTATATTTTGTGTCGCTTTACACTGCGTCGTAAAGTAAATAAATAAAAGAAACACAATAATTTTAAAGGAAATGTGATCATTGCAGCTACTGGCGGTTATTTTTGTTAGTATAGTATATTAGTGCGTTTAAAACACTTATCTTCAGAAATAGGTTATTTCTTTACTATCAGTTCTGTTTTTTCAACTAAAAAGGTAAAATTTCTTTAATTTGTCATAAAATAAAATAAGAAATTGTCAATTTTGAATTATATATAACTGTGTTTGATATGTGCATTAGGTACAACCATTGGTGTACATGCTGAAAAATCATAAATTTATCACAATTTTTCTGCAGTTCTACTTGACACAAAAGTTTACTCGTTTAAATATATTAAACGATTTTTATAACACCCTATATATATATATATATATATATATATATATATATATATATATATATATGTATATATATATATGTATATATATATATATATATATATATATATATACATATATATATATATGTATATATATATATATATATATATATATACATATATATATATATATATATATATATATATATATATATATATATATATATACATATATACATATATATATATATATATATATATATATATATATATATATATATATATATATATATATATATATATATATATATATATATATATATATATATATATATATATATATATATATATATATATATATATATATATATATATATATAGGGTGGACCATTTATCGTGAAAAATGTTATTATATCAAAAACTTCCACTTTTATGAAAAAATGTTTTGATTAAAATTGTTCAACTTTGAAGGAGAAATAAAATGGTAGAATCAATTTTTGATTTAGTTGGCGGTATCGAGGTCATTTCAAGGTCAACTCAATTTTTTTAAAAGAAATTTTTTTTACAGATTCTTATTCTATGACAAAAACAACGTTAATATTCGTTAATATTTGTAATATACGTTGATAAAAATGTTAATTAAAAATTCTGAATTAATTACCGGAGATTTATCTTAATAAAACATACATGTTTTAACTTTTAACATTTTTCGCCAAGTTACTACGAATTGAGTTAAAAATCGTTGAAAAGCTATCTGGTTTTTATTTATTGACTTTAATAACTTAAAAAATTTCGAAAATATTTCAAATAAAAAATAATAATAGAATATGTTTTTTCTCATAGTATAAGAATGTGTAAAAAAAATATGGGTTTTCATTAAAAACTGAGTTGACCTTGAAATGACCTGGATGCCGCTTATTAAATGAAAAATTGATCCTGCCATCTTATTTCCCCTTCAAAGTTGAACAACTCTTGTTCAAAACATTTTTTCAAAAAAGTCTTTGATATAATAACATTTTTCACGATAAATAGTCCACCCGGTAGTATCGCGTCGGTACACGGTATCAAGGGTCCTGGGTTCAATGCCGACAGGTCCGTTTACTTATGTATTAATTTATTTAAGTACATCTGGCTTGACAACATACATAAGTAGTAGTTATTGTAGAAATGTAATAACGCCCGTTGTAGCACTACCGCTTTGTTTACAAAGTGCCTGAAATACCAATGTATGTTTCGGCACTTGGATTATATTGACAGATATTAAGACATTCTTGTAGATAATATCCATCCAAAAAACATGGTAAATCCCTATTCTGGCCGCGAGTAATTATCATTTTTCGAAAAAAACATTTAGAAAGTAATTATGTTCTGAATGAAGGTATAATAATAATAATTATTTCTTTTACCGACAATTTTATCTGGTATAAAATACCTAGTCTAAATGCGTCATCTTTATCCTGGTATTTTACTAGACAGTGACGTATGAATTCTGTATATTTTCTCGGCACGTTTGCGTGTCCACATGCTTCCCAGCTAATTTGTTATCCTCACAAAATCGGAAAAGTCTGAGTGGAAAAGCTTAATTTTCTTCTTAATTATGTTTTCTCAAATGATTTAATTATTTCCATTATTTACTAAGTTTTTGTCATTTTATGTAAGTGTATAGGAGAGAAGTGTTTTATTATTATTGTTGATTTATCAATGATAGTTAAAAGAAAATGGCGACTTACCTACATCGATATATTATTTTTACTTTTCTTGTTAAGTATTGTTTTTGTGGAAAAACTCGTCCTCTACATATATATATATATATATATATATATATATATATATATATATATATATATATATATATATATATACAGTACCTCAAAAGTCTTTGTACACCCTTCAGAAAAACGAAATTCTCATATTTTTTTAACTTACTTGTTTATTGAATGAATTCATATGTATATAGAAACAAATATTTCCAAGACATATTTACATAATTTGAATATTATTTTTTTTTAATCATTGCTAATTTCTCCCTCCTCAAAACATCTCTCCTTTGCTTTGATTGACGATAACAGAAAAAAACACTAAATTAATAATTATATTCAAGAAAAGAACACTAAAATTTTACACGCTTCGGTAAGAGTTTGAAAATATTCCTTAAATTTTTCTCATTTATTAGATGTACAGGGTGGACCAAATTGGACACTTTTAACGGTAAACCCCTTTATCTAAAGGAGGCTGACGAAAACTGATGTCGGTGTCTGAGGCTCAATTTTTATGATAAACTCAATGGTGAAAACCGCATATCGATATCTAGTACCGTTTCAGATATACAGGGTATTTTTCAAAAATCTGTATTTTGGAAAAATTTTGTAATTCTTTTCCTATTGCAAATTTTTGATTTCTGTAAAAACATTCTAACAAACCACGTGAAAATATGCTTTGAAGCACTTTTTCACGAGGATTTCAACAGTTATTAACGCAAAAATATATTTTTTTAAATGGGATACCTGTATATTTTTCCTTATACGAATAGAGCTTTAAATTATCATTCTAAAATTATAGCACACTTTATATTTTGCTTAAATCTACTTCAAAATATAAGGATTTTCAGTTTTTACGCGAGTTTTAAATGCACATTTTGTGAAGTTGGCTTTGGACGGAGCGGCAATATCAATTGTTTATCGATAGCAGTCAAATAGTAAAAAAAAAATCCCAGAAGTAACTCTAAGAGTCATAACTACAATGAAATTTACTAAATGCTATAGTACTATAAACTATGTAGAATGCAATTTAAAAATTAGGTCTTTTAATCCTCCCCAGAGGTATAAGTCCATGGGTGTTAAATCTGGTGACCTTGTCGGCCAACGGTTCGGACCTTGGTTGGCTATCCAGTTATTGTCGAAATTGGCCGATAAAAAATTACTGATAACTGCAACGTTATGAGGGGGTGCCCCGTCGTGTTGAAAAAATATATTTTCTAAGGTCCATTAACGGCAGTTCATCAACAAGAGGTTCTATTTGCTGCCTTAAAATTTCTAAATATCTCTGAAAGGTGAGTGTTCCTTCGTAAATAAATTGACCTATAACTCTGCCTCTAAAAATTCCTGCCCACACATTAAATCCCTTAAATGCCTTCAATTCTTTGCTCCACAACTAAATGAGGATTTTCTTGTGCCCACGTATAAGAATTGTATCGGTTAAAAATACTTGCATTGCTTACATAAGCTTCGTCTGTCCAAATGCAATTTAATGAAAAATTCGAAACATCCGTCTCTAAGGTGATGAACTTTTCTTGTCCTATATGGCTTGAATTTGTGCTTCTTCAAAGTACGATTTACGTTACTTCTTGGTAGTCCAGTGGATTCTTTTAACTGTCGGGTTGAAGTGTTGGGATTATTTCCGATAGTTCCTAAAACTATTATTTCTCCTTATCCCTGTTTGATGCATAATTTTTGGGTCGTTTCTTTTAAACTGGCCACTATTAACTAGGTTATGTCGCAATCTAGCGAATAAATTCTTGAAGGGTTGACGTTTCTCTGGATACAGTTCGTGGTACAAATTACTTGCCGCTTCCGAATTTTCTCCGGTTTGTATGAAACACACTATCATATCCCATTTTTCGTAATTTTCAAACTTCATTGCGATTTATTTGACAATTCAATAACTGATCCTGAAGTAAAATTTGACAACTACGAGTGAACAATTGAATTAAACTATATGGCCGCTCCGTCAAAAGCCTACTTCACAAAATGTGCATTTTAAAACTCGCGTAAAAACTAAAAATCTTTTGCTATATTTTTAGAATGGTAATTTAAAGCTCTATTCGGATAAGGAAAAATAGACAGGGTATCCCATTTAAAAAATATATTTTTGCGTTAATAACTATTAAAATATTAGTTGTAAAAAAATGTAACTTACACTGTTGAAATCCACGTGAAAAAGTGCTTTGAGAATGTTTTTACAGAAATCAAAAATTTTTAATAGGAAAAGAATTACAAACATTTTTCCGAAATGCAGATTTTTGAAAAACACCCTGTATATCTGAAACGAAACTAGATATCGATATGCGGTTTTCACCATTGAGTTTATCATAAAAATTAAGTCTCAGGCACCGACATCGTTTTTCGTCTATCTCCATTAGATAAAGGGGTTTACCCTTAAAAGTGTCCAATTTGGACCTCCCTGTACAGGTGCAAACTTTATGCAATGTAGGCGTCTTCTTATCACTAAATGGTAGAACACTCCATTGTGGTTGGTTGCACACCTTCACCAAGGGAACGAACTATTGTGTTAATATTTGGATTTTGTCATGCCAATCTCGACACATAAATAATTACTTAATTTCTTTAATTTCGTCCATGACGTCACTTGGGAATTTGCTTACTCATTCTGCAAAAGACCACATTCCAAACTTATCAAGTAACTAACTTTTATCTTTAAAATAATTACCGGTTTGTGTGACCGAACACTTGTCAACGTAGGAAAAAAATATATAACTTTTAGTTTTTATGAAATAACAAGGGCGTATAAATGATTTTCAGACAGTGACATATGAACAACGTATATTTTCCTAACACTTTCGCGTGCCCGCGTGTTCGAAACTAATTTGTTATCTTTATCGTTGTTTTATTCTTAAACCAACCGACCAAAAAGCTTAATTTTCTCGTTTAATTAAGCTCTTTTATGTTAAAATTATCATATATATATATATATATATATATATATATATATATATATATATATATATATATATAATATAATATATTTATATATATATATATATATATATATATATATATATATATACATATATATATGTTATATATATATATATATATATATATATATATATATATATATATATATATATATATATATATATATATACGGACGGCTGGAGTGGGGCGATTTGTGGTGGGAGGGCTTGGGAATGCGTTACAGTATGAGGATCGCCGCTAGACTGGACCCCTGTTCGAGGATCGCGTCAAAAATTTACGATGCCGCGTTCCATGGAGCAACGACAAGGAACGCCCTGGACGTTCCTCAACGACACAGTGCGACGAAAATGTGCAAAATGTGACAGTTATGCTCAAGTCCGATAGACTCCTGAGTGTCAGAATGTTAATAGAAGAGTGCAATATTTCGAAAACCACAGTGTATCGCATGTTTATAGAAGATTTAGCTATGAGAACGCTGCCGCAGCCGCCCTACAGCTCCGATGTGGCACCGTCGGACTTCTTTTTATTTCCGAGAATAAAAAGGAGCTTGAAAGGCAACCATTTTGGAACGGGGTCCTGTCGACGCCTTCCAGAAAGCGTCCTGCGACCGGCAGAGGTGCTGACAACGGTGTATCGATGAACAAGGATGCTATTTTAAAGAATTTTTGTAATTTGTACTTTAATTTGCAATAAATTTTTTTCCCGGGTTTATTCTTGGAAGAAGAGGCAAGAAATCTTATCAATCTATGATAAAATACACTAGTTGTAAAAAAGTAAGAAAAAACTACACATGATCAAGTCGATAAAGGACTCCTTAAATGGTTTAGTCAAAAACGACATGAACCTGTTCCTATTATCGGCTATATTTTACTCTTTAGAGAAAGCTACTGAATTGGGAAGGAAAATAGAGAACACCGAGTTTAACTGTTCTAGAAGTTGGATTGAACGATTTCAAAGTAAACTTTTCTAATAAATATATATATATATATATATATATATATATATATATATATATATATATATATATATATATATATATATATATATATATATATATATATATATATATATATATATATATATATATATATATATATATATATATATATATATATATATATATACAATCGACACTCTATATAATGAAAGACCAAAATGTTGACCGAAATTTCACTATAGAAAGATTTTCAGTATATAAAGAAAAAATCCGTATATATTGCTATGTATGTATTTTATATTGGTAAACATTTACTTGTATTTTATAAGGTACAAGCAACAAAAAAAATTGCAAAATTGAATTATTAGAAAAGATTTTATTAAACATTTGAAAGTTTAAATAGTACATAGCATGTACAGGGCTAAATACATACATAAAGTCCGTACGTTATATCTTTACCCGTGCGTCATAGTTTTCAGGCCTTATAACAGACGACTATTATATTATTTGTCTCTTTCCACCAATAAATCGTAGGTATTGGTAAAGATACAAAAAATATAATAGTCGTCTGGGATATAACGTACGGACTTTATGTATGTATGTACTACATACGAAATAAAAAGAATAATACAAAATCTGTTAATTCATATGCACATACTACGTACATACGTACTAGGAAAAATAATCAGTTATTTTCTTTTGAACATTACTTTTAACAAAAATAATTGTTGCTCCACAAAATTCTCGCATTTATTCAAATGCATAAAGATTTGATCAGGTACACTTTCCTGGCCCCTGAGAGTAGTTCGCAAAATGTCAAATGCATTTCTTATTTCATTTTCACTAAACTTAGCAGGACATTTCTCGGTTTCAGTTTCTTCTTCATGATCTTCTATACTTTTTATATCGTCAATTATGTCTTGGTCAGTTGGGAGATCTGTCGTGCCAACATCATTGTCGATTTCTAAGAAATCTTCAAGTAAAAAATCTGCGTCGACGGTAGCAGTTTTTTGTAGAATACCCCATTGCCTTTTTAAGGTAGCCAGATCCATTTCGTCTTCTTCTCATTCGTCAATTTTTTCAGTAAAACCTGCTTTAGAAAAGCAGTTTTTGATAGTTTTCTGAGAAACATTTTCGCTCCATACTTTAGCGACTTCGGTTATACACTCTTTAAGGGTAATCAATTTATGGACTGGAAGGTTGTTATCAATCGCATTAACAATTTTGTGAACAATCCTGTTTCGGTAATGATGTTTTATGTTTTTTATAATACCCTGGTCCATAGGCTGCAATTTGGAGGTCATGTTTGGTGGAAAAAAGATCAATTCAATATTCCTTAATTTTTTACTTACAGTAACAGGATGTGCAGGACAATTGTCTATAAACATCACAATCTTTCGCTTTTGGCTTTTCATTTTCGTGTCCAGTTCTTTGATCCATCTTTCGAAAATCTCAGAAGTCATCCATGCCTTTTTATTATTGGCGTAATCTAACTCCAGAGATTTAATTCCTTTTAAACAACGGGGATTTTTTCTTTTACCTATGAGCAGTAATTTCAGTTTTTCTGAGCCATCCATGTTTGCTCCAACCATAAGTGTCACCCTTTCTTTACTTGTTTTAACACCAAAACATTTATCACTTTTAAAAGCAAAAGTTTTATTTGGCAAACATTTAAAAAACAAACCGGTTTCATCACAATTGAAAACGTTTTTTGGCTCGTACTTTTTCAATGCACTTTTTAAAACAGTTTCAGTCCAAATGTCCCCCTGATTAACGCTTGCACTCTCGCCAGACACCGTATTGAAAACAATTGAATTGCGAGTCTTCCAGGCACTCAACCACCCTTCACTAGCTTGAAAATTAACGCAGTTAAATTCTTTAGCAAATTGTAGAGTCTTTTGCTTTATTAAATTTCCCGATATTGGTACGTTTTGATGCGTTGAAGCCATCGTAAAACTGCTTCATTTACATCCTCGTAAGTACTCACCCGTACTCGTTTTCGACTGTTTGGAACACTAGGTTTCTTGATGATACTGTGGCGACTTTTTATTATCAGAGAGACGCAACTTGGAGAAACACCAAATTTTGCAGCAACAACAATTTTTTTGCAGCCTTTATCAACTTCCTCCAAAACTTTAATTTTCTCAGCTAAACTTAAACACACTCGCTTGGACATCTTACTTGATTCTTAAACAAAAAGAAACTGAACCTGAATTTGCGAATTACTAGGCCTCGACTATAAAATGGGTTTTTCCCCGGGTTTCTATAAAATGGGTTATTCCCCGGGTTTCTCACAGAAATCTACCTGATTTATTGCCAACCATTAGGCGTTATAAACGCGTTAAGAACCTTTTCAAAAGAAGGCGTCATAAAAATGGAATTCGTGCTAATGTTAGATAAAAATGGGAAACCAGAAATGGCCAAGATCTCAATAAATGCATAAAAATTTATACATAAAATTCCGGTAAAAATTTTATTAAATAGAGTGTTACTATTTTACAGATTCACTATTGCACTACAAAGAGTTTTTCACTATATAGAGTTTCACTATAAACAGTGTCGACTGTATATATATATATATATATATATATATATATATATATATATATATATATATATATATATATATATATATATATGTATATATATTTACTAGAAAAATCATTTTCCAATTATTCCACTTATGCTATCAAGGACTTCCTTGCCTTTAGCAAAGAGGTGAACAATCTTAAGTTGCCTGACAGTCATGTCGTCATATCCCTTGATGTAGCCAGTTTGTTTACCAATGTCTCATGGCAGCTAACTAGACAGATCACTGATTCAGAATGGGCATTAATCTCGCCCAATACAAAAATAAATAAATCCTTCTTTCTTTCCATCATGCAATTCTTCTTTCAATCTATCTTCTTTAAATTTAATGAAAGTTTCTATTCACAAATTTTTGGTTGCCCCATGGGCAGTAACTTAAGCCCCATTCTTACTTGTATAGTCATGTCCTATCTGTTGAAAAATTGCACAGAAAGATTATCCTTCAGACCACCTTTCTTATATCAATATGTTGATGACCTTATTTTGTCCATATCAGTACATGGTAAAGAAGAAATCCGTCAGATTTTCAATTCTTTTGATCCGCACCTACAGTTCACTACGGAAGAGGAGTCAAACAACGCTGTTCCTTTCCTGGATACAAGAGTCGTCAGGGGCGCTGATAATATCATTAGACTTGATAGGTATAGAAAACCAACTTCCTCTGGCAGATATATTCATGCCAATTCCGGCCATAACTGGAAGGTGAAAGTCAATGTCATAAAGGGTCTTTACAGAAGAGTAAGAACTATAGCTCACCCAGATTATCTACTTCAAGCACAGACATTGCTCACAGACCTCTTCATGGAGAATGGATATAATGGAAAAAATTTAAAAAAAAAAATTTAAAAATTTAAAAATAAAATTGGCGGTAAGAATATTTTATCTGAAGGTGTAATTAAACATTCTATAAGGTACACGGCTTTTTTTTTACGCCAATATCATCAATAATAGCATGCTGCAAGGAAAAGTGCCTAACGAATGGAAATTTCCAAAATTGTGTCAATTGAAAAAATAAAATATACTATAAAACCTGAAGAGATGCGGCCAATAAATACGCTTCCAAGTGACGAAAAAATCCTTGAAACAGTGATAAAAAAATCAGTTACTGCAATATTTGAATAATAACAATATTATTATTCCAGAGAAATCGGGTTTTAGAAGCAAACACTCATGTGAAACTGCAATTAATTATGTTATAAGTGAATGGCGTGAAGATTTGATGAATAAAAAATATATTGTATCAACTTTCATAGATTTAAAAAGAGCATTTGAAACTATAGACAGAAAATTATTGCTTATGAAACTACACAAAATTGGAGTGCGTGATATAGAATTAAAATGGTTTGAAGATTATCTATCGAATAGAAAGCAACAAACAAAAATTGGAAACACGACATCATCAGCGATACCAGTGAATATTGGTCTACCGCAAGGCTCTGTCCTTGCGCCGGTACTGTTTCTCATATACATAAATGACATTAAAGACGGTTTAAAGTACGGGGATGTTAGACTATTTGCAGACGATGCACTGATTGCAATTAGTGATGTTAGTTTGGATGTGGCTATTAATAAAATGCAGTCTGATATGAATATTCTTTACAAGTGGATGTGTATAAATATGTTAAAACTAAATACAGATAAAACTAAATATATGATAATATCACATAATAACTATAATAATAATCATAAATTATACATAAATAATCGTGAAATAGAAAAAGTAAACGAAATTAAATACTTGGGTATAATAATAGATCGTAAACTTAAATTTGATGCACACTTTCAATATTTAGTGAATAAAATAAACCAAAAACTTTATCTCATGTATAGAACTTGCCACAACATAAGTGAATACCATAAAATATTAATATATAGAAGCATAATTGAGCCACATTTTATTTATTGTCCTTCGGTATTATTTCTTGTTAAGGATACACAAATAGAACTACTGCAAAAACTTCAAAATAAGGCAATGAGATTTATATTGCGGAAGCCTAGAGATACGCACATAAAAGATATGTTAGATCGATTAAACTGGCTGAGTGTAAAGAAGAGCTTATTTTATTACGCAATGAAATTCATCTATAATATAAAGATAGAAAATTGTCCCGCATATTTGACCGAGAAAATTAGATAAGTCAATCAGATACACAACTACAACTCCAGAGGACGAAATTACTTCCGAGTAGTGGGAATTACAAATGAAGCTGATCGAGCAAATCTTTATTATAAAGGACTTAAACATTTTAATGACCTACCAAATAATATTAAAAATTGTGAAACCATAAATAAGTTTAAGCAACTATTATATCAACATTGTAAGAATATGCCTATCCGATAGTTAAATTAGGTTCTAATGAACCATAAATAAATAAATAATAAGAAGCTCCTACTCAAGACCAAGGACGAAGTTAATAAAGTCTTCCATACCAATCACATATCACCAGAACCTCCTCCCCCACCCGCACCCCCTCCATCCCCCCTACACTTACATCTCCTGCTGGTCATACTGAAACAAATTTCTCGTTACGTATTCCTGGACTCACTAGTAAGTTGGCTCACATTTTACGTGTCATTCCTAATGTCAAAATTGCTATGTATTATTTTTTCAAGAACAGACGTATTTTCAGCAAGTTGAAAGCTTCCTTACCCGTTCTCTCAATGCCAGATTTAGTGTATCTAATCCCCTGTCGTAATTGTCCTTCAGTCTATATCGGGCAGACTTTTCAATCTCTTAATCGTCGTATTGCACTGCATAAAAGTGATACCAGATGCCATCCACAGAGGTGTGCGTTGATAATGGACATTCTTTTAATTTCAATGAACCAAAAATTCTCCACTTCTCAAAACATCGTTCTAAACGAGAATTTCTCGAAATATGTTACATTAACGAAAATCCTAACAACCTTAATAAAAGAACGGACCTTGATGGCTTGAGCAACATATATAGTTTTCTCCTTTCATGTGATTTGTCACCTCAACATGATACCTGTGTGTGTGCATCTCTTATTAATCTCTATCTCTAATTAATTAATTTCTTTCATAATAATTTCCTTTTTAATCTCTCATTAATTAATGGTCCCTTTCCGTCACTTTACTGATGACCGGTTGGCCTGTTTTCATCCCTACAATTTCAGGATCTTTTCACACCATTCTCTCCATTTCTTTTCACTCCCGCCAGTCCCCTAATTTACGCCGTTTTAAGTTATTCCACTATCATTTTGGGTCTCTCTTTCTTGCCCTAAATTGGTCGGTTACATTTCAACGTCTGTAATGTTTCATACTTCCAAAGTTCCTCCCCCAATTTACTTTTTCTATTCCAAATTACAGTTCATTAGACCATACTAATCTTCATACCGGATTTAAGCGTGTTCTATTTGTACGTTTCCACCTTTTCCACCAATTTTTTCAATTTGATTATATATATTTATATTTTGTACTAAACCGGTTCTGTCCTGGTTGTTTAATGGTCTTTGCCTGTAGGTTAAATGATCCATTGCTTCTGTCAGGTGGCTGTCTTCTGGTCTTCTATCAGCGTTGTGTCAAATATGTCATACAAGTTTCCGGTTACAGGTGGTTAAGTACAGATGAATTAATTTAAATTGATTTTAGCATCCAAAGTTTTTAATGGCATTCCTTTTGTAAATGCCATTTTACTGAATTAATATGTTAGTGTGTAGAGAAAGATTTGCTTAATTGTTAGTCGCATTTATGTCATTGGTGTTTATGGCCATTTTTGTTACATTCATATCACACCCCTCATGTAAGTGATTTTTCAATTCTATTATTATATATTTTTCTACAACATCTTATTAAAACAAAATAACTAATACTCGTTTTCTATGCCCAAAACTACCTTGTTGTTTTGTTTTTTTTTTCAGCTTGTGCCCTTATGAAGATCCCAACCTAGGAACGAAATATTGGCTAAATTAATATTGTGTAAACATCCGTTGTGCCCTTTGCCAAGTTCCCCAATTAAATTCATATTTAAGAATTTTGTTAGATACGGCAACTTTTGCTTTCTTTCTTTATTATATATATATATATATATATATATATATATATATATATATATATATATATATATATATATATATATATATATATATATATATATATATATATATATATATATATATATATATATATATATATATATATATATATATATATATATATATATATATATATATATATATATATATATATATATATATATATATATATAGGCATATATACATACATATTTTCTATAGCAGAATTGTATGTTTTGTTAGAGAAATACTGGTTTTACAAAAATTTTTTATATTGTTTTTATCCACAATTATGCGCACATATGAAAAATGGATAAAATAAATCGAAACAATGTAAAATGTGGATCAGGTTATTTAAAACCTATTAGTTCGCAAATTCTATAATAAAAAAACAGTTTTAAATAATACCTAAAAACAACTGTGATAGAATTATGTATATTAAATTCCAACAAAATTTGTTGGTGCATAAAGAGTTGGAAAAATTAAATTATTCCCATCTATAATAACATTAAATTTGATATTAAAACGTATGAAATACCCTAAAATTTGCATACGAGTTATTAATACTAATTAATAATTATTGAAAACTCATTATTGCAGCAAAAAGTTTAATTTATATTGAAAGCTGGCTATTCACTCGTTTTTCATATTGACATTATTAGACAGAATATGATAAATTTTTTGTTGAAAGTATGTTTTCAGTTTAATAACCCAAATACCAGGTGTCCCATAAAAAATTCTAATTATAAAATACAAGGTTATACAATCGTCTTCTTTCATCTTCTTCAATTAGCCAGCCGTGTTAACTGCAGGACACAGACCTACCCAAGATGTTTCCAGTTTGTACGATCTTTTGCCTGCCTTGACCATTGCTCTGAAATTCTTTTTATGTCATCAGCCCAGCGTGTTGGGGTTCTACCTCTACGTCTTTTATGGGTGCGTGGTCTCTACTCAATAACTCTTTTTAGCGATCTATCATTCTTGGTTCGGGCAACATGCTCGGCATACTGTCACTTCAAGCGTGCAATCTTCACAGTAATGTCATCCACTTGCGTTCTCTAAATTTCGTCGCAGTCTCATAATTTGATTCCCAACATTGAACTTTCCATTTTTCGATACGCCACTAGTAATTTTTTTTCATTTGTTTTTGTGAGCGTCAGGGTTTCTGTTCCATAAGTGATAACGGGGAGAACACACTGATTAAATACCTTTCTCTTAAGGGGCTATACCAGTGTGATAATTTCAAAAAATCGATTTTTTTTTTACATATTTCGATGCTTTTATATGTATAGAATAAGAGGTCGAAGTATCAAAGTCAGCCTAAGTTTATTTTTGAAAATACATCTGTCGCCAGGCACAACTGCTCGGGGGGGAAATAAACTCGTTTTTGGAAACGTAACGCGAACCGGGGCAGCTATTAAAATTCCAATGCCGTGACGTCATCACGCAAGTGAAAGTTAAACATCTAATACTTTAGTGAACTCAAAATAGTCATGGCAAGAGATTATTATTTATGTGTTACACGTTAGTCATTCTATGAACGCGTTTTTCACAAAACTGCATTTTTTAAATTTGCTGCCGCTGTAACTCCAAAACAACTTATTGTATCGACTTAATTTTTTTTTGCATGTTAAGGACATCTTTTGTCGTACCATGAAACATGGATTTTTTAACTGGACCAAATATGTCAATTTAGCACGCAAAAAAAAGGAAACTTTTTTGGCGAAAATCTTATACTTTTTTTTTTAAAGCGGCCATTCTTATAATTTTCAATATTTTTTTAAAATTCATGGTTGATGGTACGGAAAATTGTTTTTATTTTTAATGAATATATTTTTTTTGATTCCACGCAATGTGGAGGCTAATCACGGCAGCAGTGGAGCTACGTTTTTTTTCACCTGTCCCGTTACTGGAGCATATTTTGGTCGGAAAAATTTTGTATGTATTTGTAAACAAATAATAAATAGGTACCCAACATTTTAAAACATTTGATGCAGTAGTTTTCTTTAAAAAAGTTCTAGAAAAATATCCTTATTTTTAAGTAGTTACATTGGTATAGCTCCTTAAGGCTAACGGGAATATCATTTTTGAAGACATTTCGTAATCTGCCGTAAACGGCCCAACCAAGACTAATCCTCCGCGTTAATCCATTGGTTTAATTGTCTCTGCTGATGGAATTTTCATATCCCGGATATTTGTACTCCCTAACTTCCTCTATGCACCATAATCTGTCCACTGAGTACTAAATTCGTCATTAATTTAGTTTTTTGTTTGTTTATGTGTAGGCCTACTTTTTCAGTTCCTCTTGTTACATCGTAAAGCATTTCTTCCGCTTCACGCACGTTACCTATGATGAGCATGATGTTGCCTGCAAAATGTAGATTTGTTAGATTTTTACCATCTATGTTAATCCCCTTCGTGCTCCAATTAATTTCCTTGAAAGCGTACTCAAAAATAGCAAGGAACAATTTAGCAGACATCGTATCCCGTTGCCTAATTCCTCTACCAATTAGAGACTTACTTCTATCTTGATGGAGTCTGACATATACTGTAGAAATTTTTATATCAAGCGTGTGTATCGATAGTCAATGCGGCATTGATTGAGAACCTTCAAAATTGAGTCAGTCTCCACAGTGTCGAAGGCGTTTTTAAATTCAACAAACACCAGAACCACGGACAATGGTTCTCCAATCAGGCGAACAGCATCCAACAAATGGATTGTATGTTTAGGAGCAGAGCCCCGAACATGCGAGCAGTAATCCATCATTGGTCGAATTTGAGCTTTGTACAGAATTAATAGTTGTTGTGGAATGTAAAGCTTTCCAGTTTGAAATAATATTCTCAGCTTTTGAGAAGCTCTCTTTGTTATGCTCGCAACATGTCATGTCAAGACATGTTTGATCCCAGTAAATTGAATGACGATGCTATAATCTATTTATTTGAAACTGATAGTAGTAAAAATATCAGTGGACTGACCGGCGGTCCTATAGCAGAGGCGTGCTATTGATTCCCAGGCATTTTTCAAATAACAATGCTCTTTCGTAACGACATTTTATTGCCGACCAAATCATTTTATCTACATCCCTTCCTGTTACTCCAACTATAAATACATATTTAGAGCAGCATGCCCAAGTGTCAAGTCCGTTAGTAACAAGTCAGTTAGTATGTTAACAAAATGTTTTCTTCAACGAAACGCCAAAAGTTCGGGCAGCTAACCCTTAATGAAAAGCACAGCTAAAAATATATTTGACTACGTTAAAAACGAACAAAATTGCGATTTAAGTGTAGACGATTATGTGACAAAATGTTCCTTAATGACCGGAGATGGTAAAGCCACAGTTTACAGAATTTTGAGAGAAGAAAAGGATGGGGTATAGAATCTCTAAAAAAGATACCAGGCAGAAAATAACTTCAGCTGACTGACAACACAAAACAAGAAGTAAGGCGTATTGTTCATGACTTTTTTATGGAAAAAAGAATTCCAACTTTGGATATGATCCTGCAGGCTGCAACAAGCAAAAATGAGTATAGTAAAACTATGGACTGTTTTAAAAGGTATGAATTTTTATTGGCAAAAGTGTGGAAGAAAATCTTTATTGATAGAAAGTGAAGAAATGGTACAATGGAGAAGAGACTATTTAAGGAAAGTTAGAAAAGTTCGATTTGAAGGAAAAAGGATATATTACTTAGATGAGGCGTGGATAAATGAAGGGTACACAGTCAAGAAATTTTGGAAAGATGGGAATATCAAAAATGCTCGCCAAGCATTCAATGAAGGTCTCTCTACTGGTCTTAAACCGCCATCTGGTAAGGGACGTAGGTTAATTATTAATCATTAAGGACACCCAAATATGCAAAGCGCATATACTGCATATTTTGCATATTATATGCATTTTTCTAAATATTTGCATAAATGCTTTAAAAATAGCATATATGTGCATATTTGAAGGAATTTATAATAATGTAGGTCTTTGGCACACGTTTTCATTCATTTTTCGGAATAAGGGTCAATGTTTAGGCCGCCGCGCCGGTGGTTTTCCCCAAATAAATTTTATTATTTTATGGTCAGTAAAAACCAGTCAGTAAACCCCAGACGGCCATCAGAGCATACTTGTATTATTAATTTATTAGATTTCATTTTTGGTTGTGCTTTTAAAGTGGTTACGTCGATTTGTGCTTTTTATCTTGTGAGTCGTATTTTACTACAGTGAAATGCCCAAAGCCAGTAGTGTGTCGGTGTGGATTAAACTATACAAAGAACTAAGAATAGATATGGGAAAAATCTACTGTTCTGCATGTGTTAAAATTGTAAGTATAATTTTTGAATACCTATTGAATATACAGGGTATTTCATTTTCGTTTAATATTTAAACATAACGAAATTTTTGTCAGGATTTTGCCGTTCATGCTATTTTTAATGTTATTTAAGTTATTTTTGTTCCATTTAACGAACAAAATTTCTATTTAACGAAACCACGAAATAGAAATATATACGTAAACGTATGTATTTCTATTTAATCTAATAAAAAAGGTACAAAGTAGAATTTTAATTTTTGCCTGCCCTAAGCACCTAGTTTTCTATTTAACGAATTTTTTCCTTGGGATTTTAATTAAATTTTCTTTTTTTTATTGCAGGTACCATGCGATAAAAAATTTCAAATAGCGCAACGCGTGAAAACTGCTTGCCATATTGCCAAATTGAGTAAGACGAAACCTGGAGATAGGCCACAACACACATTAAAGCAATGTTTCCAACCAACAACCATACAAAAATAAAGAGCTAAATGAACAAGACATCTTTAACCGAGATCTATGTCGTGCAATAATGACATCAAACATTCCGTTATCGAAGCTACGTAATCAAAACTTTACTTCCTTCCTCCAGAAGTATTGCAAATTTAATATCCCAGGTGAAACAACAATACGGAGAAACGACGTAAGCTCCTTGTATTCACAGGTAATTGAGGAAATTAAAGGTAAAATTCGCAACGAACATTTTTACATATGTATTGATGAAACCACCTATTCAAGAGGACGGTATATTGCGCATTTATTGATTGGAGTTCTTAGCGACGATATTTTGCCAAAATCTTATCTGATTGCTTCCAAACAATTAGAAAAAAACAAATGAATTGACAGTGGCCAGATTTATTCAAGAGGAACTATCGAAGTTTTTTCTTCCTACGCCTGTTACAGGAGATAATTTTTTGCTTATTTTGTCAGATGCAGCACTGTACATGATAAAGGCCGGGCAAAATTTGAAAATTTTTTATCCAAACTTAATACATGTAATATGTCTCGCTCATGCTTTAGATAGGGTTGCTGAGGAAATTAGGAATCATTTCCCGCTTCTGAATAGCTTAATTTCTAACATGAAGAAAATCTTCCTTAAAGCGCCTTTAAGGATTCAGTTCAGAAATTCAGAAAAACTACCAAACACTCCTCTTCCACCTCAGCCTGTTATTACAAGATGGGGCACTTGGTTGGAAGCAACATTGCAGAATTATCATATGAATCTTCCCAATCCCTTACAGAACTTAAACGATTATCCAAAAACAAGGAGATAAAACAACAACTTTCCTTTCTTAAAACAAATTATAGCTTTGTTTCTAAAACCATAACTCAAATGGAGGAATCTAATTTGCCATTAACCCAAAGTGTTCAACTAATAAAACAATGTGAGGTCGCTTTTGAAAATGTCGCAGGTAAAATTGGAAGCAAAATTTTTCAAAAATTTCGGAATGTTATGAAAAAAATAGTGGGTTTCAATTTGTCAGCCAAGTAGCTAAGGTTTTAAAGGGGGATTTTACTGATTCCACTGATTTAGATCCTATGCTATTAAATGATTTTAAAAAACGCCCCTATTACATCAGTCGATGTGGAAAGGAGTTTCTCAATTTATAAATTTTTCTACAACGATAGAAGACAAAACTTTTTAATGGAGCATTTTGAGAAACATTTAGTAGTTTTCCGCTTACTTAGTTGCATCGCCCTGTATGTATCAAATTTAAAATATATGTTTTATTATGCTGTTTACTACGTATATAAATTTTTATAATATGTACCTACATTATTATTATTATTTTATGTTCATCTTTAAGTAAAGTAATAAAATACATTATTATTTATATTTATTTTTTACTTTGTATAATATTATATTTAGATTTAGTTCATTCGCCCTGTATGTTGAAAATTTAAAATGGGTTTTTTATTGCTACATTTGTATAGTACTCGTATCATGTAATGTGAAACAATAAATTTACATTTTTCAAGTCTATTTCGATTTTTTTTTACTGCATATTTACAACATGTATGTGCATATTTTTAGGAAAATATTTGCATATTTATGCGCATATTTTAAAGTTTTTCACTTGCATATTTGGGTTTCCTTATTAATCATATTGGAAGCGAAAGTGGTTTTGTAGACGGAGGTCTTTTAACATTCGTATCCAAGAAAACAGGAGATTATCATGAAGATATGAATTCCGATGTATTTGAAGACTGGTTTTTGCAGATGATACACTTAATACTAGATGGTTCTGTTATTGTAATGAATAACGCAATCTCTCATTCTAAAAAATTAGAACGAGTTCCAACCTTGGGTTGGTTGAAAAAGGACATTCAATCTTGGATGACTGAGAAAAACATTTTATTCCCAAAAGATAGCGTTAAGAGAAAATTATTAGAACTTGTAAAGCTTGAAGTTTTCAGAAATAAAGTACACAAATTTCGTCATTGACGAAATGGTAAAAAAAAACGTAATATTAGCTGTTACCATATCATTGCGAGCTCAATCCGATAGAACTTATATGAGCACA
Source organism: Pachyrhynchus sulphureomaculatus (assembly GCA_019049505.1). Taxonomy (NCBI): domain Eukaryota; kingdom Metazoa; phylum Arthropoda; class Insecta; order Coleoptera; family Curculionidae; genus Pachyrhynchus; species Pachyrhynchus sulphureomaculatus. The sequence continues at coordinate 6,168,420 of CM032452.1, read as the reverse complement.
GGCTACAGGTAAAGTCGCCAGGAATAATACGACCTATAAATTAGCAGACGTACAAAACCTTTTTCAGAATGCCATATCTAATGTTTCCACAGAAAATTGGCGAAAATGAGCCGAGCATGTATTGAGAGTGGAAGATAAAATCTGGACTGTGGACCTGGCACTGGATGCCATTGTTGAACCTTTAATTATACATGTAAATTCAAATGAGTCGGACAATGATAGTTTTTCAAGCATGTCGAGATAGAGGATTCGTAACACTTTTTTCATTGTTGTTTGACTTCCCCATTTGTATATTTTTTAATTAATAATGTTTCATTATAAAACGTTATTTTTTTCTAATAAATGTTTAAACATTATAAAACTGTTTTGTTCATATCATTCGCAAATAATATGTATAGGCCCAGGCGCACCAACACTGGTCAGAACTATTTCAGACTATTCAGCCCCACACAACCAAAAAGTGTCGTTTTCCTATTGTATTCAAACATAAGAGATGGCGAATATTAGACCGATGCCAGATGATATTCCAATAAAGTTGTTGAACTGCTGCAGCTACTTTCACTTTATTTTCTGCTCTTCTAAACAGTTCAATTGAGCTGCAGCCAAACCAGTCGCGCAAGTTACGCAACCACGATATTCTTCTTCGTCCAACATTTCTCTTCCCTTTAATTTTGCCCTGCATAATATTCCGCAACAGTAAATACCTTCCTCCCCTCAACACATATCCCAAATATTCCAGCTTCCTTTTATTTAATAGTGTTCATTAGTTCTGGGGCTTTGTTTAGTCTTTGGAGAATCTCGTTATTGGTTACCCTCTCAATCCATGACACTTTCAGAATGCGCCGATAACACCACATCTCAAAAGCTTCAATACTTTTAGTATTGTTCTGCCTCAAAGTCCATGCTTCCACTCCACAAAGAAGCGTTGAGAAGAAATAACAACGCGACATTCGTAACCGTAGTACCAGGCTTAGATCTCGATTGCAAAAGAGTTTTCTCATTCTATTAAAGCTTGATCTTGATATCTCTATTCGGGTTTTAATCTCCTTTGTCTGATCCCTGTTCTCGTTCAGCCATGTTCCCAAGTATTTGTAGCAATTGACTTTCCCACCACTTATGTTATTAACCAGAAGACGATCCTGGTTATTTTGAGATTTTGCCATCACCATAAATTTTGTTTTCTTTAGATTTATCTTTAGACCAAATTTATTGCAGCTGTTATTTAACCGCTCAACAAGATGTTGTAGGTCTTCTAAACTTTCTGCAAGCAGAACTGTATCATCGGCGTATCTTACATTATTAAGGGTTTCACCGTTTACCGTTATGCCCTCGTGCGCCTCGGACAGATCTTCCTGACATACACTCTCGCTATAGATATTAAACAAAAGGGGTGACAGTATGCAGCCCTGACGTACTCCCCATGTTCTCCACTTTTACTCTCGCTATCTGGCTCCAATATAGATTGCATATGATGCGGATATCTAGATCATCGATATTTTTATTTTCGAGGATTCTCTTTAATTGATCATGTCGAACTTTATCGAATGCTTTTTCAAAGTCTATAAAGCAAACAGACAGCTCCTGGTTCATGTCCATGCATCTCTGTGATAACACGTTTATCGCAAACAGGGCCACGCGTGTGCCCATTCCTTTTCTGAATCCCATTTGGGTCTCACTAATATCCATTTCAAGCTTTTTGTAGATCCGATTGTAAATTATCTTTAGAAAAAGCTTTAAGGTATGACTCATAAGAGATATAGTCCGATAGTCACTACATTCTTTAGCGTTTGCTTTTTTCGGGATTGCCACAAAAGTGGACTGAAGCCAATCCTTGGGTATTATACCAGTTTTATATATTAAGTTGAACAGTTTTAGGAGAATTGAGATTGAATCGTCACTCATCAGTTTTAACAGTTCAACCGGTATATCGTCAGGTCCAGCTGCTTTACCCTTCTTTGCATGTTTTAGGACGTACTCTAATTCCTCTCTCATTATATCCGGGCCAGTATCGTCCAGGAGATCGTCTGATGTTGCACTTCGCTGTTCATCATTAAAAAGGTCTTCAATATATTCTTTCCATCTTTGTACTTTTTTATTCATATCTGTTATGAGAGCACCGTTTTTGTCTTTAAGTTGTCTAGAGTGATTTGATCTTCTTACCCCTGTTATTTCCTTTATCTTCTTGTGTACGTTCAGCGAGTCTAAATTTTTGTCCAGTTCTTCCATTTCTTCACATTGTTCCGACAACCATTTCTGTTTTGCTTCTCTGATTTTTGATTTTATTGTCCTGTCTATATTCTTATACACAGCATTGTTGTTTTTGTTTTTCTTCCTTTCATTCATTAGAGACAATATTTCCCCTGTCATCCATTCTTTGTGTTGCCTTTTTGTCGGCTTCAGGGGCTGCTTTGCAGTCTCTGTTACTGACTGTTTAAAGTTCTTCCATTGTAGATGGACGTCATTTGAGTCTTCGTTGGCCTGTTTTATGCTATCTATGTTTTCGTTTAATGAATCTGCTGTTTTAGACTTCGTTTGTGGATCTCTCAATCTGTGTGTGTCATTTCCTTTTTGTTAGTTGTTTTTATCTTCTTGTACTTCATTTTTATACTAGCGCATACGGGATTGTGGTCGGACCCAATGTCAGCTCCAGGGTATGTTTTCGCTGAGGTAATCTAATTTCGAAAGCACCGTCTGACCAGTATGAAGTCAATTTGATTCCTGACCACTTTATCCTTTCTATCCATAGGTGACTTCCATGTATATAGTCTACGGTGAGGTAGTTTGAAAAAGGTGTTTATAATTACAAGGTCTTCCGTCTGACAGAATTGCCCCAATCGGTCTCCTCGTTCATTTCTCTCTCCTAGACCGTATTTTTCCACAATTGGGTCCACAGGGTCCTGCTTTATTTTGGCATTAAAGTCGCCCATTGTAATGGTTAAATGATGTTTTTCTAGTGACTTTAAAATTTCGTCAAGATCGGAGTAGAACCTCTCTATTTCATCTTCGTCTTTATCAGCTGTAGGGGCATATAACTGTACAATATTAGCAAAGCCTTTCTCAGTTTGAAGCTGAAGTAAGATAATTCTGTCTGAATAGAGAGTAAAGGTACGTCCACAGTTATTTATCTCGTTCGTGACCAAAATGCCTACTCCGTATCGGTGAGAGGGATCGTTGTTTCCCGAGTAGTACATGGTTCCATTTTTCATGGAGTGTTAGCCTGCATCAGGTCACTGCACGTCACTGATTCCAAGAATGTCAAAGTTGAGTTGTCGCATTTCGAGGGCTAGGTTGTTAAGTTTGCCTGCTGCGAATATGTTTTTTACATTCCATGTAGCTATCCTCAAGGCTGACCGGGAGATTCTTAGCACCCTCTGATCATTGAAGATCTGCCCGGGACTGAGGGCCATGTTTGAATTTTCAGCCATGATAATACAACTAGGAAATTAGTTAATGAGGTGGTTTTCCGTTGCCTTCCTCATCGCAGTCTTTCAGCCGGTTGGAGCATCATTTGCTCGTCGCCTTACTATTGCTTGATGCTAATTTGCATAATTCTAGATGATTTATGGCTATCACTTTTAAATAAATAGCGTATAGAGGAATGGAGTGCCCTGATATAACCATGTCGGGTTCAGCACCGTAAACTTTTTTAGAAAAAACTGCCGCCTGGATTTTTGTAACGTTAAATTCTACTTGGTTACTGTCATCCCAAGATAGGACTTCTTCCAAGGCTTGGTTAAGTTGAACGACTTCCTGCTGTCTTTGGATATTGGCATGAGTAGCCAATGTTCGAGCATTCAAAGTGAATGAAGAAATAAGCGTACTGTCATCTGCAAAGCTGTAGATTGGATTCCTGGCCCTGGTCTATGTTAATATAGACTTTTATTTGTCATTTTAGGATGTTAAATGTTTTAATATTTTAACCTAATATAGGTATTTCAATCTAAATAGACGATGCAAAGGTGATATGTAGGTTAAAATGTAGTTTGTACTAGTTATTATGCAAATAAAGTATTACTAATTATTTATTTTATGGATAGTAACATTATTGACTTTCTAAATTCAATTATTTTAATACGACAGTTAATTAGAGTTTAAAATTACTGTTAAAATTATTTTAATTATTTCGTTAGGTAGCATATTAAAACTATAATATGTAATGGTATTTTTGGGATGTCTTTGTAGTAAAACTTTGCTCAGTTTCAGAGATCATTATCCAAAAACTATGGATGTTTAACGCAGGAAAATGTACATGGAAATTGAATACAACTTCATGTAAAATTCAAAAAATAAATATACTCGTATTTAGGGTGGATGGATAGAGCTTTAACAGGCGAATTAGACTTAACTGGAATGTTTACTTGAAATTAATGATTATGTAAATACGTATTTACATTTGTTTACACAATTTCTGCTCTTCCGTTTGACAGATAATCTAATTTTGTTATGAAGGTTTAAAATCAAACTATTTTCTATTTGTCACTCTTTACTTCAAATTGGTTATTCTTTGCCTTCTATTTAGTTTTACTCCTAGTATTTTTTTTACCATTATATTTTCTCCTCTTCTTTCTACGTTATTCTTTGCGATCTAATGAAATCAGTAATTGTTGGTTCTCCATATAGCTGCTTTATTTCTTCATTGTTCCTTTTAACCCATCTCTCCCCTACGTTTATTTTCTCTAAATATCCTTCTTAGTATTTTCCTATTCCATATCTCCAGCTTTTCCTTTTCTTTGTTGTTCAAATCAACATTTCACAGCCATAGGTTACCGACGGTTTACAATTGCTTTATACATTTATAATTTTGCTTTTCTATCATCTATCTCCCTTCACTCTCGCCTCAACTTCAGTATTGATGACACACGCTTGGAACATATCATGGTATCTGTCATTGGCAGGATCGTTGAAGTCGAAGAATTTGAAAATTATATTATTTTTTTTCATTAGTTCCATTTTAACACAATTATTATGAAGAGGGAAATGTCGGCTTTTAATTATAAATAACTCTAAAGCCCTTCTTCTTCAGGTCATTTTTTTCTGGTAATAGTTTCATTTAATTATTCTGTACTGTGAGAATGTCAATTTATATTAACAAAAACGGCATGTGTTGGAGAATGTCAGTTTTTAGTAATAAATATGTCTTTAGCACTTCTTTTACTTAAACGCTTGCTGGGACTAATACCTCTGTATAAAGTACCTTTCATTTAAAACCTCAAGTGATAATGATTAGATTAAGTTCATATTAAATCATTTTTGAAAAATAAGATGTGAAAAATTTTAGACCAGCAGGACTATTATCTACGTTTTCTAAGATTGAGGAAACAGTAGTGAATACTACTCCTAACTCATATTTAAAAAATGTAACATGATATGAGAATCTCAGCACGGTTTTATTAAAGACCCTCTTTTGCATTAGCTCTTTTTATTGATTTAGCCAAGGCTTTCGACTCCGTAATTCAAGAAGTCTCACTTACGAGGGTGATTTAATAAGTAACGTGTTGGAAGACAGATGGTGTTGCTAAGGCAAGTTGATGTTAAGATGACACCACACTGATTCATAGGTTAGTTTGCATTTGGCAGCCATTTCAGTAAGTAGTGTAACGTGTTTGTTGCTAAGATAGGAAAACTGCAGTATCGTTCAGTTCGCTTTTTGCTTTTGGATGGGAAAATGTGTGAGGAAAAAAAAAGCGGAAATGAATACTGTTTATGGGGACCCTTCGCCATCAATAACAACAGTCAGATATTGGTTTAATGAATTTAAACGTGGTCGAACATCCGTTTTTGATGGGGATTGCCCGGGACGCCCATCAGATGTGCTTACCGAGGAAATCATTGAAAAAGTCCACGACATAATTCTCGCAGATCGTCGAAGTAAAGTGCGCGAATTAGCCGAGGCCATAAGTGCGTCGACGGAACCGGTAATTCATATTGTACATAATAAGTTGGCTATGAAAAAGTTGTCGGCCTGATGGGTTGCTCACAGTGGACAACAAACGGGTGCGGTTTTCAACTTCGAAGTTGTGTTTTGGAGCAATTTAAGCGAAGTCTGAAGGACCTTTTGCGTGGAGTTGTCACCGACGACGAGACCAGGATTCATCATTATACACCCAAAACCAAGCAACAGTTAAAACAATGGGTTGCTTCCGGTGAATCTGCTCCAAAGAAGGCGAAGACGGTCCCATCGGCTGGAAAAGTTATCGCGACAATTTTTTGGGATGCAAAGGGCATCATACTCATTGACTTCTTAGAAAAAGGAAGAACGATCACTTGACTATACTATAGTGAGTTATTGGATCGTTCCAGTACATTCATTCGGAGTTGTCGCCGTCAAACTGCATGAACTGCATTATGTATTGTTGTCGCACTCCCCGTATTCACCCGACCTGGCTCCCTGCGATTTCTTCTTGTTCCCAAACATGAAAAAATGGCTTACAGGAAAAAATTCAGCTCAAATGAGGAGGTCATCGCCCAGACAGAAGCGTATTTTAGGGAGTTGGACAATTCCTATTTTTTGGAGAGGTTAAAAAAATGGTAAGGACGTTGGGAAAAGAGGCCTCTGTTGAAAAATAAAAAAAATGTTTTTTAAAAAAATGACGTCTTCAATCCTAATACGGGTACTTATTGAACCGCCCTCATATAGCTATGGTGTACATGGAGTCGCACAGCAGTTGTTTTCGCTCTACCCTGAGGGACGATGAAAATTCCTTAAAGGGTTGGCACCTCTTGAAATCTTTCCGGCGATTCCGAGATATATGCGGGACTCCCACAAAGTTAAGACTTACAGTCACTATTATTCATAATTCTTTCGAATGACGTCCTTAAAGTTATTGTTGTTGTACTTAAAGTACCAAATTACCTTGCGGTGAAGGTTCAGGTTCACATCGTGTATCGTATGTCGGAGTGGATGTTTAGGAAGGAGTTCATCAACAACGAAAAAATTGCTGTGGTATCATTTTCGATTACTGGGAGTGGTGTTGATGTTGAAGATGTCACTGCTGGTGGTACGGCGATGAGTTTAGCTTGATCCATAAAATTATTAGCTGCTAGTCGCTTCGATTGGCCCAACGAATCTATTTAATACGGCCTTAATACCTTATCTAATTAAAGTAAAGATTACGTTCTGAGATCCTAATATTCTCGTCTTTTGATTTACATTTACCACACGGAATCATATATTGTAGTCTTTTAGTAAGTTTTTTTTAATACAAAAGCATGCGCTACGAGTAATATCTGCTCTTACAAGAAGGCAAAGTTGTCGTAAGGTGTTTAAAGAACATTTCATTTTGACTGCAGCTACTCCATATATTTTGAAAGTGTTCATTTTATAAAGAACTATGGCTATTTTTTTGATGAATATTAGTGATAATTATGGATTCTTTCTGTCGACCCCGAATAATCTAATCACCACGATCATCGCGAAACCTCTTGGACCTGACCATAAGAAGCAGGATGTCACCCCATGCCAGAGTGACGACGTCCTCTCTTTGAGTCGTCTTCAGCCCCCAATGATGCTAAATGTCCTCTCAACCTTACATGTTCCGTGACAGTCCCCACAAGGGTGATCAGGAAGTGTCTACTTCAATTGAGAAAGCCACTGAGGTTAGCTCCTTCAGGCCACGATACAAAGTCTTCGACCTATTGATACCCTGGGTTTCGATACCATCGTTCTCTCAAATGTCGATTGGCTTATTCCTTGAAGGCAGCTTCCACCTGTTTCTTGAATACACCTAAAACGGGTTTAGGTCTCCAGAACGGAGTCGTAGCTCCGAGTCTGGCAAGTTGGCCCGACACTTCATTGCCTTGTACCCTCGATATCCGGGGACCCAAAACAACTATTTCATTCCAGCCAACTCATCTGGAGCATCCCTGTACCCTGGTATTAATGCTGAGTTAGTCCGGGGTTGGGCGATTGCCTTGAGTGCCGCCTGACTATCAGACTAGATGTGCTACACCCGCTCTCGGTATAAAACCATATACCATCACAATGGCACAAACCTCTGTTTGGAAAACTTAGGTGCGAAGATCTGTCGTACATCTATAGTTTCTAAACAAACACCTGCCCCTGCCGACTCAACTCCGGCCGAGATCATAAAAGAGAAGAATATTTTCAAGACCTTTTTAACATTCGGGATCCCGCATCCGTACAGATGCCGCCATAACCTCAGTTTCTGTCAAAATTGGGAAGCTGGGTAGTCCGAGCAGGGCCTCAAACGCGGATGTTGAAATATATACCTTTTAGCAGAATGGGGCTTTTTACTTTCTTTCTAAAGGAAGTAGTGCATTAGTAAAAATTGCCCTCCTAGAATTTTAGCATCCCTAGATCACGACAAACATAGCTCCCCAATATCGTCGGTCTGTCCGTGTGTCTATGTCAGTATATATCTCTATATGTTGGCACGTTAACTCCCGAACAAAAAGAGATACCTATTTTAAATTTGGTCAAGTTTGGTTATGAGAAATGGACTTTTTATTGAAATACGGAACAAATTTTAACCACGACATTATTATTATTATATTAATGAGGGTGATGGAGAGGTTGTATCAAATATATCGTTATATATCCTTTTTAGAGTAGAACAATGTAAGAGTTGTTATTGTTATTTCCAACAAATTATGGTTGAACGTTAATGAGGAGGAGGAAGTTGGAGGGGTTGTTTCGGATATATCGTATTATATATCCCTCTCAGGTTTCTTGGAGTCTAGGAATTCGGAAATTGTGTTTTCTTTATTGTTTTCAGTTATTTGTGATATTAAGGGTTAATGTGGTGAGGGTAAGATCAATTTTGTGTATTTTTAACAATGCTAGGATAGTTTACCCTGGTTTTTGGTTTGGGTAATGAAAGAACTTTAAGCATTAAACATTTAGAAGGGTAATTCGGTGGAGGAGGGGGTTAGATGGGGCGGTTTCAAATATATCGACTTATACGATCTTTTCGGTGTTCTTGGAGTAGAGAAATTTGAAAATTGTGTTTATCAATTTTTGACAGAAGTAGTATATAAACAGATGTGACTTCATATATATATATATATATATATATATATATATATATATATATATATATATATATATATATATATATATATTGACTTTCCAACTGTATCTGTAAGGAAACTACTTTGTAAATAACTTTATCAACTTTAGTTCTTTAGTGTGAGAAAGTCAAATTCAGTATTTCTTTTAGGATTGCGCGTTTGCGAGAAAAGTACTGGTAAATTAGTTTACTTTCTTTTTTAATAATTAGTTTTTAACTTGGAGTTTTCAAGAGGAAATCCAATATCTGATGAAGTTTGTTCAATTGTTGTGCTAGACAACATTTTACGAACTAAAAGACATTAGTAAAGGAAAAGTTTTTAATTATAAAATCATTTGAAGTGCCTGATCTGGCGACTTATTCTTATTTATCGTACTGTTTTACATAAAATTCTTAATCCAGTGTAAAAGTCCCAAGAGAGGAGTTTTGTGAACATTTCTTCTTTACTAACTATTATATTATGTATTATTTCTTGTTTGTTAAATCAACACATATCCAATATCAAATTCCCTCTCCTGTAATATATATATATATATATATATATATATATATATATATATATATATATATATATATATATATATAGTAGAACTCCGGTTATCCGAGGTAACGGGGGGAGGCACCCCCCTCGGATAACTGAAAACTCGGATAATCCGGATTTATTTTTCATTCATTCAAAAAATAAACACCAATACTTTAAACCGATGTATGAACGTTTTTAACATATAAATAGGTACATACATTATAAAACAGTGAAATAGGTATCTATGCGCTTCTGTTTCATATTGCATCTTCTTTTTCTCGCTGCAATGTTTCTCCATCTATTAAGAAGAAGCAAATCCGCTGGGGTTGTCTCTGGTTGTTGTTCGATATACCTCAAAGCTTTTTCCAAAGAAGCAAAACCTTCTTGATGAGAGATTTTAGTGGGAGACTGTTCATCCACCGCCGCCTCGTCATCGTCATCTGATTTTTCGGTTTCCTGAAAGGCATTTGTTATTTCTTCAATACTCATTTCTTCTTCTAAATCATCTGCTGTAATCCATTCAACAACATCTTCTCTTGTCACATTGTCGCAACCTTTTAATTTTTGCATTAATTCAAATAAACTTTTTTCTTTTTCTTCTATCTCGCTGTCAAAATTTGACAGGACATTTCTCCACAGCTAATTCATTTAATGGAGTATCATCTTCACTGTCATTATAGTCCTCAAAATCAATAACTTTTAACCAAGATTTTTGAATAGTGGTAGTACGCACAGAATCCCAAGCTTGACTTACCCAGTAAATAACGTTTTTTAGTGTAACCTTTCTCATCCCATTGATAATATCCTCCTTTTCTGTGTATACTAACAGATGTTCAAGATATAAAACGCCTATAATTTTTTTTAATGTTTTCGAGGATGCCTTGATCCATTGGTTGCATTATGCTGATTACATTTAGAGGAAAAAATTTTACAACAATTTCGCCCACATGAAGTCCTTCTCCAGGGTGAGAGGAGGCATTATCCATTAACAAAATTGCTTTAATAGGAAGACGGTTTCTGTTCAAAAATTCACAGATGGCACGAACTCTTCTTCAAACCAGTTAGTAAATAAGGTCGCATCCATCCATGCGCTCTTCTGAGTTTTGTAATAGACTGGTAGGGCTTTGGGTGAGATGTCTTTTAAAGCTCTTGGACGTGCAGACTTGCCAATCACCATCAGTGGGATTTTGTGCTTGCCAGATGCATTGGAACATACCATTATAGTTAATCTTTCCTTACTTCGTTTGTGCCCAGGAGCTGATTTTTCCTGTCGAGATGCCAATGTTTTTGATGGAAGCATTTTATAATTTAGACCAGTTTCGTCACAGTTGTAAATTTGATCACATGTGTATCCACAATCTTCGATTTGCTCTTTAAAGTTCTGCTTAAACTTCTCAATTGATGACACTTCAGCAGAAAGTTTTTCATCACATACAGTCAGTTGTCGTACACCGTATCGTTTTTTTTTCCAGCGGTCAAGCCATCCAGAACTGGCGGTAAACTGATCTATCTCTGGGAATTGCCTACTAATCATTATTGCTTTCTGTTGTAAAATTGGACCTGACAGAGGCACACCTTTTGATCTCTGTTGGTTAAACCACATGAATAAAGCTTCGTTAACCTTTTCATAGTCGCCGGTTTTCATTGATTTTCTTCCTGAGGACGAGGAGGCTTGATTTATACACCACTCTTCTATTTTTGTGCGGTTTCTCGTCCAATCTCCAACTGTTACCTCACCTACTCCATAATCTCGTGCAACCACTTTAATTGTCTCTCCTGCTTCAATTCTTCTGATGGCTTTTAATTTTTCTTCAAAAGGAACGACGATTTTTTTACGCTTGTTTTGTGCTCCATTATAATACGACAAACAAGAATTCAAACAAAGCAGTTCGTATTAATTACACTTAACTACCAGAACTTCAACCAAATAAATTATGTGAGTATACTCGTACTTCTCCGTAGTAAACGCTATAACGCACTGCATTCACGCAAATTTACATGATGAAAGAGTCCAAAAACATAAATAGGGGAAGCCCTCACACGGGCCTTCGGGGAATCCTCCTGGTCCGTGCTTCTATATATATATATATATATATATATATATATATATATATATATATATATATATATATATATATATATATATATCTTATAGAGCAACTGCTACTTGCAGTATGTTAAAAATATTGAGACAAATTTAAAGCATAACACCAAACAATTTTGGAATTTCATTAACAGTAAAAAGGGGGGCAAGTCCACCCCTACCTTAATAAATCTAGACGAGCTAACAGGGACGGATGGACAGACTATTGTGGAAATTTTTAAGTCTCATTTTCAGGGTGTTTATAGGTCGGATACTGACGGTGGTGAGCCTGGGCTTGAGGATGTTGGGGATAGTGGTGGATCATTCTCCTCTGTTGAGATCTCCCTGGGGGAGGTGTTTTGACTATGTGTCTAAACTTGACATAAATAAGGGACCGGGTCCTGATGGTATATCTCCCAGATTTTTAGTTGACTGTGTCTATGCTTTGGCCAAACCCCTCCATATGCTTTTTAAAATGTCCCTAGAGAGCGGTGTTTTTCCTGACCAATGGAAATATAGCTTCATTACTCCAGTATTTAAGTCCGGCGACAAATCAGACGCTAAAAATTATCGACCTATTTCCATTCTAAGTTCTATTCCAAAAGTATTCGAAAAAATTGTTTGCGACAAATTAAAACCATTCATAAAACCTTTTTTGGTTCCGGAACAGCACGGTTTCGTTGGTGGCAGATCGACGGCTACAAACCTAATCTTGTTGGTTCAAAGTACTATTGATGTAATGGAGGCGGGTGGTCAGGTTGACGTGGTTTATACGGATTTCAGCAAGGCCTTCGACACAGTCAACCACGATATCCTGATAGGGAAGTTAAGAGGTTATGGGTTTGGTGGAGCACTACTGAATTGGTTGACCTGCTACCTTACATACAGAAAACAGTTTGTTAAAGTAAAGGGCTTTGTGTCGAGTGAGGTGTCTGTTGCATCGGGTGTGCCGCAGGGTAGCCACCTGGGCCCGTTGCTGTTTAATATATTTATTAACGACCTACGAAAGGTGATTCTATCTTCAAGGCCCTTGTTTTTTGCAGATGACTTGAAATTGTCTACGGCAATTCATTCTGTTGACGATGCTATGAGACTGCAGGGAGACTTGGATAAGGTGAGTGAGTGGTGCAGAAGAAACAAAATGAAACTAAATATTCAAAAATGTAAGATTATGTCGTTCTTTCGAGTGAAAGTTCCGCTTTTGTATGATTACAGTATTAATAATTGTCTTCTCGAAAGAGTCTCCTCATTGTGTGACTTGGGTATTTATTTGGACACTAAGCTTGATTTTCATATTCATTATGACTTTATTACTAACAAATGTATTAAACTCCTTGGCTTCGTCTGTAGGAATACTAGGGATTTCCGGACCGTAGATAGCGTGAATATTTTATACAAGGCCTTGGTGAGATCTTCTTTGGAGTATCTGTCATGTGTGTGGTCGCCATCGTATGCTGTGCATATTGAGGGTGTTGAAAGGGTACAGAGGAAGTATGCTAGATATGTCTCTTGCAAATTTAAGTGGAACATCACTGCCTATGGGGACCAGCTACGAAGACTTCAGCTGCAATCACTTTCAAGACGAAGGAAAGTTGCTGATATATGTTTCTTATTTCGACTTGTAAATGGTCATATAGACTGCTCTGATCTCTTGAGTCTGATAAATTTTCATGTTCCACCAAGATCAACAAGGGACCACGTACTCTTTGCCCCGAGGTACCACAGATGTAACTATGGCCTATTCTCGCCGATCACTAGAATCACTAATGGTGCCAGTGAAGCGGATCTTGATTTTTTTAATCTCTCTTTAAAACGTTTAAAAGAAAAACTGTTGACAGTCCACTGAGTTTTTGAAATGATAATTACTGGTGTTGTTATTGTATTGTATTGTTATAAGTTTACTATATTATTGAAATTTTTCTGTAAATACTATGTATAAAATGGGTCTGCCCGTAGATAAATAAATAAATAAATAAATAAATAAATATATTAATAGAAGAGGAAGGTCAGTAAAAGGGTTTACTGGTAACAACCAAGAGGGTTTTTAACTTAAGAATAGCCCTTAGGATTACAGAGTGAACAAAAAGGTCTTAAGGTTTTTAGTAACGATAGTTTTATTCTAATATCGAGCTTTCCATGCCAGTTCGTACATCATCTTCAGGATGTAGGAGACACAGAAAGAATCCTCATCAGGCAAAGAACCAATTGAAAGAATATATCGTATTTTATCAAGAAGAAAGGAAGATGCCCTATCATAATTTATGATATTTTTTAAAAAAGATTTATTTGATTCGAAAGGATACTTACTGAATAATCACAGTTGGCAGGAGAAAACGATCTATGCAGTCGTGGGGAAAGGAAGTGTTGACACATGATTTTAAAAACAATAATTACCAACGAACTTATTTTTATACACATAAATTCACAACAATAAACATAGGTATGTTTTTTCAATTAGATAAAAATCATACTTGGGGATTAATAGAATTTTTAAAAAATTTTTAAAATTTAAAATTTACACCATCATTTTTTATCCCAGTTGACACGTGCTCGGCCATTTTGAAATAATCTAGTAATTTTAATTTATACAGTTGTTAATGCTGTCGGAAACTAAACTTGTGTGTTGAGAAGAATTAACAAAAGGTCAAATTAAGATCGTTCAAACGGATGAAAAATAGAAGAAAATAAGAAAAGTGAAGAATTTATGCATTATCAAAATTCAAAGAAATTCTGGTGTAAGAATCATTAGTTTTTATTTTTTTAGTATGTTCTTGGGCCAACAGATATGTGTAAATGGAACTTAAACCTTCGACGTCTTTTTTATGGTTTAGACTATTCTGGCAGTTCTTTATATAGCCCATTTCCAAAAAATTCCGTCTGAACATGTTATTTTCGGTGTCCAAAATGAAGGTTTCGTTATAGTGGACTTTATGATCATATTTACTGACATGTTGACTGAGACTGGTAGAATTTGGTTTGTGCTTACAGTCGCTTATATGTAAAGCGATTCTTTTTGATAATTCTTGCGATGTCTGACCTATGTAAATAGACTCACATTCACAGTTAATTCCATAAACCACACCTGACTTTTGACAAAGATCAGTTTACTATTTTTTATAAGAGTCATAATACCCAAGCTTCTTTAAATTGTACTGAGCTATTTTAACATTAGTGCCTCTGCAAAGTGCGATAACTGGGAAAGACCTTCTATGTGCTGTAACTTTCCAAATTTTATCTCAGTTGATATTAAATTGTTTCAAATATTTCTTTATCTAGGTCTATTAATCGGTTGGAAGGTTTTTTTTTCATGATAGATTTCGGATATTCGTTAGCAATTAGAACGTTTTCTATTAATTTGAAATTTTTTTCTTTAAATATAGGATGACAGATTCTGTTAATTCTGTTCCTTAGTGCTGTTATGATGTTTAATTTTTGTTTGAACAGATGATAGGAGTGATAAGGTATATATCGTCCAGAGCTTGTTTTTTTCTATACCAGTCTAATTTTTTTATGTTGTCAGGTCGAACTACCCTTGTGTCGAGAAAAGGAACCGAGTTGTCAGATTCAGTCTCTATTGTGAATTGTAGTTTTTCGTTGAAAGAGTTCGATGTGGTCTTCTTTATTTACAAACATCCCTCTAAATTTAGTTTCTTCCATTCTTACTGAACACTTTATTCTGATTGAGCCCAATTGTAAGATACCAAAGGAACAATTGCTAGAGATTATCACTTATTTATATAATAATACTTTTTTATCATTTAACAATAATTTCTATAGACAAAAGGTTCTTATGGGTGGATCAGCCTCACCAGTGCTTGTCGAGATTATTATGAATCAGTATCATTCTCAATCAGTTATGGCTTAACTCAGCTTATTGACGAACCAACACGGATCCCTGATCGAGACAAGGAGTTCGCCAGTCTTCTTGATCTGTTTTTAACCACCAAACCGTAAACCCGCCGCGCCGTTAGGTTCTTCCGACCATAAACTACTTTTGACATCGAGTATCCTGCCAATCAGTGACAGAGAGGCGCCTAGGCAGCGCAAGATTTGGCACTACAAATCTGCTAAATGGGAAGATCTCATGGAATACTTTCGAACTTTCCCTTGGATGGACATTTGTTTTCGATCCGATAACCCATCTGACTGCGCCAGGGAGGTCTCCGATGTTATTTTGGCTGGTATGGAAGCTTACATCCCTTTTTCGAAGAAATGCTCCTCCAACGGCAAGCCTTGGTTCGACCGAAAATGCAAAGAAGCTGTTGCTTCTAAACATATTGCCTACCGACAATGGCGTGAAAATCCTAACACCGTAAATCGTAACACCTTTGTTCATGCCCGGAACAGATGCAAGGGAATTATCGACGAAACCAAGGAGGCACACAATCAACGAATTAGAAACAAACTTCTCGCTTGTCCCAACAATTCCAGGTCCTTTTGGGCAGTCGCTAAGGCAGTTAGTCAAAATTTTACCAAATCCACCATACCACCACTCACACGGCCAGATAATTCCATTGCAACCACACCTGTTGAGAGAGCGAACTTGTTGGCTGAACTCTTTGCTTCACATTCTACTGTTGATTTCCTAGGAAAAACACCACCTACTATTCCCATATTGCAGTCAAGGATGCCCGATGTTGTCTTCAGACAGCGCATCATAAAGCGTATTTTAATGAAGCTAGACACCAAGAAGGCTTCTGGCGCTGACGGAATACCTGCCATAGTTCTCAAAAACTATGCAAGGGAACTAACACCAGTTTTCTGTAGACTTTTTAACCTATCCTACAGAAAGGGAATATTTCCGTCCTGCTGGAAATGTGCCACGGTTCAGCCGATACCTAAAAAAGGTAAGAAGACCTTGCCAAATAACTACCGACCAGTCGCACTGCTTTCAATAATATCGAAAGTCATGGAAAAGGTTATCAATGAGCATCTTCTAAAATATCTTGAACGATTCAATATTATTAGCGATCACCAATATGGTTTTCCTAAACATAGATCAACAGGAGATCTTCTGACTTATGTAACACATGTTTGGAACAACGCAATTGAACACTTTGAAGAATCTCGAGCGGTTGCTCTTGACATATCCAAGGCATTCGACCGTGTTTGGCACGATGGACTGTTGGCTAAGTTACGCTCTTATGGTATATCTGAAAGGTTCTGTTTGTGGCTCTCATGTTTCCTCAGAGAGCGTTCTTTACGAGTGGCGGTCGACGGATTTCTTTCTAACACCCTCACTATCAACGCCGGTATGCCTCAGGGCTCCATACTGTCTCCTACTCTCTTTCTCATTTACATTAACGATCTGCTGGAAAAGACCGGGAATCCAATCTATAGCTTTGCAGATGACAGTACGCTTGTCTCTTCATTCACCTTGAACGCTCGGACATCGGCTGCTCAGTCGAATATCCGCAGACAGCAGGAGGTCGTTCAACTTAACAAAGACCTGGAAGAAATTCTATCTTGGGGTGACAGTAACCAAGTGGAATTTAACGCTACAAAAACCCAAGCGGCAGTTTTTTCTAAAAAAGTTAACGTTGCTGAACCCGACATAGTTATGTCGGGGCACTCCATTCCCCTAGCATCGTCGCTCAATTTGTTGGGCGTTAGTTTGGGAGCAAATATGTCTTTGCATGAACATGTTGCAGGCATAGCAAGGAGAGCTTCTCAAAAGTTGGGAATATTATTTAGAACTAGAAAGCTTTACACCCCACAGCAACTGTTAATTCTTTACAAACCCAAATTCGACCAACTATGGAATACTGCTCCCACGTTTGGGGCTCCGCTCCCAAACATACACTGCATTTGTTGGATTCTGTTCAGAGAAGAGCGGTCCGTCTGATTGGGGACCCGGAATTGACCGGCGGCCTTGATTCACTGGAATATCGAAGAACGGTTGGCGACTTGAGTCTGTTCTACAAGTATTTTCATGGAAAGTGTTCGAAGGATGTAGCCCGCTTAATTCCTCCCAAAGCGGTGCATGTTAGAAATACACGTCGCGCTGGTGCTTCGCATCCGTATGAGGTTCAGCTTGTTACTCCGCGTACAACGCTTTTCAAGCAATCTTTTATATGGAGAACGTCATCCCTTTGGAATAATTTGCCCAGCGCTGTGTTTCCCACCGAGTACAATTTACAGCGATTCAAGAACAACGTGAATCGCTTTTTCCGCACTCGTGCCGCTCCTGCAGCGCTTTAGGGACTTCCCTGCAGCACGTGAGCTAGACCCAAAAAAAAAAGTTACTCTATTATGTCATCGAAAGGGTGAATTTAGAATTCCCTTTTCTTTTCCAATATGTAGATGATTTCTTGGTAGCTCTACCTGAGAGCGAAGTTCATGGTACTCTCGACATTTTTAACTCTTTCAATAAATATATACATATATAGACGGGGCCATCCCATACCCGAAAATAAAATTCACGAAAAAAAATATTCAAAGGTGCCAATTTCTTCCTTAAAACGTCAAGCTTTCAAATGCAACGTAGCCCTTTGGAAAAAATAAGATGGCGGCTCAATATGGCGGCTAGAAAAAAAAAATCAGGATCAAATACAAACAAATGATGCTTTCTAAGCGAAATTAAGTTAACTGAACTTCAAAACTGAGAAAAAATGTAATATTGATGTAATACTTAGAGTAACCAACATAATTTTATTTAATACTAACATGGCCGGTCCAATATGGTACCTAAAACTGAAAATTACAAGAAAAATGAGCAATTATGGACATTTCGCAGTGAGACAGCACTTCTTACCGAAGCACTATTGCTGACTCATCATATAATAGAAATTAACAACCTAACCAAGCCTAATCTACTTCGAAGAAAGGCAACTTATCCTAACAAAACTTAATGCATCATATCTTACACAACAGAAAGGAAAATTAACGTACAAGTAATAAAATTCTTGGCGTCATAATTAACAAAGCAGAGCTTAAAACTAATGCAGCAGATTCTAACCTGTTTCAAGGCAGTTTAACCTAAATTAACCTCAGTCCGCTTAACCTAACTTAGCCTTTTGAGTTTCTTTTCAGTATATGTGTAATTTTTGTAAACGAAAGTGATAATATTTGTAATATTATCACACTATTAAAAAGGGTTTTTTCCAGTATGGATTCGATTATGAGTACCAAGGTTGTTAGCTAGAATGAATGATGTTTTTCTACCTTTACGCCGAAAAAGTTTCTTTAGAGTATTATTGGATATGACGTGTGATATGATGTCCAGACTACTAGGTGGCTTTTAAAACTTCTCTTATGATTTTGGAATAGACACAAATTATTAAATGCAAAGATACAACTATGCACATAATAAAGGTATATTTACACAAAGGTAGTATTTTTAAATAAGTTTAATAGGAATACTATTTTAAAAAAATAGTAATCTCGACGTAATTCGTAAGTTAGCTTTGAGAGGCAGCAGCAGCAAGATCATAGTATCGAGTAGCAGCAGCAGTAAGAGCACCTGAAAATGCCAAATGAGATTTTGGAGAAACGTAGTGCAAATTCATTGTTAGAAGAACGAATTGAAACCGGGAATTTTAACGTATTACATTCCACCATTCGTGAAAACCTCTATTGTAACATATATATTTATACATATATATATATATATATATATATATATATATATATATATATATATATATATATATATATATATATATAAACTCCTGGACAAAATTAACGCAACAATCTGAAAATTAATTTATCTTTTTCTTATGTCAGTTTTAAAGTTTATCGAGTATTTGAATAGTAAGCTATGCATATTTTGTTTCGTTGTTCATGACAGAAATCAAAACAATTCATTTAGATTTACAATTTTAAAGAATTCTTTAAAAGTAAGCTTATAAATTGTTCCCTTTTTCAAAGTAATACGTTTTTGTGGTAGACTGTTTTATTTTTGACCCCGAAGAATTAGAAAAATGAATCGAACAAGGAATTTAACTGAACACGAGGTAGTGCGAGCCTCAGTTTTATTGGACGAGGGATATTGTCAGAGTTATGTTGCCAATTTGTTAGGCAAACATCGTTCCACAATAAGTCGTATGGTAAGACGCTTGAATGAAGTAGGAACTTATTCTAGAAGGCTAGGACAAGGGCGAAAACGATGCCCCAGCGACCTAGATAAACGTTTTTTTTAAGACAATATGCTTTAAGAAACGGGACTGTCACTAGTTCTATAATAAGAAACGAACTCGAAGCTGTTCGCAATGTCACAATTTCTTCTAAAACAGTTAGAAGACGGTTAAATGAAGCTGGATTAAACAGTAGGAGACCAGCCACTGCGCCCTTGCTTACTAGAGAGAACAGAGTTGCCAGGTTACGTTTTGCTCGAAATCACGAAAACTGGTCTGTGGATGATTGGAAACAAGTTTTCTTCACAGACGAAACTAGGGTTAGTCTAAAACATCCAGATGGTCGTGAGCGAGTATGGCGAAGACCAGGAGAAAGGTTTGCTCCTTGCAATATCTCTGCAAGGATTCCATTCGGCGGTGGTTCTGTTATGTTCTGGGGTGGTATCTGCTTTGATGCTTGCACAGAATAAGTTCCTGTCTGTACGAGATCCATGAATGCTGACTACTATCTTGAGAATATTGTAATAGAACATGTGATGCCTTTCGGTCATTTTGTGGGGCCCAATTTCCTGTTTATGCAAGACAACGCTCGACCTCACGTGGCTAGGGAGGTACTCGATTATCTTAATCGAGTTGATATACCGATTATGCAATGGCCACCAAAAAGCCCGGATCTGAATCCGATAGAACATGTATGGGATCACCTTAAGAAAAATGTGAAATGTCATATACCTGCACCTAAAAACCTGAGGGACCTTGAAAATGCAGTTATCACAGAATGGGAGCAACTTCCTCAAGATTTTATCCAAAATTTAATTAGAAGCATGCCTAGGCGCATAAACGCTGTCATCCGAAGTAGAGGAGGCAACACACGCTACTAGTGTCCCAGTTACACCATTAATTTTGCTACTAGTGTCCCAGTTTATTTTTTTCATTATTACATAATTTCAACGATTTTGTTATTAGGTCTTAAGAATAATCGAATCGAATCTTGTAGAGAAATTTGGTAGCTAATTCACTTTTAAAGTATCTGAATAAGTTTTTTCTAACTTTTAGTGTAACCAATGTTCATAAAAAATTATTAAAATTAATTCAATATAGAGATTTGTATGATTTAATATATTGTTGCGTTAATTTTGTCCAGGAGTATATATATATATATATATATATATATATATATATATATATATATATATATATATATATATATATACCAGGTGTACTAGTATGAAATGCGGATTTTCTTTCTAAAAAAACATGTTAAATTCGAAAGAATGATAAAAAGTACTTTATTCAAAGTATGCTCCATCGCTTGTTCCTCATTTTTCCTATCTTTCGGGCAATTTGTGAATACCACGCCAGTAAAAATCTTCTCCTTTTGCTGCGAACCATTCATCGAGCCATTTTTTCACATCTTCGTACAAACCAAAGCGCTGCTCAGCAGATGCGTGACCCATCGATGCAAACAAGTGGTAATCGGAAGGAGCCAAGTGCTTCCAACGTGTCTCGAACTGGTTTTGCCGTATGTGATGGAGCATCGTCATGAAGAAAAATGACTTTGTGTTGCCTCTTTCGGTATTCTGGCCTTTTTTCAAGCAGCGAACGGTTCAAATCAGTTAATTGTTGTTGGTAACTAGAATTAACAATTTTTGAAACGCCGAAACCATCGTTCACATGTATCTTGCGATGTGGAGCATGTTCACCATAAGCTTCTCAAAGTAATCGGTATGATTCCACAGCAGTTTTCTTCAAATGAAAACAAAAAATTAATGATGTCCGCGAATGCTCTTTGTTCGGTATAAATTTCGACATATTGAACACAACACTATGCACACACTTTTCCTATTTATCACTCGTGCGAGTCTGACATTTGTTGATGACACAATAAAATATAGCACAAACTGCATTAGTGCACCATCTGTTGTCTGAAATCCGCATTTCATACTTGTACACCTGGTATATATATATATATATATATATATATATATATATATATATATATATATATATATATATATATATATTTATATATATGTCGATAATTATCGGTAAATTGATAGTTATCAATATATATCGATAATGATCGACAACTACCGTTATATCGATAATATTCACCAAATTTAGAAGGTAATATATTTTTTTTAAAGAGAGAAACACCTAGTCCTTGTATTTTCGTATAAATTTTACCGATAAATTGCTAGTTATTGTTAAAAATTCGATGCTCAAAGCAGAGAGACTTCCAGAAACCCTCTCTTTCTCTCTTCTAAAGATGGTGACTACTAGCGATATATCGATAGTTATCGATATATATTGATCAGTATCAATATATTGATAGTTATTGACATATGGATTATATATATATATATATATATATATATATATATATATATATATATATATATCATACATATATATATATATATATATATATATATATATATATATATATATATATATATATATATATATATATATATACAGTCGACACTCTATATAGTGAAAGATCAAAATGTTGACCGAAATTTCACTATAGAGAATTTTTCACTATATAAAGAGAAAATCCGTATATATTGCTATGTATGTAAGATATTCTAGGTCTTGAAAAAATTCCTCTATAAAGAGTTTTTCACTATATAGAGTTTCACTATAAACAGTGTCGATAATATATATATATATATATATATATATATATATATATATATATATATATATAAATATATATATATATATATATATATATATATATATATATATATATATATATATATATATATATATATATATATATATATATATATATATATATATATATATATATATATATATATATATATATATATATATATATATATATATATATATATATATATATATATATATATATATATATATACATAAATGTATATATATATATATATATATATATATATATATATATATATATATATTCGTCCATTTGTTATATATCGGTATATCGGCAGATATTTTGTCTACATCTCGACAAGGACTTAGTAACGCCACAGGTGCAAGGCGAGTTAATCAAATTAATATGAAATTTTGAAAAAATTCTGTATTATTCTCCATAAAGTGTGGGATGAGCGAAAATTATCACGAGTGCATTATGTTTGATAATTTATCTTGTATAAAAAAACTATGTTACTTGACAATATGGTGAAGATTTTTTGTGGACAGTTACGAATTATAAATATTGTATCTATGATAATTTTAGTAAATGTATTAATGTATTAATAGTTTGTCAATAAAAGTTTTTGTAATCTAAATCATAATTTTATTGTAAAATAGATAGTATTTGTTTTAAAATCACTTTTTCATATTACATTTAAGATAAAATATTGAATAGAAATAAAAAGAATGAACCAGACCTTTTTTAGAGCAAAAGCGAAAAAAAATGGAATTTTTGTAACAAAATTTTTTTTTCTATATGCTTTATTTTTCCTTCTAACCATCTTGAAGAGTATAAAATTTTGCATATTTTTTAAAAAATAAAGCTTCCTACGACCTTCTGCCCACAAGAAAAATCCATGATAAATTTTGGACTCTAAATATTTTTTAATAAAATTTGGCCCACTTTTTTGTTAATATAAAAGCTATAGTCTTCTATATTTTGAAGCTGTAATATCGAATTGAACGGAAGTTACCCGTAAAAAACCATTTTCCAGTTTGCCGTATTAAATAATTTTTTTTTAAGTTATGTACTTAATATGTAATCTACGCTGTTTTTTAGGCAATTTTACGACGAGTAAAATGAATTTTTGTTTGTCGCATAACAACGAACAAAAGCTAAAATATTTAAGAAAAAGTGAGCAGAAACCGTTAAAGTGTAAAAAATACACTAAAATAGTAGAAAATTGATCTTGCAGTCAAAATTGCGCTGCGAAAACTCGTTTACGTTATGTTGGGCCTGTTTTAAAGTAGTTAAATCGATTTCCAAACTCTACCCAAAAATTTCCAAAAATCATGAAAATTTTACGGCATTTGCCTCCACTATTGCAGTAAGTTATTATTTAGTGAGATTTTATTAAATTTCTGATAAGTTTATTACCTTCACGTAAGTAAATGAAAGTAAATATGTGGTGCCGATCGTTTAGTTTAAAGCTTTTAAGTAATTCTGCTTCTAACGAAACTAAAGATTCAGACGATATTATTTTACTGCTTTCTAGGGTTTTATGTAGCAGCACTAGTCTAATGAAATTTAATCAAAAAGGGAATTAAAGATGGTTTAAATTAGATAAAAGTCCGCTTTATTTCAAATTTAATTTAAAATTTGAGCTCAGTACTAGTCCTTATGCTTATAAGATGATATATTCAATATTAGTCCTACAACGACATAGAAGTGAAGAAAAATAGTGACAGTAAAAAATCGAATCCACTAAAACAAGAGCCTGAAACATCAAAGCAACCTCGACGATCAAGTCTCAATAGCAAAGAAAAATTGACAGCGAAATTAATAAATGAACTAACTACACTGGTCAACAAAAAAAAGAAAATTGCTTGTTTCCTGTGATTTTTTTTTGTTTCTATCTCAAATTGACGCGTATTTTTTAAATATGTCAACAATTTTTCTCTAACAGCTTTTGTTTTTGAGTTATAGCTAACTACCCTCATTTACTATTTTTACGTAGATTTTCGTTTTTTATTGGACACTAAAATATATTTTGTTGTTGTTTTAGATATGGCTTCGTCAAGAAGATGTTGTGTGCTTAATCCCGATTGTTTTTGCTATATTTGTGGTGAATATATATTTGCAAAATATCGAAAACCTATATCGGACTTTGTGAAAACTGCGTATCATCATTACTTTAAAATAAAATTGTGTAATCAGGACAAGCCATGGGTTCCTCATATTGTATGCCAGAAATGTGTGGTATGTCTACGGTTATGGTCCAGTGGAAAAAGAGGTGCAATAATGTTCGTAACACCCATGATTTGGCTAGAACCTCGAAACCATCATGACGATTGCTACTTCTGCGTTGTGAAAAATAAACGGAATTAACCCTGGAAATCGAAGTAAGTGGTCATATCCTAACTTATCTTCTGCTCAACGACCTCAATTAAAATCACAAGAGGTACAACCCAGCACATCTAAATCTTCTGATGATCCAAATCTCTGTGAACCCGAACGAAATACATCAAGTGAAGACTCTGATTCAGACTACAAATGTAGCCTTTCAGAACCTCAACCATTTAATCAGAAAAAACTAAATGACTTAGTAAGAGATCTGAACTTACCAAAAGAAGCTCATCTCGTTTAAAAGAAAAAATTTGCTTACTCCGGAAACCAACATTACATTTTATCGTACCCGAGAAAAAAATCTGTTACCGTATTTTTCTCAAGAGAAGGATTTAGTTTTTTGTAACGATGTTGGTGGTATTTTGCAGCAGATGGAATTAAAACAGTACAGTACCAACCTAGTGATTGGCGTCTTTTCATAGAGAGCAGCAAAAGAAGTTTAAAGTGTGTTTTGCTTCATAACGGTAACAAGTACGGATCTATACCTATTGCACATTCGACGACTTTAAAAGAAGAATACGTAAATGTTTCTAAGGTTATGGAAAAAATTAAGTATCAAGACCACAAATGGGTCATTTGTGTTGATATGAAAATGGTTAACTTTCTTTTAGGTCAACAAGGAGGGTACACAAATTTCCCTTGTTTCATGTGTCTCTGGGATAGTCGTGACAAACAACACCAATAGTCACAAAAAGTTTGCCCAGTGCGGGAAGAGCTAAAAGTTGGTACAAAAAATGTTATAAACATGCCTTTAGTTAGCCGAGACCGCATCATACTTCCACCACTTCATATTAAACTCGGCATAATGAAACAGTTTGTGAAGGCGCTTGACAAAAGTGGCGAATGTTTTAATTTTCTTTCACGCAAGTTTCCAGGATTAAGTTCAGAAAAATTGAAAGCTGGTATTTTTGATGGGCCACAGATTAGGCAACTCGAGAAAGATCCTAATTTTGTCAAATCAATGACTGAAGTCGAATCCAAAGCTTGGAATTCATTTGTTTTGGTTATGAGTAGCTTCCTAGGCAAAAAGAAATCTGACGACCATGTCGAGCTTGTTGAGTGCATGCTATCGAACTTGCAAGAGCTAGGGTGCAACACGAGCATAAAAATCCACTTCCACAAAATCTGGGTGATTTTAGTGAGGAGCAGGGTGAAAGATTTCATCAGGATCTTCGGACAATGGAAGAGCGTTATCAGGGGCGGTGGGACTCACATATGATGGCAGACTACTGCTGGAGTTTGCAACGAGATCTACCTAAAGTCGTTCATTCAAGGAAATCTTATAAAAGATCATTTGCTAGTGTTCAATAGAAATTTTGTTAACATAATATATTATTTTTTTGTATTTTTTTGGCAAAATAATAAAACTGTATATTTCAAAAGGTAAAGCTGTTAGCAATCTCCCAGTATTTTTTTCATAGTCAGGGTCATAGAAATACCCAATAACAGAAAAAAAATAAAGGAAACAAGACTTGTGTTGACCAGTGCTATTTATTATAAATTGGCAATAAAATATTATGTAAATTCTTTGGAGGATATGAAGAAAGCAGTTTGGGCGACTTATTTAAAATATCTACAGACGAGAATCCTCAGTATTCTTATTGTCCTCCAGGTAGAGACAGTTGATGTAATTGGCAGAAAGCTAAAGCTGAAGGGACATTATCTTTTGTCCATAAGGCTCCATTACCTGAGATAATACAAACGGCAATAAAACCCATTTACGAATCATTATGTAGCGACGATTTACTAGAGTAGAGAGTGCTTAGGTGGATTCACTCAAAACAATAATGAGAATCTAAGTGCAAAAATTTGGAAAATTGCTCTAAACCGTACGCTAGGTAGTCGTCAAATTGTTGAAATTGTGATCAGTGTTGCAGTGCAGTCCATTTAATGATGGAGCTAACAGTTATTTACAAATTGCTGGGAATCAGCATTGGGGTTGAAGAGCATAGTTACTGTCGAAAAGAGGATGCTAATCGTTTGAAACACGCTAGGAGAAAATCAATTCAGGCCACAAAAGAAGCCAGAGTTAACCCAAAAAAAAACAGAAAACTATGTTTTCAGACACCATCTGCAATATTACTCAATTTTCAATATTTCTTATTAGTTTTTTAAGTCTTAATAATTACTTTTTTTACAAAATGTCGAGAGGTTTTTTTAAATTTTTCAAATAGACCATAGGATTGAAACCCTTTTTGAAAAAAAAAACCGTTCGACAATTTTTAACTACTACATTATTTTACAAGATTACTTTTTATTTTTGCAGACTGGATTATTTTTGGTGAAGTTATCCTGCAGACAAGGAGGTGCCATAGTTTTCATTAGTGGTCCATTTAACCCAATAAAAAATAATGTTAGACAGTTAAAAACTTTTTTTTTTTTATTTTATTTAGACACAAAGTTCTAGATACATAGCACCTAGTTATTCTACTAGTTTGCTATTTAAGCGTTAACCTAATTTACTAAAGAGTTTTTAAGTCTAACTTTTACCCAGTGGTACCAGTCAGTTGTACTTTATTTTGCTGATTGCACTCACAGTGTTTTAAATTAGCACAAAATGCTCTGCTTTACACATCACTTATCACTTTTCAGTAAAAGTTCAAATTGCTTCTCTTGTCTAAGACGCCGTACTAGATTAGTATTATCCAGTAGTTGAATTGGCTCGTTGTTGGGTTCACGATGTAGTCGTTCCTCGTGGGCCTCTGCAAATCTTTGGATTTCACTAGTGACTGTATCCACTTTTAGGTCGCGGTGGAGATCGCTATTTCTTATGTACCATGGAGCACGCACAATGTTCCGCAATACTCTCTTTTGGAACCTTTGAATTGACTTAACGTGTATTGATTTAGTGCATCACCGCAGCTGTGTGCCGTAGGTCCACACAGGTTTCAGGACCTGTTTGTACAGTAATACGCTGTTGTAGGTGGAAAGCGTAGATTGTCTCCCAATGAGCCAGTGCAGCTTCATGTGTGTTAGCTGTAATTCTCGCCGTTTATTTTTTACATGCTCTTTCCATCTGAGCTTTGCGTCCAAAGTCATCCCTAAGTACTTGTTTCTTTTGTTTGTAAAATTAATGTGAATAGACTTAGCTTCATTGAGTTTGATCTGCCATTTTTTAGCCCATACATTAACACTATCTAGGGCTGTTTGCAATTTGTTTGTCGCGTTGTTCACATCTGGGTCTATCGCAATGATCGTAATATCGTCTGCAAATGTCGCTACTAGGACTTCGTTTGATGGAGGTAAATCACTACTAAATAACAGGCAGAGTATCGGCCCCAGGACACTATCCTGAGGCACTCCCGCTTTGATAGGTTTAAGTTCAGAATACGCATTTTCATGCTTTACTCGAAAGAATCTCTCAGACAGATATAACCTGAGTAGCTGACTGTATTCGGTCGGTAAAAGTTTGTCCATTTTGTGGAATAAACTATCATGCCATACGCGATCAAACCCTTGGGCCACGTCTAAGAATACGGTCGAGCATACTTTTTTTTCTTCAAGCGTTTGTTCGATTACGTTTGTAATTCGATGTACTTGATCAATTGTGGAGTGTCTACTTCGAAGACCAAACTGGTGTTCTGGAATAAGCTTTCTCTCTTCGATAATTGGTATAAGTCTGTTGAGCACTAGCTTTTTAAACGATTTATATAATGTCGTCAACAAGGAAATGGGCCTACACCCCTGAACTTCACGAGGGTCTTTTCCCGGTTTTAGAATCATAATTAGCTCCGCGCATTTCCAGACATAGGGAACGTATCTTAATTTGAGAGCACTACTTATTAGTGCTGTAATTTTAACTATTGCCTTTCGAAGTAGTTGCTTTAACATCTAACCGTTTACTAGGTCAAACCCAGGAGCTTTATTTAAGCTAATATTGGTCTTAATTTCTTTCATCACTTCCTATGGGGCTACTAGTTGTCTGAGTTCTCCCTCTTCTATCATTGGTTGTTGTTCTCAATCTTGTTGATCTTCGTACGGTTGGAAAATGTTTTCTAACTGATCTGCGAAGACATAAGCCTTTTCCTGGTTGCTTCTTGCCCAAGTTCCTTCTTCACGAATTGGTGGCATTTGGGTGATCAGTCTTTTTATTCTTTTAATGGTTTTCCAAAGAGAGTAATCTGTTGTAGAGTCGTCAGTAACTTTAGAAGTGTGCGGTGTTAACGAGCCTAATGTATTGGGTTATTTGTAATACTTTTTAAAGAATCATTTATAATTAAAAATTTAAAATCTCTAAATTATAAGAGCAATAAATAATAACCAGGATGTTTGCGCATAATTGAAAAAGAAAGTAGGGTGGAAGGAGATTTTGCAGCGCAATAATTTTAAACCCTATCGTTGCTACAATGTACAACATCTACGACATATTCTGCAAGTGGAATATTCGTAAAAGAAGACGAAAATAAAAATAAAATCTTGTGGTCAAGCAAAAGCAGATTTGTAAAAACGGATGGTTTAATAGGAATATCTACTATCGATGGACCCAAGAAAACCAGCATTTTCATTGGAAACTGCATTTCAAGAAAGATTTAGTCTGTCTGTTAGGCATTCTCAATTCAAGAGTGGTAAGGACATATTTTTCCGGACAAACATATGAGTATTTGAATTTTTTAAATAATGCATTAAAAATTTTTCTAGATGACCTGTCATGAGAAATTATTAAAAATTTCAGATGGTGCACCAATGCAATTTGTGCTATAAAGATTTGACACTGCGTTATTTTGTTGTGTCATCAACAAGTGTCAGACGCGCACGAGTGATAAATTGGAAAAGTGTGTGCATGGTGCTGTGTTGTTGTGTTCAATATGTCGAAATTTATACCGAACAAAGAGCATTCGCGGACAGCTTTAATTTTTTTTTTCATATGAAGAAAACTGCTGTTGAATCATACCGAATACTTTGAGAAGCTTATGGTGAACATGCTCCATCGCAAGATACGACAAGGAACGTGGAAAACCGCCAAAAAAACACGAAGATGTGGAATTGCAAGCATTGTTGAATGAAGATGATTCGCAAACACAAAACAACTCGCCGAGCAATTACGCGTTAATCAACAAGCTGTTTCCAATCGGCTACGAGAAATGGGAAAGATTCAGAAGACCGGTAGTTGGGTACCACATGAGTTGAACGACAGGCAAATTGAAAAGCGCAAAAACACATGTGACATTTTTCTCGCTCGGTACAAAAGGAAGTCGTTTTTGCCTCGTATAGTTACAGGAGATGAAAAGTGGATTTATTTTGAGAATTCCAAACGCAAAAAGTCATGAGAAGACCCAGGCGCACCATCCATATCGACCGCAAGACCGAATCACTTTGGCAGAAAGACGATGCTCTGTGTTTGGTGGGACCGGAGGGGCGTGGTCTATTATGAGCTGTTAAAACCTGAGGAAACGGTTAATACTAAACGTTACCAACAACAATTGACCGATTTGAATCGTCTGCTCCTTGAAAAAGGGCCAGAATACCGAAAGAGGCAACACAAAGTCATTTTTCTTCATGACAATGCTCCATCACATTACCACTTGTTTGCATCGATAGGTCACGCACTTGCTGAGCAGCGCTTTGGTTCGTACGAAGATGTGAAAAAATGGCTCGATGAATGGTTCGCAGCAAAAGGGGAAGATTTTTACTGGCGTGGTATTCACAAATTGCTCGAAAGATGGGAAAAATGTATAACAAGCGATGGACATACTTTCAATAAAGCACTTTTAACATTCTTCCGAATTTAACATGTTTTTTTTAGGAAAAAAATCTGCATTTCATACTTGTACACCTGGTAGGCATATTTGCAATGAAATTACACTGAGAATAGTAAAAAACATCCAGCCAAAGGTGATCAAAAAGGCAAGGTTATGCCTCGATAATAATGGGGGATATTTTCTATATTTAAATTAATAGATTATGATGTTTTGCTATAAATTTGTACTTAATTTTAGATTTTGTTTTGAATAATTATAAGCAGAAATTTTCGTTCTCTGCTTCATTTGTATGATTTTTCGATTGATTTCGTTTCCATAATCTTTTCAACAATTTTACTTTTTATACGAGTATTTAAATTAACTTTTAGCATTTACCTGGCTAAACTAATTAAAAACATCATGAATAAACAGTAAATATTATTTGTATTTTAACTTGTTTATTAGAGAAACAAAGGTAAATTTGTAAAACCCCGTATTTTAAATTAAAAACAGATTTAATTACTTTTTGCTAAAAAGAGTAATGTGGCAAAAGTTAAAAAAAATTATATAAAAAATACAGATCCGGAATTAAAAACATAAATTTAATAATTAGCCTCGGAGACGAACTCTCGGATGTAAAATCTGAATATGTCTTTTGTAAGACGAGAATGAATTAGGGCAGTTTTTGTATTTAAATGTTTTTTATGAATCTTATAGTTTTTTTTTTATTTATTTTGGAAATTAAATTTTGTCGATTTTTTCAATATGCTAAAAACTAAAAAAAAATGCAACACTGTAATGGATGTATTTGAAATCAACCCCGAAAATGAAAATTTTTCTCTAATTTAAACAACTTTCTGACCGTTTTGACGATAGCAATAGTTGTAGCACATAAAAGCACGTAGGCTGAAAGTTTTTGGTCTAGCTACTTAAAACACATTTTTTTTGCAAAATTCGACTTTATTCATCAATGTAGTCTCCTTCAAGAGCGATACAATTAAAAGCTTTTTTAACATTTCTCTACCTTTCTTGTAGAAGGATTTGTCTTTGCCTTCATAACAGGCCTAATAGGCGATAATTTCTTCAGAGCAGCCAGATCTCTTTCCCGCGAGCATTTTTTTGAGGTCTGCGAACAGATAATACTCGCTGGGGCCCCAATCTGGAGAATACGGTGGATGAGGAAGCAATTCGAACTTCAATTCATGCTATTTTGCCATCGTAACTATTGACTTATTACACGGTACATTGTCTTGACGAAAGAGCATTTTTTTCTTGTTCATTTAGTGCTGTTTCTTTGCGATTTCTGCCTTCAAACACACCAATACCTTTATATAATATTCGCTATTGATGGTTTTTCCCTTCTCAGCATAGTCGATGAAAATTATTCCATGCGCATCCCAAAATACAGAAGCCAAAACCTTTCCAGCCGACTGTTGTGTCTTTGTTTGCTTCGGGCGGCTTTCACCGGCTGCTGTCCACTCAGCTGAGAGCCAATTGAATTCCAGTGTGTAGTGGTGGATCCATGTTTCATCCATTATCACTCATCACATGAAAAAATCCTTTTTATTGCGCTTAAACAGGTCCATACAGCGCTCAGAATCATCAACACGTTGTTGTTTTTGAGCCACTGTGAGCAAATGTGGTATCCATTTCGAACAGAGCTTTATCATGCCCAAATGTTCATGCAAAATATGACCAATACGTTCTTTTGATACCTTTAGGGTGTCAGCTATCTCACGTAATTTCACTTTACGGTCATCCAGAACAATTTTGTAAATTTTTTTTATGTTTTCCGGTGTAACCACCTCATGTGGGCGTCCAGAGAGTTCAGCATCATTTGTGTTTGTACGACCGCGTTTAAATTCAGCATACCAATAAGCATAAATGATGAGTGATTTTTCAGGGGCAGAATCCCAGTAACATCTATTAAGCCACTGCTTTGCTTGAGCGGTATTTTTTCCCATCAAAAAATAGCGTTTAATCAACACACGAAATTCGATTTTTTCATTGTTTTGAAAATATCAAAAGTAGCGTCACTAAAACCACTGTAACTTGTAAACTAATCGTCGAAATGTCATGAAATTTTGACATGTATCGTTTGAAGGTTGATACTTCTAAAAATCATATGGAGTTTTGAAAAGGGTGACATCTATGTGTCAAACCGAAAACTTTTCAGCCTACTATATAAAATAACTATAGAAATGATAAAGTATGTATCGATGATAAATGAATTGAATGATAAGAGAACGAGAGTTTTATTAATTAAATAATTTCTAGTCCGTTGGTGGCAACCAGATATACAACCAGTTGTATATTTGGTTATCTAAAAAAATATTTACTGTATATTTTTACTTAAACTCTATATTTGAGACTACTCATCATCATGATTGAGTCAATCATCGCTCCTGATGAAGCTAACATGGTTAGCGAAACGCGCGTCGAGTGCAAGAATAACGTGTTTGGTGTAGTGGTCATATATACTGAGTAGTGTCATTGAGCCAAAGATTCCACATTCACAACATAGTTTGTATTTGAGATCTCAAACTTTCAGAATTTTTAGAGTTTAGCAATTAATATATGTCTACATAGTATTAGTGATGAACACAGGCAATTGGGTATTATTGTATATTTAGTTGCCTATGTATAAAAGAAAAAGAAAATATGTTGAATAGAAATTCAATTTTTTTATGTTGTAACATTATATTTTACCTAGATTTTAAGATCATGTTATGTTACTGTTTTTCTCCTTATAATTTACATTTTTTTCCATTTTTATATTTATCGCAGTTTACTAACTTTTAAGGCAGTGTAGTTCACTTGAATTTTTGAACCGTTTATATTACAGTGTGCATTGTGGGTTGTCTGCTGGATTTATTAGATTCGTTTCAATGCGTCGATTGGCTAGATATTTGTATCCGGGAAGTAGCCATCTTGAAGACGTGATTTATACGGAAGGGAGAAAAATATTTAAGGGTCCGGATGACAAGGATCTAGGCTTTTTTCCAACATGAAACCGTAGTAGGCTTTTTCCAACAAGTAGCCGTCGTAGGCTCTTTACATCATGTAGCCGTAGCGAGGTTTTTTTTCTCAGCCGAGATGAAGTAGGGCTGATATTTTGAGCAACCAAAGTAAGGGCTTCTTTTTTTAGAAAGCCGCCCAGTAGGCTTTCACTAACAAATTGCCGTACTGATATATTAATGATGAAGTAGTGTGAAAACGGTTTTAGTGCTCAATTCAAGGCCTTTTTCCTTGAAATATTCTGTTTATTCCCAGACCTTTAGGGGCCAAGAAAAGTTTAGGTTAATATATCCCAGCAGGACAGGCCTAAAAGCTCGTAGGAAAACCGTAAGTCATCAGAATATCCATCCGTAGACCTATTTTCCCGCTGATAAGTACGTTTCACATTGTATTGAACTGATAACTCGTGAAGTGAACCTCACGAACCTTCAACGTCGTGTGTAGCAAAGTTTTAATTAAAAAGTCCTGATTTAAGGACTCTATTTAGCAATACCACCTATTAGGCTAAGGTTTTTTGTAATAAAGGGTAATAACAGAACAGCAAAGTTAGAACTTTTAATTTAGTCACTAATAAACCTTTTTTCTTGTTTAAGGCTAGTGTTTCACTGTACCACCTATTTTACTTTTCAGGATAAACTACATAACCCTTCAGTGTTTTTTCATTTTTTTAGCTGAAGTTAGATCCCTTTTATTTTAAAATGAATGGTGCCCAAAATTTGTACAACCAAAAATTTTAACAAACTATAGAGACTATTTCCAAAAGACGTACAAAAATTATGTCTTACCCATATTACTCTACCAAGAAAAACTGAGCTAGTGTATGTTTAATTTCTTTAGTTCTTTTAATATTAATACCCACTCAATCCATTCTCAGAAATTATGAAAGGGGAACGCCACAAGTAGTGCCTCAACGTACAGGGTTTTTTTTTAAACGCTACAAATGGCGCAACGTACGGGCGATAATATTCACACGACACAACGTTACAATTCAAAATTATTTAAAAACTTTATTAAACGTATTTTTACATTCTTATCCATTAAATTTTTTCACATAACGGATCCAAAACAAGAGGAATTTACGTGTGATTCCAACAAACGTAACAGAGATCCGAGAAAGATAAGGCTATTGCCGGTAAATATTAGGAATTTCTTCAATTTACATAGAAAATGTTTGTTTATTTGCCCTTTTTAAATACTATAGAAAAATTTGTATTTGGATGAGACACAATAGAAAATTTCGATAACTCAAGAAATTAGCTAAAAAGTCGTATATAGTTTTTTACTTTCGGTAAATTTGTTTAGGTGAACAGTTTTAAATATTGTTAAAAGGCCAGAAGACTATGGTTGCTTAGCATAAATTATAGATGACCAATCTAGTGTGGTAATTTTATCTAATCCTGATTGTCGGATCGATAATACAATCTCTTCAAGCTCTATTTAACAAGTGCCTTATAGAAAGTTGAGTAAAAACGCCGCTTATTTTTAAAGAAGGGAACAAATTTAAAATGGAGAATTACGACCCATCAGCTTATTAACGGTGCTATATAAAATCCTCACTAGAATCATAACATTTAGATTAACGATCAAATTAGATAGTTATCAACCACGTGAACAAGCGGCATTTAGACGGGGATACAGCACTTTGGACTGTCTTCAAACGATCATATTACTAGTGGAAAAATCAAATGAATATAAGATCACCTTGTGGATAGCAATGGTTGACTACGAAAAAGCATTTGATTCGATAGAGATATGGATAGTCCTTAACGCCTTAAGTAATAGCACAGCGAGAGTGACACATCTGTTCTTGAACACATATATAAAAAACAACATCACAAATAATGCTTGAACAAAAAACAAATAACGAAATTAAAAGAGGAATTACACAAGGCGACTCAGTATCTCCAAAGCTGTTCGCTTTGACTCCAGAAGGCATGTTCAAATCGCGAAAGCGAAAAAATAAAGGAATACTAATAGACGGTGAACGATTAAATCACTTAAGGTTCGCAGATGATGTCACTCGGATCGCCAACACAAAAGAGGAATCACAAGAAATACTGATAGAATTAAAAAACAACTCTTGAGAAAAAGGTCTAAAAATAAACTTTACCACAACCAAATATTTACACAACGAAACTGAATTTCACAGACAGGAACTGTTAATAAAAGGTGAAAGAATAGGAAAGGTACAAACATTCATATACAGTACCATCCCAATTATCCGAATCGCGATTATATGAAATCCGGCTTATCCTAAACAAACTGTTAAAAAGCGTTAAACAAAAAAATCCCCATTATTCGAAACAGACTATGAGTGGTTTCCTTAACGCGTCGGGGACTCCCCGACGTCTAGAATTTCACCGCTGTCTATGTTTTGGTTAGTCGACGAGTGTTATAAGTTACTCATTAGGTCTATTATTACCGCAGAGGTAATAGTTTCGCTTTAATAGATATTTCACAAAATAGAGAGTCATAATAATAAGCGTAAACGTGTTGTTATTACCTTAAAAGAGAAACTTAAAGCAATTCAACGTTTAGATAATGGTGAACTTCTTAGAAATATAGTGAAGGATTTAGGTGTAGCCGTGAGTACTGTTTCAGAGTGGAGAAAAAATCGCGAAGAACTTGAAAAATGTTATAGTGTTTTGTCATCGCCCACACAGGCACGAAAAAGTATGAAAAGCGGTGAATATCAAAAAGTGGATGATTCTTTGTTTTAATGGTAAAAATAAACTTTACCACAACCAAATATCTAAACAACGAAACTGAAGATCACAGACAGGAACTGTTAATAAAAGGTGAAATAATAGGAAACGTACAAACATTCATATACAGTACCATCCCGATTATCCGAATCGCGATTATCTGAAATCCGGCTTATCCGAAACAGATTGTTAAAAAGCAAATTGTATTCCCATTAAACGAAAAAATCCCCATTATTCGAAACAGACGATGAGTGGTTTCCTTAACGCGTCGGGGACTACCCGACGTCTATAATTTCACCGCTGTCTATGTTTTGATTAGTCGACGAGTGTTATAAGTTACTCATAACGTCTGATATTATCGCAGAGGTAATAGTTTCGTTTTAACAGATATTTTACAAAATGGAGCGTCATAATAATAAGCTTAAACGTGTTGTTATAACCATAAAAGAAAAACTTGAAGCAATTCAACGTTTAGATAATGGTGAAATATCGTAAAGGATTTAGGTGTAGCCGTGAGTACTGTGTCAGAGTGGAGAAAAAATCGCGAAAAACTTGAAAAATGGTGTAGTGTTTTGTCATCGCCCACACAGGCACGAAAAAGTATGAAAAGCGGTGAATACCAAAAAGTAGATGATTCTTTATTTTTATGGTCTCGAGAATCGAGAACGTGGAATACCAATTTCAGGAACAATTTTAAAATATAAGGCAGTGAGTGTAAGCGAAGAGTTGCCGGTTATTGAAGCGCCTGTAAATTTTTTCTGCAAGTGATGGATGGCTAGATAGGTGGAAAAAAAGACATGGTGTACGTCAAATGAAAGTTTGTGGAGAAAGATTGTCAGCTGATGTATCTGCTGCAAAAAATTTGCAGAGAATTTTGAGCAGTTTATGAAAGAACATGGTTTACAACAGACAAATCTGTAATTGTGATGAAAAGGCTTGAACTACAAAATGTTGTCGTCAAATACCTTAGCTTCAAAAACGGAAGCTGGAGCACCTGGTTACAAACGTAGCAAAGAACGTATTACTGTTCTTGCATGCAGTAATGCTTCTGGAAGACACAAACTCCCATTATTATGTATTGGTAAGTCAGCAAATCCACGAACTTTTAAGAATATTTGTCCCAATGCTTTTCCTGTTTTGTATAAAAATCAAAACAATGCCTGGATAAACGCGACTCTATTCAAAGATTGGTTTTTTGGAGATTTTGTTCCCAAAGTGGAACTATTTTTAAAAGTACATGGATATTCTAGAAAATATATTCTGTTACTAGATAACCCCCCCACTCACCCAAGTGCGGAGCAACTTCAAAGTGGGAAAATAAAAGCAATGTTTTTGCCTCCTACCGTAATTTCTCTCATTCAGCCTATGGATCAGGGTGTACTGGAAAATTTAAAACGCAATTACAGGCTTTTATTATTGGAGCATATTTTAGAAGAAGTATATGAAGGTGGCAATCTTACTGATTGTCTAAAAAAGATGAATTTGAAAAGTGTTATATATTGGATAGCTTCAGCCTGGAATGAAGTAAAGAGTAGTACTCTGGAAAAATCTTGGTTAAAATTGATTCCACAAGAGGAGAGACATTACTCAGAGACAGAAACAGAAGATAATGAAAGTTTACATCAAATTATTACAAGAATATTAGGATGTGAAAGTGTTACGGAAACCGATGTTTGTGAATGGTTAAACAGTGATAGTGTGGAAGATGAAATGACTGACAAAGAATTAATTAAAAGTGTATGCAAAAATGCTAATAAAATAGACAGTGTTGACGATGATGATAACGAAGTAGAAGCCACTGACAATCTTCCAGTAAAAATGTCACATTCAGAAGGACTAGAGGCCCTAGAAAAAGCGTTAACTTATGTAGAACAACAAGAAAATGCAACCGCCGCGGACGTTTTGCTTATCAAACGTTGGAGAGACATTGCAGCCAAAAACAGAACTAACGCAAAACGAGTATGGTTAAAAATTACCTCATTTTTAAGACATTAAAGTTAAGAATGAAACTGTTTTATTTTCGATTTTCCGTACATATATATAAAATAAGTAAACTAATTGTTCTCTTCGGCAATGTTGTATTTAATCTAAACTTCTATTTTATAAAAAAATTCGGATTAACCGATTATCACTTTGGTCCATATTATTTCGGATAATCGAGATTCTACTGTACAAAAAATTGAAATATTAAAAAATAATTTAAAGGCTGACTTGGATAGAAGAATCTCGTTAGTTTCATTTGCGTTCGGAAGGTTACAATCCACATTTAAATTGGACATCCCAAATACAATAAACGCCGGAGTCTTTGATCAATATGTATTGCCGGAATTAACATATGGCACTGAAACGTGGGCTTTAAATAAAAGTATAATATATAAACTCCAGGTAACTCAAAGAGCAATGGAAAGAAGAAAGCTAAATATTCCAAGATCGTATTCCTAACACTGACATATGAAGAAAATCAAAAGCGACAGATGTAATACAACGAATATGTATATTAAGGTGGAATTGAGGTGGATATATCATAAGGACGAATGATAACAAATGGACAAGACGTATGGTTGAATGGAGGCCTAGAGAACATAAAAGACGCAGAGGTAGACCACAGACAAGATGGACGGACGACTTAAAAAGATTACCGGGACACGATTGGATGCCAAAGGGAAAGAACAGAGCTCAGTGGAGACAACTTGGGAAAGTTTACATCCAACTATGGATGGAATAAGCTGATGTTGATGATATATTTTTTGAAGTAGGTCCAATCTGTCTAGATAATGTTTTTCAATTTTATTCAAGGTTTTGATAAAATATTAACGGTAATCGATAAAATATTAGAAAATATATTTTATTTTACAGACCCTGTATATGATCCATGCAAGCATTGCTTCAGCGGCCCCCCGGGATCTACCGAACAGCAACCCTCCATACGCCGACGACGGGGCGCAATAAAATATGTAAATTTTCGTCTATTTACCTCTTTACGGTTGAACAATTTGGAAATTTGCACCCACCCCTTATTCATATGAGTGAAGCTGACTTTTTCTACTACGAACTCCAATTGTTATTTTTTGGGGGGAAATTTCCACGTTTTGAATACACCAGAAAAAGTGACGGATTTTACTAAAATACTTGTGTATGGTCTGCAGACATATTATTTCTGTCCTAAGAGGAAACCGGTAAGAACGAAAATCGTATAGGAGTTTTATTCTCTTTTAAAGTAGGCAAAAGTGTGCGGGAGAATTTTTTGTTGTTAAAATCGTTGACAGTTAACGAAAGATGCGTTTATTTTACTATGGCAAGGCCCAAGGAAACTAAGAAGAATTCTGGACAGATCGTGCTTTACCTAACAAAAGAAGTTATCAAAGTTGTGCGTTCTCGATACATAAGTAACAAAAAGTAATGGCACGTGAAACCAATATCTCCCAGCGCGTAATGCCCTGAATTATTAAAAAAAAAATACAAAAGAGGATGTATAAAATATTCCCGAAGAAAAAGCTTATCGAAACACGCAAAGAAATTGCCTAAATTCCGGTTTAGAAGATGAGTCTCGTTATCGATATACGTATCTTTAAGGTACTTTTCGAATAAGTATTTTTTTATAAATATTTGGTTTAGAAGTACTGAATTAATTTATCGGTAGATTGGGGCTGGGGTTTGGGGAATTTGTTTCTATCGACGCTCAAGACTGAAATGTAATAAAATTTAAAATCAAGCGTTCTTAAAAACTGTATCTGAAAGTAGAATAATTAAAGATAAATGTAGATTTCCAAACCTTAAATGCAACGACACCTGTTGAGAAAGCGAACATGTTGGCTGAACTCTTTGCTTCACATTCTACTGTCGATTTCCAAGGAAAAACACCACCTACTATTCTCACAGTGCAGTCAAGGATGCCCGATATTGTCTTCAGACAGCGTATCATAAAACGTATTTTAATGAAGCTAGACACCAAAAAGGCTTCTGGCGCTGACAGAATATCTGCCATAGTTCTCAAAAACTGTGCGAGGGAACTAACACCAGTTTTCTCTAGACTTTTCAACCCATCCTACAGAAAGGGAATATTTCCTTCCTGCTGGAAATGTGCCACAGTTAAGCCGATACCTAAAAGAGGCAAGAAGACCTTGCCAAATAACTACCGACCAGTCGCACTGCTTTCAATAATATCGAAAGTCATGGAAAAGGTTATCAATCAGCATCTTCTAAAATATCTTGAAGGATTCAACATTATTAGCGATCACCAATATGGCTTTCGTAAACATAGATCAATAGGAGATCTTCTTATGTGACACATGTTTGGAACAACGCAATTGAGCACTTTGGACAGCCTCGAGCGGTTGCTCTTGACATATCCAGGGCATTCGTCCGTGTTTGGCACGATGGACTGTTGGCTAAGCTACGCTCTTATGGTAGGTCTGAAAAGTTCTGTTCATGTTTCCTCAGAGAGCGTTCTTTACGAGTGGCGGTCGACGGATTTCTTTCTAACACCTTCACTATCAACGCCGGTGTGCCCCAAGGCTCCGTACTGTCTCCTAGTCTCTTTCTCATTTACATTAACGATCTGCTGGAAAAGACCGGGAATCTAAGCTACAGCTTTGCAGATGACAGTACGCTTATCTCTTCATTCACTTTGAATGCTCGGACATCGGCTACCGCAGACAGCAGGAGGTCGTTCAACGTAACAAAGACCTGGAAGAAATTTTATCTTGGGGTGACAGTAGCCAAGTGGAATTTAACGCTACAAAATTCCAGGCGGCAGTTTTTTCTAAAAAAATTAACGTTGCTGAACACGACATAGTCATGTTGGGGCACTCCATTCCTCTAGCATCGTTACTCAATTTATAGGGCGTTAATTTGGGAGCACATATATCCTGCCATGAACATGTTGCAGGCATAGCAAGGAGAGCTTCTCAAAAGTTTGGAATATTATTTCGAACCAGAAAGCTTTATCCTCCACAACAACTGTTAATTCTTTACAAAGCTCAGATTCGACAAACTATGGAATATTGCTCCCATATTTGGGGCTCCGCTCCCAAATACACACTGCATTTGTTGGATTCTGTTCAGAGAAGAGCTGTTCGTCTGATTGGAGACCCGGAACTGACCGGCGGCCTTGATTCGCTGGAACATCGAAGAACGGTTGGCGACTTGAGTTTGTTCTACAGGTATTTTCATGGAAAGTGTTCGAAGGATGTAGCCCGCTTAATTCCTCCCAGAGCGGTGCATGTTAGAAATACACGTCGCGCTAATACTTCACACTCGTATGAGGTTCAGCTTGTTACTCCCTGTACAAGTTTTTCAAGCAGTCTTTTATATGGAGAACATCATACCTTTGGAATAATTTGCCCAGGGCTGTGTTTCCCACCGGGTATAAGTTACAGCGATTCAAAAACAACGTGAATCGCTTTTTCCGCACACATGCCGCTCCTGGAGCGCTTTAGGGACTTCCCTGTAGCACGTGTGCTAGACCCATAAAAAAAACGTACAGAAGTTCTGTCCAAAAGCTAACTTTCAGAAATAATTGAAGAAAAATAAATAAAAGATCATAGTGGGCTTATCTGGTGTTCTGTCAGACATTTTATGACATTTCTTTCATTAAATGCCTAGTTGTAGTGGTAAGAGTTACAGTGCGTTTCGACGAACAGTTGAAAAATGACTTATGAAAATCTGTCGGGGTCTGGCAATTCAATATCGGACATATGCGGACGATCAATTTCTGATTGTATCTGGAGAGTCCAACAAAAAAAAAACAGGATCGTTAGTGGATATGGGCGAAATATAAAATGTGGATGAGATAAAATTAGGTTGGATCCAAGAGGAGCAATATGGTCCTCATGTTAGTGGAGGCAACCAGAATGATCAGGTCGTCCCGTATCCTTTTTGTAGATGAGATGGTGCACTTGAGTCAAACAATCCGGTATTTTGAGATGTTTGATTCAAATTTTTAGCTTTATTTGAATATGCACAGAGTAGCAGCAAATGAGCTGGCAGTGAAAATCAAAGGCCGACTGAAACGCGAGGGAAACAAAAACAAAAGAACCTTGCGATTAGTTTATGAAAATGCTATTAAGTCCGCGAATGAGCTGTTAAAAATAGATATTACAGGATAAGGAGGAAGATGGTTATGGCCGAGAGGTCTTTCGTTTTACTAAAAAGAAGGGTCTATCGCACTCTTCTGATGGCAATTCTTCGAGTTGTTATAGGGACTGCCAACCCTGCCACTATAGGGTGAATCAAACTAGTTTCTAATACTTGGAAATTTTGAAGTGGATGCGGACATATTCTCATCAAGAGATATCTTGAGTCAATGCAGCAGTGTATTCTACAACAAATTTAAGCACATTTGTAAGAATAAAATAAGCAGCATTTTTTTCAGTGTACATCTTCTGTTGTTATTTTAGAGACGCTTAAAATAGCTTGCACGCCTTTTTTGCCCCGTTTTTATTGCTACTAGTAAATGTCTCGTAAGATATTATCTTCCCCCGAAGCAATTTGGTATTTAGTTAAGTTCATAATTTTTCAATGTTTGACACTCCTTTTATTGGATGTTTATATTATGCATTTTTATTATATTTCCTTTCTATACCTTAGATCTAATAAAAATTTGCAAATTAAAACGTTTCGAAACGTGTCAGAATAATAATGAATTCTTATTTTCCCCTTAGGAAAACGTCTGTTAGATCTACCTGCCTTCACCCCTGTCCGCAAAACCAATTTACGCTACTGATTTTCAACTCTTAATAAGTTCAATTAATTTCTTCCCAAAATACACTGCATTTATTGAATTTTATTTAAAAGAAATTTCCGAAAGGATGTACGAGAATTTAACACCAAACTCTTAAGAAATATGATAGAAGAAAACAAGAACATGAAGGTCGAAGGTCTTACGATACAAATTCCCGAGAGATAACAAGAGAATAAAGAATGAACAGGGTATCACAGTCAATAGTCGCGATGAAATCATTGCGACCGTGCAGGAGTTCTATAAAACACTGTACAGTTCTGGATCCAACAGAGATCAGTACCGGAAAAGAACGATTCAAAACACAGGATTAGAAGAAATACCTGAAATAAGCCTGTAAGAACTGAAAGCTGCGCTGCAGTAAATGAGGAACGGTAGACGCCCAGGCGAAGATCAGATCAGCAATGATATGTTAAAGACAGCTGGCAAAAGGCGGAAGTTATCTTATTGTAGAAAAAAAGGGGATCAAGATAATATAGAAGACTATGGACACATTAGTTTGCTGTCTCACTTATATAAGCTATGGACTAAAATAATAACAAACAGACTATCAAGCAGGTTAGATCAATATCAGCCCTTCGAACAAGCGGGATTCAGGAAGGGTTACAGTACCGTTGACTATCTTCAGACACTTCGTACTCTCATCGAGAAGTGTATAGAATACAATATATCTCTCTTCGTGGCCATCGTTGACTACCGTAAGGCTTTTGATTTTATAGAAACTTGGGCAATTCTGAAAAACTATAATGCAAGTATAGACTCTAGATATATATGCAAACCTAATTAAATATATACTATATATAATCATGCATCGCTGCAAATAACAATTGACGAGAACATAGAGACCGATAATATCCGTACCGAAAGGGAACACAATTTTATCCAAACTGTTCACCTTAGCGCTAGATGTGTTTAAAAAAGGAATTAACATAGATGGCGTACAACTTAACCACTTAAGGTTCGCAGCTAATATTGTCATTATTAGCGACACAGCAGAGGAACTTCCAATCATGTTGCAAGAATTCCATGAGGCTTTCTTATAGGTTCGACTAAAAATTAACGTAAATTAAACCAATATAATGAGTCACCAGGACATAGATGTGAGTGTTGCCAACCAATTACTTGAAAATGTGCCCCTGTATATATATTTAGGACACAAGATCCAGTTGGGAAAAGAAAACCAAGATATGGAAATCTTCAGATGAACAAGTCTTGGATGGGCAGCATTTAGTAAACTGGGACATATAACGAAGTCAGCATTTATCCCATTAAATCATAAAAGGAAAGTCTTTAATAGTTGTACAGGGTGAGTCAACGATAGAGTAAAGTTCATTATCTCATTTGTTTCGGAAATGACGAAAAAATGTTAAATACAGTTTTAAGGAATGTTAAGGTGCACAGTTTAAAATTATTTTTGAGTATACAGGGTACTTCAAAAAAGTGTTGCCGATATAACATATGTTTTTTTAAATGGAACATCCTATTTTCTAATTTATTTTTAAATTTTGCGCAAAATTTTATAATTTTTTTATTAATAATGTTATATACCTAAACCTAGAAGTTTTTCTAATATTTCAATTTTTAAAAAAAAAAATCTAGTGTTCAGTTTTGTAAAAATCTGCCAGTAGCGCCATTGTTTCTGAAGGTGGAATACTCATAATTGGTACGAGCATTCTACAGAGATGAAAAAAAAGATATATGTAAAGAAATTTGAGTTAGATGCTACAGGGTGTTCAAAATAAATTTATGCATTTCGACTATTGTAAATTGAAAAATCTCAAATATTTTAAATGGCACGTCCTGTATATTATTATTTTTTCTGATAGATTTTACAAAACCCTTCAACTTTTATTAAGAATGTCATATACC
This sequence comes from Pachyrhynchus sulphureomaculatus, assembly GCA_019049505.1. Classification (NCBI taxonomy): domain Eukaryota; kingdom Metazoa; phylum Arthropoda; class Insecta; order Coleoptera; family Curculionidae; genus Pachyrhynchus; species Pachyrhynchus sulphureomaculatus. The sequence goes on along the minus strand of CM032452.1, from coordinate 6,123,669 downwards.
TATTTCTAATAGTTTTCGATTTATTTTGAATTTTTGAATTTTTACCCTTGTTTTTAATACACTTACGCTTCAGCAAGTAAAAATAGTTTAATTTGTTGTAGTAAGTGACGTATAAAGGTAATAGTTATGGATTTTCCTAAAAAGGAATTAACTGATATGGTTTTTATACTGGACGAAGCGGGAAAAAAGGCTTTAAGGAGCGAAGTACCCTAATAGACGTTTACCATCTAGAAAATCTTTTCAGTGCTTAATGGAACGGTTTGGTGGTAGTGGTAACGATGAGTATACGAAACGGAAAGTAGTAAACCAGACTGCTACCAATGAGGAAAAAGATATGGAGATTTTACTTCATGTTGAAGATAATCACCAGGTCAGCTGACACATCCCAATCTACGGCTAATCGTACCACGAGAAAATACAAGTATCATCCCTTTTATATGGAACTACACCAAGAACTTCAAAACCGTGATTTTGAACGACGAGTAAACTTTTGTACCATCATGAATGGAGCAATAGAGGCCGATCCAAATTTCTTATCGAAAATAATGTTTTCTGATGAAGCTACTTTTCACAGTAATGGAGCAGTTAACAGCCATAACATGCATTATTATTCATCAGTTAATCCATGTTGGGTCCGGGAAGTTCAAAACTAAAACCATTGTATGGAGTGGAATATTAAATTTTCGAATTATCGGTCCATATTTTTTCCGCGAACCGCTTAACGGGCCTAGACATCTAAATTTTTTGCAAAACGAATTATCTCAGCGTTTTAAAGAAGTTGATGACTTTTAAAAGGAAAAAATCTGGATTCAACAAGACGGAGCTCCTGCTCATGACCACCGGGAAGTTCGGGAATTTTTAAACGACCGTTACCCACAAAAATGGATCGGTAGGGATGGATTTATTCGGTGGCCCCCTATCATATGATTTAACACCTTTAGACTTCTTTTTATGGGGCTACATTAAAGATCGTATTTATGTGAATCCTCCTACAACAAGTAGACAGGCATATTTTTGAACATTTATTACGTCATAATAATTAATCATTAGATAAGTTAAACTATATGAAAATTATTATTAACTATTTGTTTATGTTTTCACAATAGCCTAAGCCTAAAACAAAAACAAGGGTAAAAATTGAAAAATTCAAAATAAATGGAAAACTATTAGAAACAGGTATATGACATACTTAATAAAAGTTGGAGGCTATTGTAAAATCTACAAGAAAAAATAATATTATATAGGGTGTGTCGTTTAAAAAATTTGAGATTTCTCAATTTAAAATAGTCGAAATGTATAAATTTATTTTGAACACCCTGCAGCATCTAACTCAAATTTCTTTACATATAGCTTTTTTTCATCTCTATAGAAGGCTCGTACCAATTATGAGTATTCCACCTTCAGAAACAATGGCGCTACCGGCAATTTTTTACAAAACTGAAAACTAGTATTTTTTCAAAAAATTGAAATATTAGAAAAACCACTAGGTTTAGGTATATAACATTATTAATAAAAAAGTTATAAAATTTTCCGCAGAATTAAAAAATAAATTAGAAAATAGGATATTCCATTTAAAAAAAAATATGTTATATCGACCACACTTTTTTGAAGTACCCTGTATACTCAAAAATAATTTTAAACTGTGCACCATAACATCCCCTAAAACTATTGTATTTAATATTTTTTCATCATTCCCGAAACAAATGAGATAATGAACTTTATTCTATCGTTGACTCACCCTGTACATACAGTCTATCAAGTAAGAACGTGTCCGCGATAATTCAGTTTTGGTAGATGCGATTCTAGCGATTTAACAAAAAGTGTCTAGGACTCATTTTAGTAAAAGTATGAGTCGATTCCGAACATTCGTCGAAATGAGCGCGTCGGTTTAAGGCAGTCTTTCTTTGTTCCGATGCAAAGGGGCCTAAAATGACACAATCCACGGCCGCTAAAATATATTAAAAAGTTGGTTTCGTTAGTGAAGAAGTGAATAAATACCGACATGTGGCTCGGTAGGCTTAGTCACTTCGAAAGTCGAAAAACGAATCAAGTTTTTTTTAACGGCACCCGAAATTGATGCTGCGTCAAGGAGCGGCAAAATTAAGAAAATCTGGTTTCGTGCTCATGATGTCTAATTCCGAAGCACGTTGAAGAAATCTTTGCTGGGCGAAAATCACGTCGCGAATCGGCTCACTTGGACCCACGATAAGATACTGGAGTGGCCGAGTGGCCCTCACAATCAGCGGACGCCAACCCTATTGAAAACGTTGGTTCCTTGTAAAGAGAAAGCTCAGAGGAAATACTCTGAGGACTATGGCTCAGTTGTCTCGCGAGATTCGAAATATTTGGAGATCATTGTCATCGACAGCATGCCTTTAAGATGTCAGGCGGTTATTGATGCAAGAGACGACTGGACAAGTTCCTAAGATAATTGCGCCGCTGTTAGCACACCAAAGAATATATTGATGGCAAAAAATGTTCTCGAAAAACATTTTATCCAGAATACGAGCGGACACGTTCTTACTTGACAGACTGTTAATAAATCCCAACCGTTTGCATATTATCTGATTGAATTACGGTGAAATAAATTTGCAATAATATTTTTGATGTGTAAATATTTCTTTTAGAATTACCGAACCAAGCATGCAACATTTCTTCACATGCACCGTTTTGACATTAATCTCTGAAGTGATTGACACTTAGTCCTTATTTCCGCAGCTTTTACATTGTCAATACGTGTCGTTTTAAAAATGTTATATAATCTCATAAAAAGAAAAACATTGCTGAAATGAATAAAATATAATAAATAATGATTACTTGTATTGTATTCGTCATTAGTGATGACAAATACAATACAAGTAACCGTTATTAATTATATTTTATTCATTAACGTGTTGTGTTAAAGTTTAACGTGTACCATGCCACCCACACAAAAAAGTGTCTCTTCGTAGGTAGCTGATTATCTTGGAACATTTACATAAGACGGAAATGTTTTATATTGTCGAGTTTGCGAGAAAAATGTTTCGTGCACAAAAAAGTTTCAAATTGACCAGCATGTCAAGACAAGTCTTCATATCGCAGGATTGCAAAAAATGCCCACGACAACACCTTATAACAGTAGCAAGTAGCAGTGATTTCACTTCTATAGGCAAACAAAAAAACCACTTTAGCATGGATTTATGTGAAGCATTGCTTGCAAGTAATATTCCTCTCCACAAACTTACAAATCTTACATTCAAAGATTTTCTGCGAAAATATTGCTTGAATCAAAAAATACCAGACGAATCAACACTGCCTAAAAATTACATACCAACAATTTACCAACATGTTCTGGAAGAAATACGTAATGAACTTAAGGATCACATTATTTGGATTTCAGCTGATGAAACTACCGACAGTTGTGGTCGCTATATTGCGAATGTAATTGTGGGTGCATTAAGATTAGAGCCTTCTTTTTCCTATTTGCTGGCCTGCAAAGAACTTGATAAGACAAATCATTCTACGATTGCCAGATTTGTGAATGAGGATATTAAAAAAATATTTCCTGAATCTTCTGCAGATGAAAGAGTGTTTATATTTCTCCATATATGATCAAGGCAGCCAAAGTCTTCCAAGTATTTTATCCAAATTTAATTCATGTGACGTGCTTTGCTCACGCGGTCCATCGACTCGCTGAAGATGTACGATCCACGTTTGGAAATGTAAATAAACTGATTTCATCAGCAAAGAAAGTGTTTCTTAAGGCACCTGCTCGCAATAACGCCTATAAAGAAAAACTGCCAAATGTGCCTTTACCTCCCGAACCAGTGGTAACTCGATGGGGATCATGGATTGAAGCTGTACTATTTTACAATCATTTCGAGGCCATCAAAGGTGTAGTAAATGACTTTGATAGTGCAGAGGCTATGGCAGTTCGTCAATCCAAGGAAGCATTTAACGATTCTGATATTAACAAAAAAATAGCTTTGATTAGCACTCACTTTTCCCACATACCTGCAGGTATTAAAAAGCTTGAAATTCGAGGTTTAGCGTTGACCGAATCAATTTAGTTAATGAATAAAATCCGTCAAATAAACTCCACATTGCCAGATGTATTCCCGCGTAGAGTTTGAAAACATTTTGTGCAATAACCCAGGTTGTAAACCTTTGTGTCAAATTGATAGTTTTATTAATGGGACGGATGAACTTTTGCCAGAAAAAATAAGTGCTAACATAGCCCCCAAATTCAAATACTGCTCAGTTACCTCAGTGGATGTGGAACGGTCTTTTTCCACTTATAAAAATATTTTAAGTGATCGAAGACATAATCTTACTACCCAACATTTGGAACAATACCTTATTGTTTATGTGTACAAGAATACAAATGTTAAATAATTTTAAAAAATGTTAAATAATTGGTAATTAAATTTAAACATCGTAGATAACTGGTTAATTTTATGCTGATTTTGAAATAAAAAACTAAAAATTACTACTTTTATTATTTAATATTGCATATTTTGACCCTTTTCATGCATATTTGCATGCATATTTCAAGATTTTTATGTTGCATATAATCCGGTCTCTAGTCATCACCCTTCGAGACTTTTCATATCTTGACGTTCTTAGATTGTGAAAAATATATTTTTCTGTATATACTGTCAATCCAAAAAGTCTCCATACACCACCTGCTTTCTATACTATTTTTCTGTTATGTTTAACTAATTTATTGGAACTATGAGAAAACATGTTTAAATTAATATTTGAAACTTAACCAAAGAGGATTAGTATTAAAAACAACTACGGAACATTTTATTTATTTATTTATTTTAACGGACAAGCCAATTACAATAGTAATATAAAACAAAATTACAATATTAATATAAAAACAAAATAATGTTAAAACACAATGCACACATACAATTCATAACGTGAAAAAGGAGAAAAAAAAACAAGCATTACAACAGTTTAACACCTCAGATCCCAATCGCGCTTACAAGCGTTTTAAATTCGCTAACACTACAACTGAGGGGATCAAGGCTGTATGTATTAAATAATAGGCACATTCTCGTGAGAGGACTGTAATAGCCATAATTAACACTGTGAAATGGAATACTGAGCAGTACACTGCCACGAGTCCTATGAATAGTATTAAGTTGGACGCTCTCCAAAATTGGTGGACAGGAAATAAAGCCATTCAGGAGTTTATATAGGAATAAAATATTTGCAAGATCCCTACGCTTCTCCAAAGTAGCCACACCAAAAGCGTTCATAACACAGCCCCACAAAAAAAAAAAGTGGGGTATACTTTTGATGCGATATATCAGATCCGTAGTATTTTTGCCCGCTGATCACGAATCTGACGTCAGAATATCGCCATCACATCTCAATTTTTTTCTAACCTCAAAAAATAGGTAAAAATTAGTAAAAATTAAGAAAAATATACTCCTAAAAAATTGATTCAAGCTTTTTCATGAATCCAAAGATGTATTAATATGTATTCGAACACGCTAAGCTAATATTCATCGGTTGGATTGAGCCATACAGTTCTGTTTTCTTTCTAACCTCAATAAATCAGACAGATATAGTGCTTCTCGAATGCAAAAACGAATTCGAATTAAAATTCAACCGATCCTTACCAAATTTGGTACACGGGGATTTTTTGGGTCGCTGATCACGAATCTGAGGTTGAATTTGCAAAATTCAAGATGGCAGATGTTTTCGCGCCATTTTGAACGCCGAGAAAATTCATCGGTCGATTTTTATTCTTCTACCTGCATCCAGGGCACCTCCACGTGGTGACGGTGGGCAACGGTGTTACTCCACTAGCCGGCAGAGTCCCTGGATAACGGCTTAGATGCCGTCATGGCAGATACAAGAAAGAGAATTACGATGCAGGGACTCGGAAACCCAGTATCGGCGGTTGGTCAGGGTGGGAAAGCGGGCCCGCAGCCGTCGTCATCCAGCGACCGTAGCTCTTCATGTGTGGGTGACTTGGTTCATGTAGAGTATAATGCTACAAGAAAACGGTCTCACGGTACAAGGACTTTTCATAAGTGCGATAAAAACAGTGATTCATTTTGTTATATTTGCTGTCAACACGTATTGAGTAAAATGGGGTCACCGATAACGGATAAGATTAAAACCTTATATAAGGATTGTTTTAACATTGAAATACAGCACCAGGATACAGATTGGGTTCCCCACATCATTTGCAGTTCTTGCAAAATAATGTTGTACATCAATAAGAAGGCGATTAAATATTCCAGACCAGCAATATGGAATAGACCATACACTGAAAATGATTGCTACTTTTGTATGAATGTTGTATCTAGGCATAACCGAAAAAATAAAAGCACTATTACTTATAACGATATTTCGACAGTAACAAGACCAACTAAACTAATTCCGCCTCCTGAACCACTTGATGCTGATATTATGGAAACAAATGATTTCACCTTATCAGTTCATGCCGAAAACATTGAGACTATCGAAAAAGATTCAAACACTGTTACTAATGAATGTTTTAGTGACAACCTATCATATACTAGTGACACAGATAAAGAATTTCTACCATACAACCGTAAACCAGAACCAATACTCGTATCACAGTCAGAACTTAGTGATCTAGTCAGAGATTTAGGCTTATCCAAAGATGGTTCAGAGCATCTTGCTTCCTTTTTAAAGAAAAGACATTTACTTAAGCCAGAAGCTACGATTTCTTATTATAGAAACAGAGATGAAGAATTTCGAAAATATTTTACAATGGACGAGGAATTGTCACTTTCATATTGTACCGATGTAAAAGGTCTAATGGATGAATTTCAAAATAACTCATACGATCCTGAAGAATGGAGACTGTTCATTGATTCTTCTAAACGGAGCATTAAGGCAGTTTTGCTGCATAATACTAACGTTAACGCTCCCATTCCGATTGCTCATTCCACAGTTATGGAAGAGCAATATGAAAAAATGAAGCAGCTTTTGATAAAAAATAAAATATGCTGATCATAACTGGAAAATTTGTGGAGATCTGAAAATTGTAACAATATTGCTTGGCCAACAGTCAGGGTTTACACTTTATCCCTGTTATAAATATCTGTGGAATAGCAGAGACAGGGAATGTCATTATAAGAAAAAAATTTGGCCAACAAGAGAATCGTTCACTCCTGGTGAAAATAATGTATTGTTTCCACCATTGGTAGATCCAGGAAAAGTTCTTATTCCCCCGCTTCACATTAAGCTTGGACTTATGAAGCAATTCAAGAGAGCATTAGATATAAACGGCCCATGTTTCAAATATTTGCATAAAAAATTTCCGAAATTTTCTGAAGCTAAAATTAAGGCAGGCGTATTTGACGGGCCACAAATAAGACAATTGTTTCAAGATTCATTATTTGTTACTAAAATGAATACAGTTGAAAAAGCTGCTTGGCTTAGTTTTAAAGAAGTCGCGACAAACTTTTTGGGAAATAATAAAAGTCCTAAGTACAAAGAAATAGTCGAGAAAATGGTAACAAATTTTCAAACATTAGGTTGCTTAATGAATCTAAAATTACATTTCCTGGACTCCCAGATCGATGATTTCCCAGATAATCTTGGTGACTACAGTGAGGAACAAGGGGAACGTTTTCACCAAGATCTGAAAATCATAGAAAATCGGTATCAAGGACGATGGGATGACCATATGCTAGCGGACTATTGCTGGTCGCTAAAAAGAGAAACAAGTCCTCAAAAGCGTTTGGGCAGAAAGCCTTTGAATAGGTCATTCGCGGAAAAAAGAACAAGATACAGCCAAAAAAAGGAAAGTTAGGCGCGGGTCTAACCTTCGCAATTCTAGGGCTTAAGGGTCTACTATTTGAGAGTATATGGTTTAAAAGTCCTGGTTTTGAGTTTATTGGGTCTCATTTTTAAAGTTACAGGGTTATTGAGGTCTATTTTTTGAGGTTACAGGGTGTGGGAGTCTAAGGTTTCAGGGTTTAGGGTTTAAGAGTATCAGGTTTGAGGATTCCCCAATTGTATACCAAATTTGGTAGGAATCGGTTGGTTTTCAAAAATTTTGTCCGCCATCTTGGATCCGCCATTTTGAATTTTGCAAATCCAACCTCAGATTCGTGATCAGCGACCCAAAAAATCCCCGTGTACCAAATTTGGTAAGGATCGGTTGAATTTTAATTTGAATTCGTTTTTGCATTCGAGAAGCACTATATCTGTTTAATTTATTGAGGTTAGAAAGAAAACAGAACTGTATTGCTTAATCCAACCCATGAATATTAGCTTAACGTGTCCGAATACATATTAATCTTTGGATTCATGAAAAAGCTTGAATCAATTTTTTAGGAGCATATTTTTCTTAATTTTTACTAATTTTTATCTATTTTTTGAGGTTAGAAAAAAATTGAGATGTGATGGCGATATTCTGACGTCAGATTCGTGATCAGCGGGCAAAAATACTACGGATCTGATATATCGCATCAAAAGTATACCCCACTTTTTTTTTGTGGGGCTGTGTAATCACCCCTTAGTCAATATGAAAACTTGCATCCTTATAAATATTTATACCAACTTTAAAAGCTAAAGTTCGTAGAAATCTACGCTGCACCAACTCAATCTCAGCAATATGGCACTGGTAAGATGGTGACCACACTACCGAAGCATACTCCAAACCAGAGCGGACCATTGAAAAATACGACACTCCAAACGTGCTAGCCGACAATTGCTTACTATATCTGGTAACGAAACCAAGATTTCTGAGACCCAGTCTCAGAATATTATTAATATGGTCACGAAAATTAAGTTGACTGTCCAAAAGCACACCCAAGTCACGAATCTCCGACACCGACTCAAGCAGGGCGCCGTTCAAACTATACCAATGACGCTCAATATTCCGCTTCCTACCAAAGGAGAAGTTAGAAGTTACATCATTGTCATAAAAATGTAAACAAAATTAATGTAAAAAAAAGTCTCCATATGCTCAAGAACTGCACTGAAAAGTACACCTTATAATCAGCCGCATTTTATCAGGCTATCTATTGCTCGCTAAACTGAAAATAAATGAATAATTGTCGGCCATACTTTGTAATCTGTCACTTGTTGCTAGTAATTTTGTAGTGGATTTTTAAAGTCGTATTAAAAATGAGCGAGAGAAATTGTGAAATTCCATTTCAAGTTCGAAAAATCATAATCGATTTGTGGAAAGATGGAAATTCGTATAGAAATATAGGAAAAATTGTTAAAAAGTCGCATGCTACATTGTAAACCAGTATAAATCAACGAGTTCCTATAAAATCCGACCACGTTCCGGTCGTCCCAAGAAACTGACTCCACGTGAAGAGGCCAGTAATGTTAGACAAATAATTGTAGGTCCCAAGAAAAGTGCACTAAAATTAAAAGAAAGTACGGGGATTATTTTCGAAAAATGTTTGTTCACAAACAGTGAGAAACTGTTTCCACAGGGCAGGTTATAAGGGGTGTGCAGCCAGGAAGAAGCCGTTAATTTTGGAAGCTGATCGCAAAAAGCGATTAGCTTTTGTTCCTGAACTAAATTATCTGGGTCTGGGTCTGATAGCAGAACTAAAGTTTGGAGAAAGAAGAATACAGCATTCGATATTAAAAACATTTGTTCCATGGTGAGACAAGGAGGTGGTAGTGTTCTGCTTTGGGGATGCATGTCCGCTGGAGGGGTTGGAAATTTACATTTTATTAATAGTACCATGGATCAGCATGTTTATCTGAACATTTTGAGACACAATTTAAGAGAAAGTGTTCAAAAATTAGCACTCGAAAAAATATACATTTTCCAACAGGACAATGACCCGAAACAAACCGCAAACTTGGTGCGAGAATGGATGATTCATAATGTGCGACAGCAGCTTCATACACCTCTGCAATCACCCGATGTTAACTCCATTGAGCATTTATGGGAGAAATTTAAACGGCCCGTTCGCAACACTTTCTCTTAAATTGTCTCTCAAAATCTTCAGATAAACATGCTGTCTGCCTTGTCTCACCGTGGAACAAATGTTTTTAATATCGAATGCGGTATTCTTCTTTCTCCAAACTTTAGTTCTGCTATCAGACCCAAAAAAGTTAATTTTAGTTCAGGAGGTTTAGTAACGTACTCTCTAGCAAACGCTAATCGCCTTTTGCGATTAGCTTCCGAAATTAAGGGCCTCTTCCTGGCTGCACACCCCTTATAGCCTGCCCTGTGTAAACAATTTTTCACTGTTTGTGAACAAACATTTCTCGAAAATAGTTCCCGTACTTCTTCTTTTAATTCTGCACTTTTCTTCGGATCTATAATTATTTGTGTAACAATACTGGCCTCTTCACGTGGAGTCAGTTTCTTGGGACGACCGGAGCGTGGTCGAATTATATAGGAACCCGTTGTTTTATAGTGGTTTACAACGTACTGAATAGTAGCATGCGACTTTTTAACAATTTTTCCTATACTTCTGTACGATTTTCCATCTTTCCACAAATCCATTATGATCTTTCGAATTTGAAATGGAATTTCTCTCGCTCATTTTTAATACTACTTTGAAAATCCACTGCAAAATTACTAGCAACAAGGGACAGATTATAAAGTATGGCCGAAAATCATTCATTTGTTTTCAGTTTAGCGAGCAATAGATAGCTTGATAAAATGCGGCTGATTATAACATCTTTTTTTTAATGCCGTTCTTGCGTGTATGGAGACTTGTTTGACATTTTTATAACAACGAAGTAACTTCTAAATAAAATATTCTGTAGTTGTTTTTAATACTAATCCTCGTTGGTTAAGTTTCAGATATTAATTTAAATATGTTTTCTCACAGTTCCAATGAATTAGTTAAACAGAAAAATAGTATAGAAAGCAGGTGGTTCATGGAGACTTTTTGGACAGACTGTAAAATCGGAGTTATCCACATTTTAAGCTCAAAAAACGTCTTTTGAAAACTTAAATTGTTTATAAACAAAAGAGCACGAGTTTTTCGAGGTCCAAAAGTTCATTATCTCATTTGTTTCGAGAATGACGAAAAAATGTTAAATACAATAGTTTTAGGGAATGTTAAGGTGTACGGTTTAAAATTATTTTTGAGTATACAGGGTAATTCGTTTTGCAAGAAATTTAGATATCTAGGCCCGTTAAGCGGTTTGCGGAAAAAATATGGGCATAATTCGAAAATCTAATATTCCACACCAGACATTAAGCCAGTGGTTTTGGTTTTGAACTTCTAGGACCGAAAATGGATTAACTGTTGAATAATAATGTATGTTATGGCTGTTAATTGCTACATTACTGCGAAAAGTAGCTTCATCAGAAAACATTATTTTGGATAAACAATTTGGATCGGCCCCTATTGCACCATTCACGGTGGTACAAAAGTTTACTCGTCGTTCAAAATCACGGTCTTGTAGTTCTTGGTGTAGTTCCATATGAAAGGAATGATACTTGTATTTTCTCGTGGTGCGATTAGCCGTAGATTGGGATGTGTCAGATAAGTCAGCTAGTTGACGGCTGCTAACCTGGGGATTATCTTCAACAACATCATTTCTTTTTCTTCATTGGTAGCATTCTGGCTTACTACTTTCCGTTTCGTATACTTAACGCTACCTCTACCATCAAACCGTTCCATTAAGCACTCAAAAGATTTTCTAGATGGTATACGTATATTAGGGTACTTCGCTCCGTAAAGCCTTACTGGCAAAAAACAATTTTTTCCCGCCTGGCCCAGTATAAAAATTCATTTTTAGGAAAATTCATCATCAACCTTCATACGTCACTTATTACAACAAATTAAATTAGTTTTACAATGCCTACTTTTTTGTTTTGTCTTGGCAACTATGATGTTATACCGTAAGTGTATTAAAAACAAGGGTAAAAAAAAAAACTATTAGAAATAGGTATATGACATACTTAATAAAAGTTGGAGGGTTTTGTAAAATCTATCAGAAAAAATAATAATATACAGGGTGTGCCAAATAAAAAAATTGAGATTTTTCAATTTAAAATAGTCGAAATGTATAAATTTATTTTGAACACCCTGTAGCATCTAACTCAAATTTCTTTACATATATCTTTTTTTCATCTCTATAGAACGCTCGTACCAATTATGAGTATTCTACCTTCAGAAACAATAGCGCTACTGGCATTTTTTTACAAAACTGAAAACTATTTTTTTTTTTAAATTTAAGTATTGGAAAAACTACTAAGTTTAGGTATATAACAATATTAATAAAAAAGTTATAAAATTTTACGCAGAATTTAAAAATAAATTAGAAAATAGGACATTCCATTTAAAAAATAAACATATGTTATATCGGCGACACTTTTTTGAACTACCCTGTATATTCAAAAAGAATTTTAAACTATGCACCTTAACATTCCCTAAAATTATTGTTTTTAACATTTTTTTGTCATTCCCGAAACAAATGAGATAATGAACTTTATTCTATCGTTGACTCACCCTGTATATATTTAAGATATTTCAATACCTTTTTGAGATGATTTTAATTTTTCAGAACTTTTAGTTACATGTCTTTTCAGTGAAGAACCGGCAGTACGGTGCCTACATATAGTTTGTTAGTATTAAGTGGGGAGGTTCCTGGCAAGGACTGTAGCCAAAATAAAGGATTATCTAAAAATGGCATCTATATGTTTTTTTTTTAATAAGACTCAAAATAGTTGGAAGTTTTTTTTTGTTAGTATGATTGATGGCAATTATATATGAAATACGATATCGTCCAAATGATCATCATAACTACGTCTCCAATCATCGATTCTAGAATCGTAATGTTCACTCTTTGAAAAAGCATATAGAGAATAGTTATTAATTTATTTACATTTATGAATGTGTAATGCCAAAACTACGAAAGATAAATAGTTGTTTATTCTCAACAACAACAACAACAAAAAGATAAAATAATATAAATAATGGGTAAATTTCAAAAGGTATATATTATTTAATTTTAAATTAATAAACAGTGGTAAAACATCACAACAAAAAGTTTCTCTGCCGATAGCTATTGCGCTTTATGAATATTAAAAGGATTTTTTTTTTCAATTCGGAAACAAATTGGATTCGATTTTGTTTAGTTTATAAATATTTTATTATTTATAAATATTCTAAAGGTGTGTAAGTGGATTTTTATATAGATAATTTTATCGACGGAACTGAGGCGATTTAAAAAAAAAACTTTATTTTTAGAGCAGGGCTGTTAAGGTCGTGCACAGTTCGAGCCAATTTCGGAGGTAATGCCTCCCGCTGCCCCCACCACTGCTGCTGCCGCCGTTCGCGCAGTCTCAGGAGCGGCTATGAGACACACAGGAGGAGCGCATTGTGTTTGGTAAGCGGCCGACCTGCGATCGGCAGCTCTGCCGCTTAACGTCTAGCAGTGGTGGGGGCAGCGGGAGGCGTTGCCTCCGAAATTGGCTCGAACTGTGCATGACCTTGACAGCCCTGTTTAGAGAATACTAGGGGAAAATAATCAGCCAAGTGCAAGTCGGACTTGCGCAGTTAGTGTTCCGTACGTTGATTGCTTTTAAAATAAAAATTTTTGTTACGGAAGTATACAATGATCAATGACTTCACAAAACACACCCCAAATGAGTTTTCAACAACTGATAAGTGATGACCTAAAATTTTTTTTACATATAGTGAAATCTCCCTTGGGCGGACACCAACGGGACTGACCGAAAGTGTCCGTTCAAGAGGGATGTCCGCTTAAAAGAAATACAAAAAAATCGTTTTTTTAATGAAAACTGTAACATTGGATATTTAAAACGTATGCTTCTGTATGTACATATTTTTAAAATAAACAAAAAACTTAAAACTTAAGAAAAAAACAAAGATTTGTTACCTTTAGATACATATAAAATAAAATAGGATAGAGTTGTACATATGAAATGAAAGGTTACTTTAATGACGCAAAAATTCATATATTGTTGTTTGTCTCCTCTTTTTCTTTAAAATGGCGTCCCCAAATCGTATTTTTAATTTGTAAAGAAGCTCTAAAGATTCTGCATTTCCGTTATCTTCGGCAAAACTTTTAAGCTGCATGGTTAGGGTAATAGCTTCACCATAATTTGGGATAGCATCTGTTGGTACTGGAACCTTATCGACATCAGAATCCTCGGAAAGTTCTTGTATTTTGACTGGATTTTCAATTTCTTGTTCTGAATCTGGATTTATCAGTCAACTCCAACAAATTCTTATTTTTGAGGATATCTACAAGTACGTTAAATGGTAAGTCATCTTCTGGATCGGATGTAACAGCCTCAGTTAACTGGTCGTTACTTTGCATATTTTCATTCTTAAATCCCGCTTTACGGAAGCAATTTTTAACTATTTCCTTGGTTACTTTATCCCAAGCGGTTTTTGCAAAGTAAACTGTATCCAATGGCCTAATTTTCTTAATTAACTCAAAAGCTGTACCAACAGTTTCAATTTTTTTTTTCTTTATGGGTCTAACACACGTGCTACAGGGAAGTCCCTAAAGCGCTACAGGAGCGACACGTGTGCGGAGAAAGCGATTCACGTTGTTCTTGAATCGCTGTAGATTGTACTCTGTGGGAAACACAGTCCTGGGTAAATTATTCCAAAGGGATGATGTTCTCCATATAAAAGACTGCTTGAAAAGCGTTGTACGAGGAGTAACAAGCTGAACCTCATACGGATGTGAAGAATTAGCGCAACGTGTACTTCTAACATGCACCGCTCTGGGAGGAATTAAGCTGGCCACATCCTTCGAACACTTTCCATGAAAGTACTTGTAGAATAGGCTCAAGTCGCCAACCGTTCTTCGATGTTCCAGCGAATCAAGGCCGACGGTCAGTTCCGGGTCTCCAATCAGACGAACAGCTCCTCTCTGAATAGAATCCAACAAATGCAGTGTATGTTTGGGAGCGGAGCTCCAAACATGGGAGCAGTATTCCATAGTTGGTCGAATTTGAGCTTTGTAAAGAATTAACAGTTGTTGTGGAGTGTAAAGCTTTCTGATTCGAAATAATTCCCAACTTTTGAGAAGCTCTCCTTGCTATGCCTGCAACATGTTCATGCCAGGACATATTTGCTCCCAAATGAACGCCCAACAAATTGAGTGACGACGTTAGAGGAATGGAGTGCCCCGACATAACTATGTCGGGTTCAGCAACGTTAACTTTTTTTTAGAAAAAAAAAACTGCCGACTGGGTTTTCGTAGCGTTAAATTCCACTTGGTTACTGTCACCACAAGATAGAATTTCTTCCAAGTCTTTGTTCAGTTGAATGACTTCCTGCTGTCTGTGGATATTCGTCTGAGTAGCCGATGTCCGAGCATTCAAAGTGAATGAAGAGATAAGTGTACTGTTATCTGCAAAGCTGTAGATTGGATTCTCGGTCTTTTCCAGCAGATCGTTAATGTAAATGAGAAAGAGAGTAGGGGACAGTATGGAGCCTTGGGGTACACCGGCGTTGATAGTGAAGGTGTTAGAAAGAAATCCGTCGACTGCCACTCGTAAAGAACGCTCTCTGAGGAAACATGAGAGCCACAAACAGAACTTTTCCGACATACCATAAGAACGTAGCTTAGCCAACAGCCCATCGTGCCAAACACGGTCGAATGCCTTGGATATGTCAAGAGCAACCGCTCAAGATTCTCCAAAGTGTTCAATTGCATTGTTCCAAACATGTGTTACATAAGTCAGAAGATCTCCTGTTGATCTATTTTTACGAAAGCCATATTGGTGACCGCTAATAATGTTGAATCCTTCAAGATATTTTAGAAGATGCTGATTGATAGCCTTTTCCATGACTTTCGATATTATATTAGTGCGATTGGTCGGTAGTTATTTGGCAAGGTCTTCTTGCCTTTTTTAGGTATCGGCTGAACTGTAGCACATTTCCAGCAGGAAGGAAATATTCCCTTTCTGTAGGATAGGTTGAAAAGTCTACAGAAAACTGGTGTTAGTTCCCTCGCACAGATTTTAAGAACTATGGCAGGTATTCCGTCAGCGCCAGAAGCCTTTTTGGTGTCTAGCTTCATCAGAATACGCTTTATGATACGCTGTGTGAAGACAACGTCGAGCATCCTTGACTGCACTATGGGAATAGTAAGTGGTGTTTTTCCTTGGAAATTGACAGTAGAATGTGAAACAAAGAGTTCAGCCAACAAGTTCGCTTTCTCAACAGGTGTCGTTGCAATAGAATTATCTGGCCGTGTGAGTGGTGGTATGGTGGATTTGGTGAAATTTTGACTAACTGCCTTAGCGACCGACCAAAAGGACCTTGGACCAGGCGAGAAGTTTGTTTCTAATCCGTTGATTGTGTACCTCCTTGGTTTCGTCGATAATTTCTTTGCATCTATTCCTGGCACGAACAAATGTGTTACGATTTATGGTGTTAGGATTTTCGCGCCATTGTCGGTATGCAAGATGTTTAGAAGCAACAGCTTCTTTGCATTTTCGGTCAAACCAAGGCTTGCTGTTGGAAGGGCATTTCTTCGAAAAAGGGATGTAAGCCTCCATACCGGCCAAAATAACATCGGAAACCTCCCTGGCGCAGTCAGATGGGTCGATGTTTACTATCAGGTGTTTCAGAATTAATAATAATAAATTTTAAAAATTTTTGTAATTCCCTGGTCAAGTGGTTGACAAGCTGATGTACAGTTAGGAGGCAGAAACAAGATTTTTACATTTTTTAAGCGGACGTTTTTTGGATGAGATCCTGCACTATCTAAAAATAACAAAATGTTTTTTGTTTTCTTTTGTCATTTTCCAATCAAGATCTTGCAACCACTCTGGCCTAATTTCTCCTGTCTTCAAAGCTTTCTTATTATATTTTCAAGTCACAGGCAGGTTGTTTATGTTAATATTTTTAAATGCTCTGTGTTTAGCTGTCTTACCAATGACTAAGAGTTTTTCTTTTTCTCCCGCCATATTTGCACAATGCAAAATTGTAAACACATTCTTCTTTTTTTAATGTTAGCGTTTTGTTGGATAGAGCTCTAAAATACAGGTCTGTTTAATCGGCAGTATAGATGTCTATCGGTGAACCCTTAATTAAAGAAGGGCATTTTTCCCAGGATGATGAAACATCTTCAGCAATAACCGAAGCTCCTTCTCCTGAAATCGCTTTAAAACTTATGTTGTGGCGGATCTTAAAAATAAATGTGACCAAATCATAAATCTGTCGAGAGTGGTTTCAATAACAAAAATTAAATCCTTACCGGATGTGATAGATGGACAGACAAATGGACAAACCTCGAAGTGATCCCATAAGTGTTCCGTACGGAACGCTAAAAATATTATCATTAAATTGTATTACTTTTACGACTGTTGGATATGGACAATAAACTTTCCCAACGAACGAAATTATTTATAAGAAAAGATGATTTAACGTGCATTAAAAATTAGTTCATTGCATCGACTTTGCTAGTTAAATCGGCCAAATTAACAGTGTTACCAGACCTCTAAAATTTAAAAGATTTCCTAGTTCATCGCTTTCACAATAACATTAAGAATGAAGTTTTCGTTAATAGAGAAGAAAGTTATATTTATTACATTTATAAGAAACAGCTGAATATTCGTATTTCTAAAATTTGAATTTTAATGAATTATATACAAAAAACACTATTAGGAGTAATGAATATACGTGGCAATACTGTTACGGTATCCTAAGGGCTTTGTACTACAAAACAGCAGATTCTCGTTTTTTTTTTCTTGACGACGTTGCATAGCAGTGAAGTGAAGTAATTTTTTGCATATGATGCGTTGAAGGTCAGGCAGGGTTGCAATTTAGTCCACTGTTTCCTACTTATCCTTACCGTACTCGTTAACATTTTGAATGGCATGGTGTGTTTCCCAGAAAGCCTGTAGCATGGAACCCTCGGTGCGCTAGTCCAATTCAAACTAGCTTTATTAAAGAACTGTTCCCTCTTCCCTATCATTGATTTTAACGACATCTTATACACATACAAATGCCCCATTCAAGAAACAAAGGACGTGGCGCGACGCGGAAAGGAAATTCCATGTGAAATTTTCCACGCCATTTTGTCGCAAATTCGGCCATAAACAAGCCGAAAAAGCCCTTTAAAAAGCCCTTCTGGCAAAACCGCTATTTTGCATAGTTAAATTTCCTAAATAGGCAAAGTTGGCCGCGCGCGCTTTTCTCTGGAAAAAGATTTACTTTTATTGCAGCGCTGCACTTCGGGATGAAATGGAATAGTGTGGCTAGAATTGTTTTTGAAGGTTCAGTGGCGTGTATATAAATTAAGGAAACGATAACATTTAATCAGCTAACGGAGTTATCAATGACGTGAAAACTCTCACCGAAATCGTTTCTTTCCCACTTTAAGGGGTTACGCCACTTTGAAATTTTTATTTTTTATATTTTTAAAAATATTTCAAGCCTTACAAAATGGAATCACAAATTGAAGGTAATATAAAAAAAAATATAGACTTTTAAGACGCAGACTTTTTTTCTTTTGCGTTTTCCTCGAAACTACTTTTTTCAAACTCGTGGACAAAATATCTCGAGATCTACTGAACCGATTTTGATAAAATTTAACTATAATATATATAAAATGCAACGTCTCTCTGTCTGTCTGTCCGTTAGTGCGCTTATCACTGGAGAACCACTTATCTGATTTACGTACTTTTTTTTTGAAAACATACATATTCTCTGGCCAGGTTATAGGCTATATCTTATTACGATAGGTATCGTAAGGAATGAGCAGTGACGATAATAGTGAATGAAGTCGGAAAAAAGTTTGCCGCTAGCGCGTTTCCTTGCAATACACAGCCTAAACCATTAAATATGGAACAACATTATATAGCAGAGAATATCTATAATCTATAATAGGTAATATATGTAAAATGCAATGTATCTCTGTCTGTCTGTCTGTCCATTAGTGCGTTTATCACGCGAGAACCACTTATCCGATTTACGTGTCTTTTTTTAAATTCATACATATATTCCTTGGCCAGGTTATATAATAATAATAATAATCTATATCTATAATATATAAAATGTCTGTCTGTCTGTCCGTTAGTGCGCTTATCACTGGAGAACCACTTATCCGATTGACGTGCTTTTTTTTTAAACATACATATGTTCTCTGACCAGGTTATCGATCTATCTACGAGTATAATATATATAAAATGCAATGCATGTCTATCTGTCTGTCCGTTAGTGCGTTACGTGTTTTTTTGTTTAAAACATACATATATTCTCTGGCCAGGTTATAGGATATATTTTATTGCATTAGGTAACATAAAGAATAAGCAGTGACGATAATAGTGAATCAAGTCGGAAAAAAGATTACCGTTGGCGCGTTCTCTTGCTATTGCACTGCCTAAAACATTAAATATGGAACAATATCATGTTGCAAAGAATATAATATATAAAATGCAACGTCTCTCTGTCTGTCCGTTAGTGCGCTTATCACTTGAGAACCACTTGTCCGATTTACGTGTTGTTATAAATTTATACATATGTTCTATATAATTCGATATAAACCTAGATAATGGGAGATAAGTATAAATAATGAGAGATAAGGAGAAATAATGGGAGATAAGGTGAGATAATGGCAGATAAGGTCAGATAATGGTAGAAATAATGGGAGATGAGCAGAGATAAGCCTAGATAATGGAAATTATGTAGAAAAAATGGGAGATAAGGAGAAATAATGGGAGATAAGGGGAAATAATGACAGATATCTTATTACGTTAGGTAACATAAGGAATAAGCAGTGACGATAGAAGTGAATCAAGTCCACGGGAGCGGAGCCGCGGGCACGGCTAGTACTATATATTCTTTATAATATTACCTTGAAGTTGACATAAGGTTTTTTCGATCAGGTCATTTTTTATTAATTTTTTAAGCTCAAAATTTTTGTGAAAAATCCGAGTTTATTTTAATACGTGGCCACTTAACTATGACCTTTCTTAAGAACAAAAAATGCTTTGTTTGGTTTGTAGACCATTCCTGACTGGTGGTTTGCAACAAATACATCCACAATAAATTTGTGCTAATATCATTTTATTTTGGAATTGCAACATTACTCCTCCGTCCCTTTCTAAATAGGTGATTGTTCTTCGAGAAAAATCTTTTAATACATCTCTAATTACGTCAGGAGTTATAGCTTCACCTGTTTCCCTAATGACTCTCTCAAGATGAGCAACATCTTGAAATGGCCTTTTAAGATAAACCTTTTCTTTTAAGTAGCTTCATGAAAAAAAGTCTAGAGGGGTGATGTCCGGAGACCTTGGGGGCCAAGTAAATTGGACATACCTCCCTGTTACTCTACCGTTAAAAATGAGGAGGAGATAATCTCGAACATTTCTCGTATTGTGATATGTTGGTACCATATACGTTGTCTTGCAATTATTGGTAGGCGATTACGAAACTCAGGGAACTCATTATTTAAAAATTTTAGGTAACGTTCAGCAATCATATTATTTCGAAAAAAGAATGGTTCAATTATTCTATGTTTAAAAATTCCACAACATATATTGGTTTTAAACAAATATTGATCTCGAGTTTCGATATTGAAGTTATGATTAACATCGCTCCACCAGCGATGGTTTTGAGAACTTACCGTCCTATTAGGCGTAAATGTCGTTTCGTCAGAGAAAAGTATTTGTCTTGTCATAAACCAACTCTCCTTGAAACCAAGCACAAAATTCAAATCTTCGTTCAAAATCTCCTGCTTTTAAAGTATGGGTAAATTGGGGTTTGTATGGTTTAAATTTATTTGATCTTAAAATTCTCGCAGTTGTAGTTTTACTCACATTCAATAAAGCTGATCTTTTTCGAAGTGAATCTTTTGGCTTTTCTACTGCCGACAGCATTACTTGATTTTGATTATCTTCATTTGAAACCCATGCCCGATGTTTCTTTTTAAATTTATTTTCGACACTTCCATAAATCTTGAATTTATTTATTAGATATCCTACAGTTGTGAAGAAATTATCAGGACACCTTGATAAAACTGTATACTTCACACCTACAGCATATTTAATAAATAAATATATTATTAAAGATTTCTGTGGCTTCTTTAAAAGTTTTGTAATTATCTCCAACTACGAGAACAATTTCAATTTTATCTTCAACACCCAAGTTTACTGGTATTTCTAATTATTGCAAATACAGACTAACGTTAGCTTTGAAGTTTATTGACAGTTGTTAGGTATTTCCAAAGATATATTCATTTATTTTCAACTTAAAATTTGTAGTGATTTCGTTTTCTTTTATTCAATAAAGAATTAAAGAATTACTGACGTGCTCACTGGAGTTTTTTTGAATCTTTAACACACACAAATCTAAATGTGAGCATAATACAGTAGAACCCTGATTAACCGACTCGCGATTATCCGAGCGCCGGATTAACCGAGCCAATCTAAGAACCTGATTATCCGAGGTACGCGCGTCTATGCTGCGTATTAACCGAGCTTCTAAAATACATATTTTCGTATCATATAATGTTTGATAATATTTCCCTTTGATTGGTGCGATCTCTTGGCTATAATTATTTATAAGTGTTCATTATTTATAAATTTTATTATTTGAGGTCTCCCTTCATTCATTTGTTTGTTTAGGTGTTTCAGTATATATATATATATATATATATATATATATATATATATATATATATATATATATATATATATATACAGTAGAACCCCGATTAACCGAGTCGCGATTATCCGAGCTCCGGATTAATTTATTAATTTACGCGCGTCTATGCTGCGTTCAACCGTGCTTCTAAAATATGTATGTACATATTTCCATTTAAAATCGTCGGGGCCTTCGGGGAATCCCCCTGGCCCGTGTGAGGGGTTCCCCTATTTATGTTTTTGGACTCTTTCAGTATGTAAATTTGCGTGAATGCAGTGCGTTATAGCGTTTACTACGGAGAAGTACGAGTATACTCACATAATTTATTTGGTTGGAGTTCTGGTAGTTAAGTGTAATTAATACGAACTGCTTTGTATGAATTTTTGTTTGTCGTATTATAATGGAGCAAAACAAGCGCAAAAGAATCGTCGTTCCTATTGAAGAAAAATTAAAAGCCATCAGGAGAATTAAAGCAGGAGAGACAATTAAAGTTGTTGCACGAGATTATGGAGTAGGTGAGGTAACAGTTGGAGATTGGAAAATAAACCGAATAGAAGAGTGGTGTATGAATCAAGCCTCCTCGTCCTCAGGAAGAAAATCAATCAAAACCGGCGACTATGAAAAGGATAATGAAGCTTTATTCATGTGGTTTAACCAACAGAGATCAAAAGGTGTGCCCCTGTCAGGTCCAATTTTACAACAGAAAGCAATAATGATTAGTAGGCAATTCCCAGAGATAGATCAGTTTACCGCCAGTTCTGGATTGCTTGACCGCTGGAAAAAAACGGTACGGTGTACGACAACTGACTGTATGTGGTGAAAAACTTTCTGCTGATGTGTCATTAATTGAGAAGTTTAAGCAGAACTTTAAAAGCAAATCGAAGATTGTGGATACACATGTGATCGAATTTAAAACTGTGACGAAACTGGTCTAAATTATATAATGCTTCCATCAAAAACATTGGCATCTCGATAGGAAAAATCAGCTCATGGGCACAAACGAAGTAAGGAAAGATTAACTATAATCGTATGTTCCAATGCATCTGGCAAGCACAAAATCCCACTGATGGTGATTGGCAAGTCTGCACGTCCAAGAGCTTCAAAAGACATCTCACCCAAAGCCCTACCAGTCTATTACAAAAGTCAGAAGAGCGCATGGATGGATGCGACCTTATTTACTAACTGGTTAGAAGAAGAGTTCGTGCCATCTGTGACTAAATTTTTGAACAGAAACCGTCTTCCTATTAAAGCAATTTTGTTAATGGATAATGCCCCCTCTCACCCTGGAGAAGGACTTCAAGTGGGCGAAATTGTTGTAAATTTTTTCCTCCAAATGTAACCAACATAATGCAACCAATAGATCAAGGCATCCTCGAAAACATTAAAAAAAATTATGTGCGTACTACCACTATTCAAAAATCTTGGTCAAAAGTTATTGATTTTGAGGACTATAATGACAGTGAAGATGATACTCCATTAAATGAATTAGCTTTGAAATTGAGAAGGCATAGAGAAATGTCCTGTTCAAATTTTGACAGCGAGATAGAAGAAAAAGAAAAAAGTTTATTTGAATTAATGCAAAAATTAAAAGGTTGCGAAAATGTGACAAGAGAAGATGTTGTTGAATGGATTACAGCAGATAATTTAGAAGAAGAAATGAGTATTGAAGAAATAACGAATGCCTTTCAGGAAACCGAAAAATCAGATGACGATGACGATGACGAAGCAGCGGTGGATGAACAAGCTTTGAGGTATATCGAACAACAACCAGAGGCAACCCCAGCGGATTTGCTTCTTCTTAATAGATGGAGAAACATTATAGCGAGAAAAAGAAGATGCAATAAGAAAAAGAAGCGCATAGATACCTATTTCACTGTTTTATAATGTATGTACCTATTTATATATTAAAAACGTTAATACATACATCGGTTTAAAGTATTGGTGTTTATTTTTTGAATTAATAAAAAACAAATCCGGATTATCTGAGTTTTCAGTTATCCGAGGAGGGTGCCCCCCACGTTACCTCGGATAACCGGGGTTCTACTGTATTTTAGTTCCTATTAACATTTTCAATTAATATTTTGCTCCGTATTTAAATTTAAATACACTTTACTCTTCATTATAAATCAATACTTTTCATTTCCCCTGTATACCATCAAATATTTTAATCTTTTCATGCTTGATTATGGATTTCCATGTGATGCAGAACTTTTTATAAAGAATAAATTTTTTTTGTAATATATAAGATAAACTTTTTCTCCATTTGTATAAAGCTTTTTGGGACACACTGTATACAATAGTTGCGTCAAAAAAAAAATATATTTTCTGCCTATTTTCCCGACCGCCAAGGTGGCGTAACCCCTTAATGTCGGTTTCCAGGGAAAAACACTACCAGCTATTCCAAATGTGCAACGATTCCTAATGAAGCCATACACCTGAAAAACCCCAAATTTTTCTTAGAATTTTACCACTCAGCAGCAAGTCATCGGATGTATATGTTAGAATAAGTCAGGTAATCAGAAATAGATACAAATTAATCGACCAATTACCACGATTCGAAACTAGAAAAACCACTGCCGTTGAACTGTTGATCCACGACGACTAATGAGAATTGGTTAGCAAATATATCGGGTCTTCCATTAAGGACTTGACAAATTTTTTTTGAAATAAAACCCAACCCATTTGAGACATTTCGAAAATTTTACTATCGGCTTGAAGTACAATCAAAACATTCATGTATGGAATTCGACTTCATTCATATGTCCACCACGGGCACGTTTGCAGCGGTCGATTCGTTGAACCCAATTTTCGATGACTCGGCCACACATTTCGACAGAAACGGCCGCTATCTCTCTTTCAATATTGGCTCTGAGCTCCTCTAACGACGCAGGCTTGTTAGCATAGACCAATGATTTAACGTACCCCCATAAAAAGAAGTCTAGAGGTGTTAAATCACACGATCTAGGCGGCTATTCGACGGGACCATTTCTCGATATAACACGTTCACCGAATTTAGATTACAGTAAGTCGATTGTTACACCCGCTGTGTGGCTTGTGGCGCCGTCTTGTTGAAACCACATATCATTAATGTCTAGCCCATGCAATTAATCAAAGAAATAACGTTGCAACATGCCTCTGTAGCGATCTCCATTGACTGTAACGTGACGGTTATTTTCATCAACGAAAAAGAACGGCCCAATGACACCACCGGCATGAAATCCGCACCAAACCGTAATTTTTTGTGGATGAAGTGATGTTTCTTCAAGCACATGAGGGTTTTCACCTGATCAATAACGCATATTCTGTTTGTTGACGAAGCCGTTTATCCAAAAATGCGCTTCATCACTAAAGATGATTTTGCGATGAAATTGGTCATCAACATTTCTAGAGCCCAATTCGAGAACGTACGTCGCTTCATATGATCGAGTGGCTTAAGTTCTTGAGTTAACTTTAACTTATAAGCGTGCAGGCCAAGATCCTTTCGCAAAATTCGCCATAGTGTGGTCTGAGCGATGCCCAATTCTTGAGAACGCCGTGAAATCGACTGTTTTGGTTCGTTTGAGATGGACGCTTGAACGGCAGCAATATTCTGGCCACTTCGACCAACCCGTTGTCTCACTGGCACGGGAACATCCAGCAGCGAATATGTTAACTCAAATTTTTTCACTAGACTATGAATTGCTTGTCTACTGGGACGAGAATTAAGACCAAAAATTGGCGTTAACGCTCTTAAAGTTTCAGTCACAGACTCCAAATTTTGGTAGTAAATTTTAATTATTTGTAAGCGTTGTTCGTTCGTGTACTTCACCATGATGAAAATGTTGACTTTACTGAATGTTTTGACGTTGACAGTTCGGTGATTGGCTTAAGGATGCGTTCACAGTGAAATTTCAAAGTTGTCAAGTCCCAAATGGAAGACCCTTTAGTTGCTATGAATAGTAGTCTGACATTTAGTAAATGCGTTTTTATTGTCCTATTTATAATGAATTTTTAAAGAAGATATGACCTACAAAAAGTGTGAATTTATTAAAACTGAATATGAATCGGTGATAAAGCACCTCTTTTTGAGAGGGTTGACCGTTAAAGAAATTTGAGACGACATTCTTTGTAGCGTTTATTTTTTACAGTTTTTCTCTCTTTTACATTACGTCACAGTTAACCCAATAAAACTTAAACACAAGAAAATGAGTATATTAAACTCGAAGAATATGAAATCAAAGAGGACATTCTATCCTTCAACGAAATTGAAAAATCGTTCACCGTATCGTAGAATCTGCGGAAGATATAGCTCTCACGAGAAATATTAAAGAGGAAAAGCTCTCCAAAGAAACGGTTAAACTAGTACAAAAACGAAAATCCATGAAACAAGACACGGTGGCACGTGAAAATAAGTTAAAAACTATGAATATAAGGAAGTGTATTAGAAGAGATGTAAGAAATTATAACAATGAGCAAATTAAAGAAACTCTGGAGAACAAGAAGGGTATAACACTTTTACAAAGATCATTAAATAAAGGACAAAAATAAATACCAAAATTAGTAGATGAAAACAACCAAATAATAACCCAAACGAATGAACTAAAGAATGAATATAGCGAGATTTTATAAGGACCTTTATGAGAGGAAAGCAGAACCACCACCAGGCAAAAGCGAGTCAGTTTGAATACAAGTGATGAATAAAGGATCTGAAGATATTCCCAACATCGGATATCGGCTGCTCAGGCGAATATCCGCAGACAGCAGGAGGTCGTTCAACTTAACAAAGACCTGGAAGAAATTCTATCTTGAGGTGACAGTAACCAAGTGGAATTTAACGCTACAAAAACTCAGCCGGCAGTTTTTTCTAAAAAAGTTAACGTTGCTGAACCTGACATAGTTATGTCGGGGCACTCCATTCCCCTAACATCGTCGCTCAATTTGTTGGACGTAAATTTGGGACTACTCAGTATATATCACCACTACACCAAACACTTTATTTTTGCACTCGGCGCGCGTTTCGCTAACCATGTTAGCTTCATCAGGAGCGATGATTGACTAGTCAATCAAAGTGTTTGGTGTAGTGGTGATATATACTGAGTAGTATCAATGTGCCAAAGATTCCACATTCCCAACTTAGTAAATTTGGGAGCAAATATGTCCTGGTATGAACATGTTGCAGGCATAGCAAAGAGAGCTTCTCAAAAGTTGGGAATACTATTTCGAACCAGAAAGCTTTACACTCCACAACAACTGCCTCCACTCCCAAACATACACTGCAGTTGTTGGATTCTGTTCAGAG
This sequence comes from Pachyrhynchus sulphureomaculatus, assembly GCA_019049505.1. Taxonomy (NCBI): domain Eukaryota; kingdom Metazoa; phylum Arthropoda; class Insecta; order Coleoptera; family Curculionidae; genus Pachyrhynchus; species Pachyrhynchus sulphureomaculatus. Next base: position 6,096,837 of record CM032452.1, on the reverse strand, counting down.
AAGAGTTGTTCGTCTGATTGGAGACCCGGAACTGACCGGCGGCCTTGATTCGCTGGAACATCTTTTTCCCCAAAAATGTTGAAAAGTAAAGTGATTTAATTAAAGAATATCAATCCAGAAATCCAATCTACAGCTTTGCAGATGACAGTACGCTTATCTCTTTATTCACTTTGAATGCTCGGACATCGACTGCTCAGGCGAGTGTCTGCAGACAGAGGGAAGTTGTTCAACTTAACAAAGACCTAGAAGAAATTCTATCTTGGGGTGACAGTAACCAAGTGGAATTTAACGCTACAAAAACCCAGGCGGCAGTTTTTTCTAAAAAAGTTAACGTTGCTGAACCCGACATAGTTATGGCGGGGCACTCCATTCCTCTAACATCATCCCTCAATTTGTTGGGCGTTAATTTGAGAGCAAATATGTTCTGGCATGAACATGTAGCAGGCATAGCAAAGAGAGCTTCTCAAAAGTTGGGAATACTATTTCGAACCAGAAAGCTTTACACTCCACAACAACTGGCTCCGCTCCCAAACATACACTGCATTTGTTGGATTCTGTTCAAAGAAGAGCTGTTCGTCTGATTGGAGACCCGGAACTGACCGGTGGCCTTGATTCGCTGGAACATCGAAGAACGGTTGGCGACTTGGGTCTGTTCTACAAGTATTTTCATGGAAAGTGTTCGAAGGATGTAGCCCGCTTAATTCTTCCCAAAGCGTTGCATGTTAGAAATACATGTCGCGCTGGTGCTTCACATCCGTATGAGGTTGAGCTTGTTACTCCGCGTACAACGCTTTTCAAGCAGTGTTTTATATGGAGAACATCATCCTTTTGGAATAATTTGCCCAGCGCTGTGTTTCCCACAGCGATTCAAGAACAACGTGAATCGCTTTTTTCCGCACACGTGCTGCTCCTGGAGCGCTTTAGGGACTTCCCTGCAGCACGTGTGCTAGACCCATAAAGAAAAAAAAAATTCCCAACATCACAAAATACGAAATACAAGATTTTTTAAATAACATGGCAAGCCGAAGAGCAGCAGGTGAAGACGGCGACATACAACAGAGCGGAGTGCCCATATTAGGAATGCTAGATATATTGTATAATAAGTGTCGATATGTGCGATGTACTTCGAGACTGGGATAATGCTGTGGTGGTTTTGCTCTTCAAAAAAGGAGATAAGTCTAAATTAACCAACTATAGACCAATCAGCCTACTGTCTGTAATGTGCAAGTTATTTATGAAAATAATAACTGTGAGACTCACAAAGAAATTGGAGGCTTACCAACCCAGAGGACAAGCCGGATTTAGAAAAGGCTTTAGTACGTCGGACCACCTTAATAGAAAAGTCAAACGAATATAATTTTAAGATTTGGGTGGCCTTTGTGGATAAGGAGAAAGTTTAAGTAACTGTAGAATTGACAACAGATACTTGAAGATTATTCAAATTATATATAAAAATGCAACATTTCAGAGAATATTTAAAGAAAACACCAATAAGAGAGAAATGAAAAGAGAGGTACGTCAAGGAGACGCCATCTCGCCGAAATTGTTTACTTTGGCGCTAGAAGAACTTTTCAAACAACTTCCATAGACAACTAAGGGTATAAATATATATATAAACGAGAGCAACTCAATCATTTGCGATTCGCGGATGATATTGTGCTTATATCTAACAACAAAGAAGAACTGGAAGAAATGCTGAACAAACTTAACAAATCCAGAGAAATTAGTCTGAAAATAAACACCGCCAAAACCATGTTCATAACAAATGACAACTGTGATAAGGAAGCAGTATTAAACATTGAAAACGCGAAAATCACAAGAACGGATTCATACGTATATCTTGGACAAAAAATAGTAATATCCAAAGAAAATTTGAAAGCGGGTATATCAAGAAGAATATCATTAGTTTGGTCGGAGTTTGGCAGATTGCGGAACATCTTCCTGTCCAATGTACCAAATACACTAAAAGCGAATACCTTTGATCAATGCGTATTGCCAGTATTGACATACGGAACGGAAACGTGAGCTTTGAATCAAGAAATTATCAATCGCCTACAAGTAGCTCAACGACCGATGGAAAGGAAGACGTTGGGAATATCGTTGAAGGATAGGAAGAAGAAATTCGAAGAAAGTCCAAGATAACTGATGTAGCTGAGAGGGTAAGCAGGTTGAAGCTGGGTGGGTCATATCATAACACTCTCTGATAATCGATGGACCCATAAAGTAATCACCTGGAGGGCCTGGCATGAGAAAAGAAGTAGAGGACGCTCGCAAACTCGAGGGTCTGGCGACATCAAAAGACTAGTGGGATACAACTGGATAAACAAGGCCCAAAACCGAAGAAGATGAACGTACTTAGGGGAGGCTTATGTCCGACGATGAACTACATAGCTGATGATGATGATGATGACAGTCACCCCAATATAATAGCGAAAGTGAGCTCCAAGTTGGTGACGAGATTTTGAGGGCGGGTGCGTCGACGGGTCCCTCTTTCAAAGTGGCCGCTCAATGATTACATTTGATCTCAGAATGAGTCTTTTGAAATATATTGTTGATCGTTTCTTGATGTTATTGCAGTTTATATGAATTTAAAGACAGAAGGATGAGAAAGTTTGTATAATAAGAGAATTAAAATCGTTTGTAAGTGAAGAGAATCGTAAAGGTTGACAAACAAGTTATATAATCATGGGGAGAGGAGGTTATTGTTGTGCCGTTGACAACTGTAAAATTAATTCAAAGAGTACGCCTGGAGTGAGTTTCTTCTTTTTCCCTAAAAATGTTGAAAGGTAAGTGATTTAATTCAAGAATATCAATTGCGTAAGAAATCGTATACGGATAAATTTAATATTTCTGACAAACTATTTCTCTTATGATATTTTTGGGTTATAAAGGAAAGATTTGGTTTTCAGCAACCAAACGCGTCATCAATTATCCAGTTGAAAATTTGTGCAAAAATTATAAAATATACGCCTCACATTTTTCTCAGAAAATGTTTGTTTGTAGCTAAAAAACATCAAAGAAACATTATTGACTTTGTAAAAAAAGTATACTTTGCATATTTTGGTGTAGAAATCGGTAATCAAGAAAAATGTTTTGCTCCTCACAAAGTATGTTATGTTTGTGTCCAGGATCTTGGTATAAGAAAGAAAAGAAAGCTTTTAGATTTGCAGTACCCATGGTATAGAGAGAGCAAGAAAATCATTCAAATAACTGTTATTTTTGCAGCGTTGATGTTTCTGGATATAACTCTCAAAATAAGCTATTCGGGGCCGGTAGGATATGGATCGAGACTTCCTGTCCCTGAGCCACCTCAGTCTATTGATGACGTTTTACAGCCCAGTCCCGAATTTAATGAAAGTCGACCGGATGATGATGAGTTTCAAGGTTTTCTAGAAAATTTAAAACCACAGTTTAGGCAAGGTAAGTTAAATGATTTAGTGAGAGATTTGGGTTTGACTAAGGAAAAAGCAGAATTGCTTGATTTTAGGTTGAAAGAAAAACATTTATTGGAATCTGGAACATTTATTTACCATTAGAGAACAAGAGATCAACAGTTTGCCCAGTTTTTCAAGCAGGAAGAGGATTTGGTTTTGAAATTTAATCGATGTCATATTGTGAGAGAATTGTGGATGATACAAAAAAACTGATACCAGATACGGTTTCAGCACCCAAAAATACATAGCACTTAGATGTATTGGTTTAAAACGTTTTTACAAGTATTTTTTGTTGGCCTGTGTAATTTATACAAATGTAAAAAAATGTTCATATCATGACCGAAATTTTGCAGATTTATTGCAGGATTTAGGGAATTTTAGATCTCACTAAAAAATTTTTAAAATACTGCTTTGCAAACTTGGCAATAAAATAACGAGTTCAGTTTTGCCTTTCAAAATTTCTCCACATTGTTCAATGTTACAGAAATTCTAAAAACCAAATAAACAAAAAGCCCCTTTTAGACTTATACAAGTATTTTGCAAGAAAAACAATAGTCGTAAAAACAAAAACTATATAAATGCAAATAAAAGACAACATCATCCCCTAATCCTACACCCCTGTCGTTATAATAACATAGTCATAGTATGGTTGTTAGGTCATGCAAATACGTATACGTTTCATTTACACTTAGAAAGGGCGAGATTTTCTTATTAAGGGCAGGGTCGAACCGAGAAATTTTTGACAAATTACTTTTGTTAAAAATTCATTATAATAAAAGAGTAAAATTATTTTACCCAAAGACCTTTGGAAGAAATAGAAAGTTTGTATTAATCTAGACCACAAACTATGTTAAGTTGGAACATAAAAACAAACAAAAGAATCTCCACCCGGATCCAAGAACATAGAGTAAGTATCAGAAACAAACAAACAACATCAGCACCATCATGATACTGGTCACAATGTTAATTTTGAGGTATCTAAACAAATAGCCTCTATTTCACATTATAAAACACGCATAGTCAAAGAAGCCTTGGAAATCGAAAAGAATCCCCCCACCTACAATCTGCGTAGACGCCGACCTATAAAAGACGGCGACCGCACTTCGGTTTCTTAGTTAGCTTCGAGCGGAGGCAGGAACAAGATAACAGTATCGAGCAATACCATTTGAAAATGCCAAATGAGATTTTGGCGATAAGTCGTGCAAATTCATTGTTAGACGAACGGATTGAAACCCGGAATTTTAATATATATATATATATATATATATATATATATATATATATATATATATATATATATATATATATATATATATATATATATAGACAGTCGATACTGTTTATAGTGAAAACCTCTTTATAGTGCAATTTTTTCAAGAGCTAGAATATTTTAATGAAATTTCATGTAAAAAGCCGGGCATATAGTAAATCTGTAAAATAGTAACACTCTATATAATAAAATTTTTTACCGGAATTTTATGTATAAATTTTTATGCATTTATTGAGATCTTGGCCATTTCGGGTTTCCCATTTTTATCTAACATTAGCACGAATTCCATTTTTATGACGCATTCTTTTGAAAAGGTTCTTAACGCGTTTAAAACGCCTAATAGTTGGCAATAAATCAGGTAGATTACTGTGAGAAACCCGGGGAATAACCCATTTTATAGTCGAGGCCTAGTAATTCGCAAATTCAGGTTCAGTTTCTTTTTGTTTAAGAATCAAGTAAGATGTCCAAGCGAGTGTGTTTAAGTTTAGCTGAGAAAATTAAAGTTTTGGAGGAAGTTGCTAAAGGCTGCAAAAAAATTGATGTTGCTGCAAAATTTGGTGTTTCTCCAAGTTGCGTCTCTCTGATAATAAAAAGTCGCGACAGTATCATCAAGAAACCTAGTGTTCCAAGCAGTCGAAAACGAGTACGGGTGAGTACTTAGGAGGATGTAAATGAAGCAGTTTTACGATGGTTTCAAGTGGCCCGTACGCTTCAAAACGTACCAATATCGGGAAATTTAATAAAGCAAAAGGCTCTACAATTTGCTAAAGAATTTAACTGCGTTAATTTTCAAGCTAGTGAAGGGTGGTTGAGTGTCTGGAAGGCTCGCAATTCAATTGTTTTCAAGATGGTGTCTGGCGAGAGTGCAAGCGTTAGTCAGGAGGACTGTGACATTTAGACTGAAATTGTTTTAAAAAGTGCATTGAAAAAGTACGAGCCAAAAAACGTTTTCAATTGTGATGAAACCGGTTTGTTTTTTAAATGTTTGCCAAATAAAACTTTTGCTTTTAAAAGTGATAAATCTTTTGGTGTTAAAACAAGTAAAGAAACGGTAACACTTATGGTTGGAGCAAACATGGATGGCTCAGAAAAACTGAAATTACTGCTAATAGGTAAAAGCAAAAGTCCCCGTTGTTTAAAAGGAGTTAAATCTCTGGAGTTAGATTACGCCAATAATAAAAAGGCATGGATGACGTCTGAGATTTTCGAAAGATGGATCAAAGAACTGGACATGAAAATGAAAAGCCAAAAGCGAAAGATTGTGATGTTTATAGACAATTGTCCTGCACATCCAGTTACTGTAAGTAAAAAATTAAGGAATATTGAATTGATCTTTTTTCCATCAAACATGACCTCCAAATTGAAACCTATGGACCAGGCTATTACAAAAACATAAAACATCATTACCGGAACAGAATTGTTCACAAAATTGTTAATGCGATTGATAACAACCTTCCAGCCCAAAAATTGATTACCCTTAAGGAGTGTATAACCGAAGTCGCTAAAGTATGGAGTGAAAATGTTTCTCAGAAAACTATCAAAAACTGCTTTTCTAAAACAGGTTTTACTGAAAAAATTGACGAATGGGAAGAAGACGAAATGGATCTCGCTACCTTAAAAAGGCAATGGGGTATTCTACAAAAAACTGCTACCGTCGACGCAGATTTTTTACTTGAAGATTTCTTAGAAATCGACAATGATGTTGGCACGACAGATCTCCCAACTGACCAAGACATAATTGACGATATAAAAAATATAGAAGATCATGAAGAAGAAACTGAAACCGGGGAATGTCCTGCTAAATTTAGTGAAAATGAAATAAGAAATGCATTTGACATTGTGCGAACTACTCTTAGGGGCCAGCAAAGTGTACCTGATCAAATCTTTATGCATTTGAATAAATGCGAGAATTTTGTTGAGCAACAATTATTTTTCAAAAGTAATGTTCAAAAGAAAATAACTGATTATTTTTCCTAGTACGTATGTACGTAGTATGTACATATGTATTAACAGATTTTGTATTATTCTTTTTATTTCGTATGTAGTACATACACGTGCGTCATAGTTTTCAGGCAATCTCCCAGACGACTATTATATTTTTTGTCTCTTTTTACCAATACCTACGATTTATTGGTGAAAAAAGACACATAATATAATAGTCGTCTGTTATATGGCCTGAAAACTATGACGCACGGGTAAAGATATAACGTACGGACTTTATGTATGTATTTAGCCCTGTATATGCTATGTACTATTTAAACTTTCAAATGTTTAAAAAAATCTTTTCTAATAATTCAATTTTGCAATTTTTTTTGTTGCTTGTACCTTATAAAATACAAGTAAATGATTACCAATATAAAATACATACATAGCAATATATACGGATTTTTTCTTTATATAGTGAAAAACATTCTATAGTGAAATTTCGGTCAACATTTCTGTCTTTTGCTATATAGAGTGTCGACTATATATATATATATATATATATATATATATATATATATATATATATATATATATATATATATATATATATATATATATATATTATATATATATATATATATATATATATTTATATATATATATATATATATATATATATATATATATATATTATATATATATATATATATATATATATATATATATATATATATATATATATATATATATATATACATATATACATATATATATATATATATATATATATATATATATATATATATACATATATATATATATATATATATATATATATATATATATATATATATATATATACATATATTAAAATTCCGGGTTTCAATCCGTTCGTCTAACAATGAATTTGCACGACTTGTCGCCAAAATCTCATTTCGCATTTTAAATGGTAATACTGTGATCTTGTTGCTGCTGCCGCTCGAAGCTAACTAAGAAACCGAGTTACTGTGGATTTCTGGGATGAAAATATGACCACTTAACCAAACTTACTTTAGTCCAAAAAACTTATGTACAATTTGTACATAAGTTTTTTATTTGTATATAAGAATTTATTAAAAGTTCGGATAGGTGATTCATAGAGTGTAGCGCGCCAAATAGGTTAATTTGAGTCTAAGCTCGAAAGTTAATCGATATTACTTGTTATCAGAGTGGAAAAAAGAAATAAAAGATAACCTTTTGAAGAGGAGGCTTTCAGCTTTTTGATGGTACTAATAGTTTTTATTTTTGTTGCTTTATAATTTGTAAAACTTAAAATGAAATTTTTGTTTGCATGATTTTAACGGGCACACAGTAAATTATAAATATTTAATATAATATACTATTTAAAAAAAATCCTTGTGCATATATCAACATTATACTTTAAGTTTCAATATAAGAATAATTAAAAATACCCACATTGTCTATGTAATTTAAAAATTTAGTTCTAAAATATGAAAATTTGCCTGCTGTTTTGCGGCGCCAGCAATTTTACCTTCAAACCAGTACGAAATAGTTAAAAAAAGTAGGAAAATTTTTTATTTTTTTTTAAGTTACATTTAGAAGTATACTTGATATTAGAAAATCATTAAAAACTTAAAAAAACTTCTTTTTTTTTGTAATTTTGCTTTCAAAAAAGTGTTCATGATAAAATTTTTTTTTTGCTCATACAATTTTTGCTTAAAATAAAAAAATATATATATTTAAAGGTGGGAAATGAACGATAAAAGTCTAAGCTTTAAATGTAAAGTATTTATATTTCATTTAAACCTCCTGGTACAAAGAAAACAGTTACTGAAAACACAAAAATTCTAAGTTACTCGAAGGAATTTTGTTAATGGCGTTAATATTGGATCCGCATCGCATTCTTAATCAGCACCCCGAGAAACCTCTTAATAGCTAATTTCAAAATATTTAGCGATCAATTTTTGAGATACAGGGTGTGAAAGTTATACTTTTATTTTAGTTTTTATTTTATTTTTTTTTTAAATTACAGCGAAATTTAAAAAAATAATCTATACACTACTTTTTTATAATTCCCGTTCATTCATATGGTGTTATTAGTTTTTCGGTACCTTTTTTATTTTTCGAGAGATTTGCGAAAAACTGAATTTTTAATTTTATTTTTGACTTTGTAGGCTTAGCGAACACTTCAGAGCAGCTTTTTTATCGTGTTCTACGTCCAAAAGACTACCTGTATGCCAAAATGCAGCCTGTTAACATTTAATGGTTTTGGATTTTCGTCAAAATTTGCCTCTGACGATTGGGCTATTAAAAACTGGTGGTGAATTTAAAATATATTAAAAAAAAATTGTGGAAGTGCTTACCTAGTACTGCACTGACTTGCCGTTAGTTGATGGAGCTCTATAATAGCTATGAACGAAAATTTAAACATATGTAGTGATCTTAAACAGTAGTTTAAATTTTCGTTCATAGTGATTACCTAGTATCCTCTTCGCTAATATGGAGTTTCTAGAACTCCATAAATGCTTAATTTGATATGATCGATAACCTATGATAAAATATTAATTATTAAATAATTATGCTAAAAATTTCTCCACTATCTCAAAGAAAAATTTTTTTTTCATAATACTGCTCGTTTTCTAAAACAATATCAGTCAAAAACTATGAGTTCCCATTACAGACGTATATCAATTTTGAAATCAATATCTTATTTCGTTCAAGAGTTATCGTTCCAACAGTCTGACAAACAGGAAGTCTGACGGAAATGAGAAATTATGTTTTCCGTGATCTATTGAGACTAAAACGAGGGGTAATTTTTAACAAATAAATACTTACTCCCTTAGTAAGGGAAAAAGAACTATTAAGAAACAAGTACGCACATAATCCGGTCCTGTATCGGGGCTTAATTTATCCCCAAAGTTCTCCCAAGAAAATCGTCTCAGCGGCGAGGAAAATTATCGTTAACGGTCGGTAATTTTCCTGAAAAGCCCGGAAAATGGGTCGGAATGGCCCTAAATGGCCCATCTGATGCCACATCAATATCGCGCCGTTTCTCTTATTTCATTTCTACTGCGATAATAGACATCATTAGATTATGAGGGGGAGGGGGTAACACTGTAAAAAATTGACCCTTACTGTCTTTAACTTTGGTCATGATTATTTGCGTAAATTGGGGTAGATTTAAGATGGTTTTTCAGGGTCGTAGGTAAAACATTAGTCTTTTATTTTCTTCGTCTTCGTGTATTCTACAAACCTTATTATGTTGCGATAAAAAATACTAATAATGGAGGCTAATGCCGTAAAATTTTCATGATTTTTGGAAATTTTAGGTACAGCTTGGAAATCGATTTAACTACTTTGTAACAGTGCTAACATAATGTAAACGAGTTTTCTCAGCCTAATTTTGACCGCAAGGCTTCTATTTTAGTGCATTTTTGCACATTTTAACGCTTTTGGTTCACTCTTTCTTAAATATCTCATATGGCGTGTCATCATTTAAGTACGAGACATGTTTTTGACTATGCGAATATTAAGATACTTGAGTTTGAGAACGTGTATCATAAGCGACTATTCCTTGAGAAGTGCCTTATTATTAGGGATGAGAAGATAATTAATTATAAAACGGATATTAAGAACATAAGCAATATCTATTGTAACATCTTAAGGTTGTAGATTTACAGTATAATCTGATATGTTATTAATAATTATGCTACTCACGCAGTCAAATCACTGTTCAAGCAAATTACTTTGGTATTTATCAGTGAATTTATAGTGATCAGGGCAGAAAGTTTTGTTGTTCCTTGTCATGTTGTTTGTGTTTTTGTTTGTTGGAACTGTGTGACACATATTAACATCACCTTTGATTTTGTAATACTCTGTGTTGGTGAGTCTCTTTTTGTTTATTCTTGTTTAGTACATACATTTTTTTTTTCCTTTTCTACTTTCAGTTTTTACGTTTCTGATGAAGTTGGGAATTACCAACGAAATATAGAATCTGACAACAAATGAGTTTCCTCTTATTGACCGATTTCCCGAAAAAAAAGGGGAAAAAACTTTAACTACTTTATATATATATATATATATATATATATATATATATATATATATATATATATATATATATATATATATATGTATTTATTTATGAAAAAAATTATTTTTGAAAAAAAATTTAATAAGGTTGAAGCTTTGCTCAGCGAAAAATGGAAACATATCGATGAATTAAATGCTATATTTGTAGGGAAGGACATCGTAACGGAGAACAAGCAATTCAGAAAGAAAAACGATATGTTGAAAAACAAAGTAGACAAACTAGAGCAGGATGTGACCAGGGTAGAGAACAAAGTTTTAAGAGGTGAAATCCAGGAAAGAAACAGAAATATAGTTATTATGGGCTTGCCCAAAGGAGATAATGTTCACGAAGACGTTCAAAAGGTGTTTCAGACGTTGGATCCAGCTTTTCAGCATGAAAATTTTGAGGCAAAAACTTTTGCAACTGCCGGTGCTCAGAATCCCATTTTGGCAACCTTAAGGAGCATGCAAATAAGAGATAAAATTTTAGAAAGAAGGAAAATCATACGTTCCCTTGACACTACTACATGTGGATTTCCTGGGTTAAGGAAAGTGATATATCTGAATGAGGATATGAGTAAAGAACTGAAGGAGTTATTTCTGCAAGCTAAAACTTTGAAACATAAAGGTTATAAATATGTCTGGTGTAAGTATGGCAAGGTGTTTGCTAGAAAACAGATGACTCTGAAGTCATCAGGATTGTTCTGCCGGATCAGTTGACTTCCCTTATCTAACATGTCGACTTCTCTTGCACGGTTAAACCCATGTCCAGTACGCGATAAATTGTTGGAACTGTTGTAATGCCTTACAATACACTGTGTGATGATTTAAACTATAAAACTCTTTTTTGCGATTGAAGAAGTAAAGTTTTTTGACAACCCAACAAATGATTTAAATGTGATTCACGTTAATGTTAGAAGTATTCGTAAAAATTATGATGAGTTACTAGTGTACCTTGAGTCACTAAACAAAAACTTTGATATTATAGTCTGCTCCGAAACCAATACAGTGGATAATCCTTGAGATTTCAATATTGAACAATACGAAATCGTTTATAACGAAAGTAAGAATAACAAATGTGACGGATGCATAGTGTACATTAGAAGTGCGTTGCTTGTTGACTGTAAAATTATTACGATTGACATCTGCAATTTTCTGAGGGTAACGGTATGTAAAAACAATGTAACTTTATGTTTGACTGATATAAATAGACCTCCATCTGTACAAGTTGATGCATTTTTGAATTGTCTGGAAATTTTCCTAAATGACAAAAATTTACATTTTTATGATAATGAAATTTTCTGCGGAGATACAAATATAAAGCTTCTAGATAGAAATAGTTTAATTGTTGGTAATTACATAGATTCTTTAAACGAAAAGGTTTTTAATTGTATAATTAATCAAGCAACCAGGAAAGATAGAAATAGTGCAACTTGTATAGATCATTTCTTTGTAAAGCACGGGCAGCGGTATGTAGTCCATGGGGTAATTCTGAACCACGGCTTTACTGATCATTTTCCTATTCTTTTAACTATGAATATAAGTAAGATAAAAGAAAATTTAATGTCTAGAAAGTTTGCTAATAAAATAGACTTTACGAAAGTAAAACAAATTTTGGAAGGGGAACATTGGTAGGATGTTTTGAACTGTGAGGATGTAAACGAATGTACAAATATTTTTATAAATAAACTAAAGTTTATTATTGATAAATCCACACTTCGCAAATATATTGTATGCAATAAGAGACGAATTAAACCTTGGATTACTCAAGAATTCTATACGTCAGCGTGACAAATTAAAAAGAATATCTTCTAGAGACCCTGAGAATTTTGTAGCTCTTAATATGTATAAAAATCACCGTAAGATGTTGACTAAGCTAATAAATAAAACCAAAGTTGATTATTACACTAATTTATTTCAGCTAAACTTAGGCGACTCTAAAAAAACTTGGAATTTAATAAAGTTGGCTAGCAATAGTCAAAAAAATAATCAGAAAATAGGAGTAATTTCCAACGATAATGGAATTGAAATTCTAGACGAAAAACTCAGAAAAAAATTAGCTAACAGTATAACTGTTCCTATACAGATGCTATTCCTGATAGTGTCCCTAGAGTAGATGGATCACTTTTTCTGGCTCCGATAATGGATTTTGAAATAATTCAAATTATAAACTCACTTAAAAACGCTTCAAGTACTGGCGACGACAACCTTAAAGTAGATTTTCTAAAACGATACCACAGATTTATTCTGAAACTCATATCCCATATGGTAAATTTAATTTTTCGTGCTGGATTATTTCCTGACAGTTTAAAGAAATGTACCATAACGCATCTACATAAGGGTGGTTCGCGTAACGAAATTACGAATTATCGTCCCATTGCAATTATCAGCAACCTGAGTAAAATTATTGAGAATTGTATCAAGTTGCGCCTGGAAGATTACTTAAATAAAAATAAATTAATATCCGATGCGCAGTATGGTTTTAGACAGAAGTTGGGCACTGAAGATGGTCTTATAAGGGTAGTAAACCATATTTCTGAGAACCTCGACAATGACAATTAATCACTTTTGATATTCTTGGACCTGACAAAGGCTTTTGACACTGACACACCGCATATTGTTGGAGAAAGTTGAGCATATTGGAATTAGAGGTATCCCGTATAATCCAATACAATCATATCTGATCGGACGTACGCGACAAGTAAAAATAAGAGAATCAATGAGCTCATCACTTCCAATTCAGTGCGGTGTGCCGCAGGGTACAGTGCTTGGGCCATTGTTATTTACAATATACATAGATATCCTTTTTCGTATTTTATCTCAAGGATCTATGGTTTGTTATGACGACGATACTGTCATAATGTTACAGGATTAAATATGGAGCCGGATCTTTGAGAAGGCAGAACTGGCTATGAGTAAGGTAAAGTTGTGGTTGGATTTGAACTTATTAACCTTAAATATTGATAAATCAAAATTTATAGCCTTTACTTTTAATAAAAGGAATTATCCCGACAAGAATTTTATAAAAATTTATGAACCTGGCTGTAATAACTTTGCTGCTTGTGATTGAAATCTAAAGATCTGCTCCACCGATAACAACTATGGATTCTCACATAGATTATATAACAAGTAAAATTCGAAAAATGTATTTTAGGTTTTATCAGATTAGGCAGTGGTTACCTAAGAAATATTTATTATATCTATATAAAGCACTTGTAGAGTCAGTGATAGGCTATGGCTTGGTAATTTGGGGGTCCATGCGTGATTCGGTATCTTCGTCTTTAGTAATAGCCCAGAAAAGGGTTCTAAAAATAATACTGTTTAAAGCGCGAAGGTTTCCTACGGACCAACTATACGATGGGGTTAGAGTTTTGTCGCTAAAGCAATTATACATAAAATCGGTGGTAAAAATTTTACTGAATAACAAACATAAGATAAATAGAGTTGATCACTTTATTCATACTAGACTAATTACCCTGAACAATGTGTATGTACCATCTACCCCCTTTAGTTCTACTCAAAGGTCCCTATCTTTTTCTGCTCCGAGGATTTTTAATATAATTCTTCACGAACTGAAAGTGAAGCCATATAGGTTGGTAAAAAATAAATTGACTAACTGGTTGCTTGATAACAAAATAGATCAATATTGAGAAAATAAATAAAGTATGTATTTAAAATAAGATGGTTCTAGTTAGTACATTTGTAATAAGTTCTAATAGTAGATTATGAAATGGCGATGCAAGCACATTCTTCTTTAAGAAAATTGTGCATCACTTACAATGTATTATTACCTTGTAATTTGGTTTTTACTGCTAGGGAAATTGTCTTTTCCTGTGTTGGTTCTCGTAGTATTAAGTTTAATGTGTAACAACTATGATTTGTTGGCGAGAATAGGTATATTTTTATTTATTTATTTATTTATTTATATATATATATATATATATATATATATATATATATATATATATATATATATATATATATATATATATATATGTACAGTAGCATACAAAAGTTTTAGGCCAAAAATATTTTTGTGATTAACTGAGTTATAAAGGGAGAAGAGAAAAAACCATTACTTTCATTATACTAACAACATATACAACTAAAAAATCTTCTACTATAAATAACCATCATTCTTAACAAAAATAATATTTTTCGGTTATTCATAAGTATTGGACCAACTTATAAGAAGCTGTGATTTACTCAGTTATGTTTACATTTCTGATTGTGACTCCAGGTAAACATCCAGAATTTAGTTCACTTCATAATTGTGTATCAGTATCATTGAGGGAAGATGCCGAAAAGCACTTTATTAGATATTCGGAAAACTGTTATAAGGTTGTACGGTAAAGGAAAAATTTCACGTGAAATAACCGAACTTTTATCCACAGGAAAAACAACGGTTAACAATATAATTAAAAAATGAGAAACTATAAGTACTCTGAATGATAAGCTATGTTTTGGAAGACCAAGGAAAACAACTATTCGTGTCAACAAATCAATTAAAAGAAAAGCAGTTGAAGACGTAAAAAAATGCTGCAATTATTGCACGTGAATTACGGAAGAAAGTTTAGCTGCCATCAGTAGAAGTCTTATTTCTCGTAGACTAACATAAGTTGGACTTGTTGGACGTGTTGGAGTAAAAAAACCGTTCATCAATAAGAAGGCCAGATTAGAATTTGTAAGAATACACCAAATACGACAGTTAAAGACTGGAAAAAAGTGCTGTTTTCGGACGAAACTAAAGTTAATTTATTTCGAAATGATGGAAGAAGATATGTTCGACGACCAAAAGATACTGGACATGCCTCTGCTATGTACAGAAATATTCTATCAGAAACATGCTGCCTTATGGACGTCGAAATATGTCACGAAGATAAATTTTTAAACAAGATAATGATCCGAAACATAGGAATGTCATTAATTGCCAAGACATCGTCTAGTGATCGTGTAGACACATTATCTGTTCAGGTCTTTCACTATATTTTCAACGTTTGATTTTTAGATTTTCACTTTGCGTTTTCTGTAACAATTACATCAAATATAATACAATAATATTAAAAACAAAAATTTTCCATAAACATTTTTAGTGAATCCGGTATTCTATAACAGTTGTTATGTATTATTTAACCTGACTGAAATACAGAAAAATTAACATGCAGTGCTTTATGATAGTAGAGACAAATATTTGTGTGCATGAGTATGTATGTGCGATTATGATACATTTACGACTTTTCAAGTGAGTTTCCTAATCCATAGAAGCATTTTCTCGAGTGATGCCTATAAAGACTTTTGATCGAAAACACTAGAATTTGGCATACGGTCTGTCAAGTAACAACGTGTCCGCGACAATTCATTTTAATAGATGATACTTTGGCGATTCAACAAAAAATCGGTAGAGGGTACCTTTGTCTACGACACATTTCAGTAAAAGTACCAGTTGATTCTGAACTTTCGTCGAAATCACTTAAAATCCAAAATGAGTCACATGTTTGCGCGTCGATTCGAGGCAGTCTTTCTTGGTTTCAATCCAAAAGGGTCTAAATGACATATTCCGCGGTCGCTAAATATATTAAAAAGTTGGTATCATTCATATTAAATCATTTTAACGAGACGAAACATATCGATGTTTGGTGACAATTATCAATTCTATAAAATTTGGTGCTCTCGGTACTCGTCTGTTCAAGGAACTATGCAAAAACATGAACTCTGATCACGAAATTCTTTTTTCTACACTGCTGTTCGTTAGTTATCAAAAGGAAATATTGTTGGCCCAGTATTTGAATTGAAACACGAAATAAAACAGTTCTTAGAAATGAAAGGAAAGCATGAGTTTATGACACACTTTAATGATGAGACCTGGCTTCAAACAGTAGCTTATTTATCTGATATCTCAGATCAGCTAAACGAGCTAAATTTGAAACTGTAGGGTAAGAGAACCCACATTAGTCACTTCAGAGGTAATATCCAGTCGTTCGTATTAACCCTCCGCCGGGCGCAATCGGCCTGATAGGCACCGCTCTGACGTTTTCGTTCCGCCCTCCTCTAGTAGTCGCCTATCTTTACCGGATGATTGGAGCCATCCTAATCAGTTCATTCGCGTGCTTCGCGAAGAGCTGT
Organism: Pachyrhynchus sulphureomaculatus; assembly: GCA_019049505.1. Lineage (NCBI taxonomy): Eukaryota > Metazoa > Arthropoda > Insecta > Coleoptera > Curculionidae > Pachyrhynchus > Pachyrhynchus sulphureomaculatus. Next base: position 6,080,013 of record CM032452.1, on the reverse strand, counting down.
TAGCGTTATTCTGATCTCTCAGGCACATTGCGTCCGAATTCGTTACACATATAAAGGTTTGTAATATCTATTTTTTTATATCACAGCTGTTGATGTTATTCATTTCATAACTATATTATGCTAAATTTGTCGCTTTTTTTCGTAAATATGTGGATATTTTAGCCTGGCCTCCTGAGCTCACTGCGACCGAATATGTATTTATGATAGTATTTTCTTCCATATATTCCAGGATTTAGGCTAAAATGGCCCGAAAATTCTTCGATTTGTCTAAACCGAACGATCTGGAAGAAGTGAGCCGTTTGTTGGAAGAAGATGTCGACGAGGATGACCCCGCTGTGAACGAGAATTTGGGTGAGGAAAGTGACATCGATTCTCACGATGAAGTAGAAGAGCGTACAGACAATTCAGAAACAGAGCAAGATGGTGAGGTTACTGACAACGGAAACGAACCAGAATCAGAGTCCAACCTTTTTTGGGGAAAGAGAGGGTAAGAGAGCTCACAATGTTATAACTCACCTTCTTGGAGTTATAGGAAACGCTAGGAATGCAAAAACTGCAGTTGACTGTTGTGTTGTGTGGAATAATTTATTCACTGACGACATTTTGGATGCAGTTGTTAGATCAATCTATCAAGCTCAAATTTTCCAGAGAAAAGGACATTGCCTCTACAGATGTCACTGGAGTAAGAGCTTTTATTGGTTTGTTGTATCTAGCAGGAGCTCTCAGAGGAAATCGAGAAAGAACTTTGGGGACGGTGATGGAGTTGAAAAATTTAGTCTTGTGATAAATATCAAATGGTTCAAAACCCTGATCCGCTGCCTCCGCTTTGATGGCCGTACTACCAGGGTAGAACGAAAAAAAGTCGATTGTCTTGCTCCAATTCGTCAAGTGTTCGAAAAATGTGTGGAAAATTGCCAGAAGAGCTATAGCGTTGAGAAAAACTTCACGATCGACGAAATGCTTCCAGGTTTCCTAGAAAAGTGTCAATTTCGGCAGTATATACCGTCAAAACCGAGCAAGTACAGAATAAAGTGTTTTGCCTTTGTTGATGCAAGGATGTTCTGAACATAGAAATTTACGATGGGAAACAACCTGAAGGTCCTTTTTGTGTCAGCAAGTAAAGTGGTGAAAAGAATGGCTAAGCCCTTATTTGGGTCTGGCCGCAATATTACCGCTGATGATCGGTTTACTGATATGGATCTAACTGATGATTTAAAAATGAAGAAGTTATCATGCGTCGGAACTGTGCGAGAAAATAAAAGACAGTAGCCGCATGAATTTATTTCGGTCAAAGGAAACAAACAATACACCAGTAAGTTTGGCTTTAGTGATGGGAAGATATTGGTGTCCTATGTCCCAAAAGTAAACAAGAACGCGATTCTAGTGTCTTCGCTTCATGATGACAGTGCAATCGATTCTGCATCTAGAGAGCAAAAGAAGCTAGTGATAATCACATTCTACAATTCCACCAAAAGTGGTGTTGATAATGCAGGTACCAAATGTGCGCCACTTATAGCGTGAGCCGAAATGTCAAGCGCTGGCCAATGGTCATATTTTTTACAACGCTGAATGTAAGTAGTATCAATTCTCAAGTGACTTATCTCTACAATCAACTAGAACCATGTCGTAGAAGACCTTTCTTAAAATCACTGGTCCACCAACTGGTGTTTGGAGAACTAAACCGAAGAAGTGTGAAGACAGTTGGAAGCCCCATCAATCTCCAAATGCGGCTGAAAAAGTATCGACCTATAAAAGATGAATTCAACCTCTCAAACTCGCAAAAGATGTAGATGTTCAACCTGCACATCGGAAACGGATTCAGAAGGATAACGAATTAGCAATATAATAAATGTCACAACGCAATCTGCCTGGCTCATGCAAATATGATCTGCGGAACGTGCTGTGCTGTTTGTCAACGCCCTTCTTCTGCTGAACTGAAGCTGAATGACTATGACTCAGAGTGAATATCGGCTTCTGAAGTCTGCACTACAATGTATAAATTTTACCAAAATTTTTGTATTTATTACCCTGATAATAAACACTTTAGTCTAAATCTGAAAATTTCTTATAATATTTTCTAAACATAAAATGTGTTCTTTTTAGTGTTCCGTAGGGAACACTTATAAAATGACTTCGGTGTCTGTCTATCTGCCTGTCTGTCTGTCTGTCACACTCGATTTTCTCCGAAACTATTTGTCATAGAAAGTTGAAATTCGGTAATAATATAGGAATTGATGGCCTCATCAGAGCCGCGTGGTTTTGAAAGTTAAATTTTGACTTAAGGGGTTAGTTTTGGGGGGTGAAATCGGAAGTAAAAAAAAAAAATTTACTAGATCATCGAGTGTGGTGTCAAATGAAAGTTTGTGAAAACACGAGTAAAACATATATATATATATATATATATATATATATATATATATATATATATATATATATATATATATATATATATATACATATATATACATAATGTAATACTTGGGCTCACTTTTTTTGTATTATTTTTAAAAAAACGCGAAAAATCGCTGCCCCCCGCCTCGAAAAGTACCGACCAAAAAATTTTGGAAAAATTCTGGAATATTCTCCACGGGGTGTAGATTGAACGAAAATTATCACGAGTGCATTACCTTTAATAATTTATTTGGTATATAAAAAAGAAAAATTTCAAGGTCATTATGTTCAATAAAGATTGGAAACAAACTTTGTTGAAAACTCCTTTGGGGTGTGTTTTGTGAAGTCACTGACCATTTTATAACACCGTAACAGATTTTTTTATTTTAAAAGCGATCAACGTGCGGAACACTAATTGTGCAAGTTCAACTTGCACTTGACCGGTTATTTTAAACAAATTTCATTTTTTTTTCTTTAAATATTCCTACAGAGATCACTGATTACTTTTAGAATACTAAAATTAAAATTAATATAAATCTGAGGTTCTTTTTTGTGTGCCTGTCAAGCACATTGCAACCGAACTCGTCGGGTTCTATATTGCGCCCGACGGAGGGTTAAAGCTGCAAAACTGGCGCCGTAAAGTAAATCTTGGGAACTTTACCATGTTTGAATACCTTTGCACCAAGACTGAAGAATCGAAGACGGGAATTGTAGATAATCTAAGAAAGGAAATTTAACCACCTTCAAGCCCTTGAAGTTGAAATACAACGTTACCTCCCGAAGTTCTCTGAACGTATTTTATTTCAGGAAAAATTGTTACCTCGATTTTGGTGTGATATGTGTCATTCGTATCCTAAAGTTTCCATGCTTTCTTTTCGAATAATAGTGCCATTTGCCTCTACTTACCTCTGCGAAAGTGGATTTTCAACTCTTCTGCAGATCAAGACAAAAGCCAGGAATAAGGATGTTCAAGATGACATGAGACTGGCCTTGACAAAAACTCAACCAAACACTTGATAAGCAGACGCAAACTCAATCATCACATTAATCATTAATACTTAACAATTAATACTTTATAAAAAAATAACACTACCTAAAATATATTTTTTCAAACCGTCCATTTTTTGTTTTATTGATCCATTATAGCGGATGGGAAGGGGGGTCGCGAACATTTTTAAAAAATCTAAAAAGGGTCGCGATTAAAAAAGGTTGAGAACCACTGTCTTAGACCAATCAGAAATCCTTGAAACGAATTCCTTTTTCTATTCTAGAAAAATTCAAGAGTCCACCGAACTATGTAAACACCCTAACAATGTTAATTGGGGTACTGGTCTTTGCCTATCACCAATTTGGAAATTATTTATCCATGAAGCCCCGCCTCCCGGTCCGCTAATACTAAAGGCGCGTGCAAACAGAATTAAATCTGTTGCTAGATTCCGAAGGATTCACTTTGCGGAACAAGCTCTAAAGAGGTCGGCAGAATGATCGGTTTAACGTCAGTATTACTTATTTAAACGACGCAGTAAAAATCCTGATGAATTACACCACATTGTTATCTACAGTCAAACATATAAGGGTTTAACGCAGTGGAGAAGGGGGTTCGAAGAGTTGCTTTGTATATATCATCCTTTGCCCAACTTTTTATTGTGATCAATATCTCAGTATAACATTCCTATCATTTAAAATATTGAGTTATAATGCTTGAAACTGCGTGTTTGCGATGAAAGAGTAAATCACTTTACCGATTCTTAAAAAAAAGTATAATAAACGTAGATGAAATAACGAAGCATAAAAAAGCAAATTAGGGTTTTAATCCATACACAGTCTCAAAACATCCTGTCGTCAGATTAACCAATGTTTATAGGGCATAAAACCCGTGCACCCGTTGACAGCGTAATTTTCCTCAGCTGTCCACAGCAAAACAATTGAATTAACCCCAACAACATGGCCGCCGTTCATTGCCGACGGACGCGGATTGTATGTATAAAATAAAAAAGACAGGTACAATTTAAAATATATTTTTCAGTTCAGTGTTTTTCTGTCTGAAAATTATTTATATTTATGAAACAAAAAAACTCCTGTTTATTCTAGTAAAATTTATTGCGAACATTTTTGGGAGAAAGTTTGGACGCCATATACTATGGGACAGGGACATATTTTGAAGTGTCACTTAAGGGGATATACCTAGTCATCTCGGACAAAAAAAAATCAATTTTTGGATTTTTACATTCTCTTTTAGTATGATATCTTAAGAATATTTTCTGTAAGTTTCATAAGAATCGGTTAAAAATTGACGAAGTTATAGCAGTTTAAAAAAAGTGTCGTTACGGAGAGTTTTCGGAGCAGGTAGCGACCAGCTCTCGGGTCAGCCTTCGCCGAGCTTAACTCGATTTTAACGTATTTTAAATTTTTTCTTTTATAATATAAGTGGCCGTGCCCGCGGTTCCGCTCTCGTGGACTTGATTCACTATTATCGTCACTGCATATTTTTTATGTTACCTAACGTAATAAAATATATCCTATAACCTGGCCAGAGAACATACATATTTTATAAAAAAACACGTAAATCGGATAAGTGGTTCTTGAGTGCTAAGCGGACATGCAGGCAGACAGAGAGACGTTGCATTATATATATATATATATATATATATATATATATATATATATATATATATATATATATTATAGAAAATTATAGATAACCTGCAAATCCGTGGTTCTCAAGTCATAAGCGCATTAACGGACAGACAGACAGACAGAAAGCCGTTTATATATATTATATTCTTTGTTACATGATATTGTACCATATTTAACGGTTAAGGCAGTGTATTGCAAGAGAACGCGCTAGCGGCAATCTTTTTTCCGATTTGATTCACTATTATCGTCACTGCTTATTTTTTATGTTACCTATCGTAATAAAATATATCCTATAATCTGACCAGAGAAAATATGTATATTTAAAAAAAAAAGAAGGTAAATCGGATAAGTGGTTCTCGAGTGATAAGCGCACTAACGGATAGAGAGACGTATTTTATATATATTATAAAAGATTATAGATAACCTGGCCAGAGAACAAATGAATGAATTAAAAAGAAAACATGTAAATAGGATAAGTGTTTCTCAAGTCATAAATGCACTGACGGACAGACAGACAGACAGACAGAGAGACGTGACATTTTATATATATATTATATTCTTTGCTACATGATATTGTTCCATATTTAATGATTTAGGCAGTGTATTGCAAGAGAACGCGCTAGCGGCAAACTTTTCCGACTTTATTCACTATTATCTTCTCTAGTTATTATCTATGTTACCCAATGTCATGTAAAAAAAAAGCACGTAAATCGGATGGTTCTCGAGTGATAAACGCACTAACGGACAGACAGACAGGCAGCCAGACAGGCAGACAGACAGAGAGACGTTGCATTTTGTATATATTATAGATACAAAGAGATTCTTCAATTGTCCTTCTTTGAAGGGACAAGGCATTTGCATCTGCTATTCTAGGGTTCAATATTCGAAACTGGGAGTTTGTTCAGTACCATTGTACAGTTCACTCGCAGCAGTTCACTCGTAGCAATTTCGTAGCAGTTATTAAAGTTTATATTATAATTAGCCTTGTTAAATATAATGACAGCTATGGGAGTTCATTGGCTCTAATATATTTAGCGACCGCGCCCCTTTAGATGGTAACAAAGACTGCCTCGAACCCACGCGCAAACAAGTGACTCATTCTGGATTTTACGTGATTTCGACGAAAGTTCGGAATCGACTGATACTTTAACTAAAATGCGTCGTAGACAAAGGTTCCATCTACCGATTTTTTGTTGAATCGCATTTACCAAAAATGAATTATCGCGGACACGTTCTTAATGACTGACTGTATATATGCTATATTTGGCGAAGTGGTTTATTTGAGTGAGTACTATATTCTGTTAAAAAGACACCCTGTATAGTTAACTCCTTTAATTGCTAAAACTGCATCAAGAAAGATTGTTTTTTTTATTTTTGAAATTTCCAGCTTTAAGCTTTCAAAATCTTTAGCGGAAAAAGTAATAAACGGAAAGTAAAAAAAAAACACGGCACTATGCATTTTATTCAACATACATTTTTTTTTTAATTTTTCCTAGTTTTAACGAATCCACACCTTTAGAACTTAATGAGTGGTGCCCGCCAGGCGCGGATTTCAAGGACCTCCCGAAAATCCTGATTAAAATTTCTTTTCCGGATAAAAAGGACTCATTTCGGTAATAGCGAGACGACTTTTACTGTGCGCTCATTCTCTAAAAACTACGAGCATTTTCACCAAAATAGAAAAAAAAAATACGTTATTTGCTGGGTATGTTGGGTTATTGAATTTGCAAAGACTAGTAATTCCTTGTGATGTTCAGTTATGTCTATACTTTTAGTTTAATTTTTATTTACTCCTTTGTGAGTATACGTATGTATACTGTGTATATATATATATATATATATATATATATATATATATATATATATATATATATATATATATATATATATATATATATATACCACCAACACCAAGTTTCAGCCATATTGGTCTATTTCTTTGTGTTTGGCATTCGTGTGAATCAAGGAAGTCGAGTGATTTTCAAGAAATGGACGAAAAAGAATTTCGTGTGGTGATTAAACATTACTTTATTAAAGGCAAAACGCCTCAGGAGACTAAAGAGAAGCTTGATAAACATTATGGTGACTCTGCACCTTCGATTAGAACAGTTTATAAGTGGTTTCAAAATTTTCGGACTGGCCATATGGGCTGTGGAGGTTACGACTCCAGAAATCATTGATCAAATCCATGATATGGTGATGGATGACAGAAGAGTTAAGGTGCGTGAGATTACTAGTGCTGTGGGCATCTCGACTGAACGGGTACATAATATTTTGCATAAACATTTGGACATGAGAAAGCTATTCGCAAAATGGGTGCCGCGATTGCTCACGCTTGACCAAAAACGGAATCGTGTGAAGTGTTGCAAGGATGGTTTGCAGCTGTTCCAGAAGAATCCGGAGGACTTTAAGCGTCGTTTCGTCACTGTGGATGAAACATGGATACATTACTATACTCCTGAGACCAAACAACAATCTAAACAATGGGTTACCAAGGGGGAATCTGCACCAAAAAAGGCGAAGATCGTTCCTTCGGCCGGAAAGGTTATGGTCTTTTGGGATTCGCAAGGGATAATTCTCATCGACTATCTGGAAAAGGGTAAAACTATTACAGGTGAATATTATTCATCGTTATTGGACCGTTTGAAAACCGAGCTGCAAGAAAAACGCCCGCGATTGGCCCACAAGAAAGTCGTTTTCCATCACGACAACGCACCAGCACACACCTCAGCAGTTGTGGTCGTAAAATTAATGGAAATAGGATTCCAACTCGTTTCACATCCCCCCTATTCTCCAGACTTGGCTCCCTCGGACTACTATTTGTTCCCCAATTTGAAGAAATGGCTGGCGGGACAAAGATTTTATTCAAACGAGGAGGTGATTGCAGACACTAATGGATATTTTGCAGACTTGGACAAATCCTATTATGCGGAAGGGATCAACAAACTAGAACATCGTTGGACGAAGTGTATAAGCCTAAAAGGAGACTATGTCGAAAAATAAAAAAGGTTTACCCCAAACACATAAGTAGTTTTTATTTTTGCACGGACTTTTCAAACCAGCCTCGTATATATACATATATATTTATATACAATTGATTTCTTTTATGTATCTAAACTTTTATTTTTATCTTGGGCATAAGGTTTCTTTAGTTAAAAGAGTTCTTGTTTTTAATTTTTTTTTATTATTTTATGTTTCACCCTATGGTTATGGGCATTCTCAAAGATTTGTTTTCTTGGGTATAGTCTTTATTTCTAAAAGTAAAATCAAAAATACAATTACAGTCAACTTACGGATATAACAATAATTCAAGTAACAAATTATAAAAACATTTACAGTTTAAATTTTGTCTAATTAGTTATCAAGTACTTACAACCAATAATTTAAATAAAGTTAATAAAAACAAATTTTCAAAAATGAATTAGTAAAAAAACCAAACTAAAAATAATTCAGCCGATACCTAAAAAAGGCAAGAAGACCTTGCCAAATAACTACCGACCAATCGCACTGCTTTCAATAATATCGAAGGATTCAACATTATTAGCGATCACCAATATGGCTTTCGTAAAAATAGATCAACGGGAGATCTTCTAACTTATGTAACACATGTTTGGAACAACGCAATTGAACAATTTGGAGAATCTCGAGCGGTTGCTCTTGACATATCCAGGGCATTCGACCGTGTTCGGCACGATGGGCTGTTGGCTAAGCTACGTTCTTATGGTATGTCTGAAAAGTTCTGTTTGTGGCTCTCATGTTTCCTCAGAGACCGTTCTTTACGAATGGCAGTCGACGGATTTCTTTCTAACGCCTTCACTATCAACGCCGGTGTGCCCCAAGGCTCCATACTGTCTCCTACTCTCTTTCTCATTTATTATTAACGATCTGCTGGAAAAGACCGAGAATCCAATCTACAGCTTTGCAGATGACAGTACACTTATCTTTTCATTCACTTTGAACGCTCGGACATCGGCTACTCAGACGAATGTCCGCAGACGGCAGGAAGTCATTCAACTTAACAAAGATCTGGAAGAAATTCTATCTTGAGGTGACAGTAACCAAGTGGAATTTAACGCTACAAAAACCCAGGCGGCAGTTTTTTCTAAAAAAGTTAACGTTGCTGAACCCGACATAGTTATTTGGGAGCAAATATGTCCTGGCATGAACATGTTGTAGGCATAGCAAGGAGAGCTTCTCAAAAGTTGGGAATATTATTTCGAACCAGAAAGCTTTACACTTCACAACAACTGTTAATTCTTTACCAAGCTCAAGTTCGACCAACTATGGAATACTGCTCCCATGTTTGGAGCTCCGCTCCCAAACATACACTGCATTTGTTGGATTCTATTCAGAGAAGGGCTGTTCGTCTGATTGGAGACCCGGAACTGACCGGCGGCCTTGATTCGCTGGAACATCGAAGAACGGTTGGTGACTTAAGCCTATTCTACAAGTATTTTCATGGAAAGTGTTCGAAGGATGTGGCCCGCTTAATTCCTCCCCCAGAGCGGTGCATGTTAGAAGTACATGTCGCGCTAATACATCACATCCGTATGAGGTTCAGCTTGTTACTCCTCGTACAACGCTTTTCAAGCAATCTTTTATATGGAGAACATCATCCCTTTGGAATAATTTGCCCAGGACTGTGTTTCCCACCGAGTACAATTTACAGCGATTCAAGAAAACGTGAATCGCTTTCTCTGTACACGTGTCGCTCCTGTAGCGCTTTAGGGAATTCCCTGGTGCACATCTGCTAGACCTATCAAAAAAAGCATACAAAAAGTGGTGCCTTCCGCAACCTACAAAAGTTTTTTCGCCAGTCTCATCGTTGGTCTTAGACCGAAACGTATCGGTCTGTTTTACTTATTTTCTAAGTATGAGCAATATGAAATATGTTTATTAGTGAGTTAAATTTTTAACTAATTGTTACTGTTAATTTAAAAAAATGTTTAACCAATTGTTCGTATATAAAAGACAAAATTTAAAGTGCTCATGTTTTTATATTTTCTTACCTGAATTAGTGTTATATCCGTAAGTTGACTGTGATTTTATTTTTGATTTTACTTTTAGAAATGAAGACTATACTTAAGAAAAACATTTTTGTGAATGCTCATAACCATAGGACGAAACGTCAAAGAAAAAAAAAAATTTGAATAAAAACTAAAGTTTTAATTAATTAAAGGAGCCTTACGCCTAAAATAAAAATAAAAGTTTATATATATATATATATATATATATATATATATATATATATATATATACGTATATATATATATATATATATATATATATATATATATATATATATATAACCATAGGAAAAAACGTCAAAGAAAAAAAAATTTAAATAAAAACTCAAGTTTTAATTAATTAAAGGAGCCTTACGCCTAAGGTAAAAATAAAAGTTTATATATATATATATATATATATATATATATATATATATATATATATATATACGTATATATATACGTATATATATACGTATATATATATATATATATATATATATATATATATATATATATATATATATATATATATACGAGGCTGGTTTGAAAAGTCCGTGCAAAAATAAAAACTACTTATGTGTTTGGGGTAAACCTTTTTTATTTTTCGACAATAGTCTCCTTTTAGGCTTATACACTTCGTCCAACGATGTTCTAGTTTGTTGATTCCTTCCGAATAATAGGATTTGTCCAAGTCTGCAAAATAACCATTAGTGTCTGCAATCACCTCCTCGTTTGAATAAAATCTTTGTCCCGCCAGCCATTTCTTCAAATTGGGGAACAAATAGTAGTCCGAGGGAGCCAAGTCTGGAGAATAGGGGGGATGTGAAACGAGTTGAAATCCTATTTCCATTAATTTTGCGACCACAACTGCTGAGGTGTGTGCTGGTGCGTTGTCGTGATGGAAAAGGACTTTCTTGTGGGCCAATCGCGGGCGTTTTTCTTGCAGCTCGGTTTTCAAACGGCCCAATAACGATGAATAATATTCACCTGTAATAGTTTTACCCTTTTCCAGATAGTCGATGAGGATTATCCCTTGCGAATCCCAAAAGACAGTCGCCATAACCTTTCCGGCCGAAGGAACGGTCTTCGCCTTTTTTGGTGCAGATTCCCCCTTGGTTATATATATATATATATATATATATATATATATATATATATATATATATATATATATATATATATATATATATATGTATATATATATATATATATATATATATGTATATATATATATATATATATATATATATATATATATATATATATATATATATATATATATATATATATATCTATACGTATATATTTTTTATTTTTTTTATTTTCTCGCTCTTTGCCTTCACGGCAATCACGCAAAACACGAAATATGGTGGCACGAGATATTGGCTTATCTTCAAACGCTTCGAGAACTTGCTTCGTCGACAGTCCAAACAAGGAAGCAAGGCACTTTCGTAAATCCAACTTGAATGACATTTCCATTGCGAATAATCAGATGCGTAGATTCTGAAATCAGAGTGGAGATACCGTTACAACCTTCAGCGTAAACAATATTGCTATCTGTCAATTGTTCAGCATTTACCCAAACGCCTAAAATTAGTCTCAAGATTAATGAATCATCCTTTATTTAAACAAACTCTCGAGATGTATTCATGCTATAAAACTTCATTTGAAAAAAGATGTAGCAGACATGACCGTCTAATCAGAAATTAAAATAATATCCAGTTAAATTATTTAAAATAAATACAGGGTGAGTCAAAGGTAGAGTAAAGTTCATTACATCCTATTTTCTAATTTATTTTTAAATTCTATGTAAAATTTTATAACTTTTTTATTAATAACGTTACATACCTAAACCTAATAGTTTTTCTAATATTTCAATTTTTTTTTTAAAATACTAGTTTTGAGTTTTGTAAAAAAATGCCAGTAGTGCCATTGTTTCTGAAGGTGGAATACTCATAATTAGTACGAGCGTTCTCTAGAGATGAAAAATAAGATATATATAAAGAAATTTGAGTTTTTGAGAATTTTTAAACGATCGTTACCCACAAAAATGGATCGGTAGGGACGGATTCATTCAGTGGCCTCCTGGATCATGTGACTGAACACCTTTAGACTTCTTTTTGTGGGGCTACATTAAAGATCGTGTTTATGTGAATCCCCCTACAACAACAGTAGATAGGATACAGGATGCGCGCAGGACAATAACGTCCTTTACGCTGAGGAAAGTGAAGGAAAATATAGTAAAACGACTAAACATGTGTATTCAAGTAGACGGGCAAATGTTTGAACATTTATTACGTCATAATAATTAATCATTAGATAAATTAGACTATATTAAAATTATTAATAACTATTTGTTTACGTTTTCACAATAGCGTAAGTGTATTAAAAACAAGGGTAAAAATTGAAAAATTCAAAATAAATCGGAAACTATTAGAAATAGGTATATGACATACTTAATAAAAATTGGAGGGTTTTGTAAAATCTATCAGAAAAAATAATAATATACAGGGTGTGCCATTTAAAAAATTTGACATTTTTCAATTTAAAATAATCAAAATGTATAAATTTATTTTGAACACCCTGTAGAATCTAACTCAAATTTCTTTACATATATCTTTTTTTCATCTCTATAGAAAGCTCGTACCAATTAGGACTATTCCACCTTCAGAAACAATGGCGCTACTGGCAATTTTTTACAAAACTGAAAATTAGTATTTTTAAAAAAAAATTGAAATATCAGAAAAACTACTAGGTTTAGGTATATAACATTATTAATAAAAAAAAGGCCACACTTTTTTGAAGTTTCCTGTATACTCAAAAATAATTTTAAACTGTGCGCCTTAACATTCCCTAAAACTATTGTATTTAAGATTTTTTCGTCATTCCCTAAACAAATGAGATAATGAACTTTACTCTATCGTTGACTCACCCTGTACAATTAGAAAATAGTCCGCGATTCGCTGGAAGCTATTTTTACAACCAACTATTACAAAACATAAGAAAATACATTTAATTTTAAAAAAAAAAAAAACGGTAAAGTGATTTACCGAGCACATGTAGAAACTATACGTTTGCAAGGGAAAAAAGTGTTGAATTCGACTTTCTCAAGAACGTAAATTTCCATAATATGAACAAAATCGTACAACATATCGACACTTACCTCTTTTCACCGTCTTTTCTTAAAATGATATTGCGCAAATACTATAGGTTTCATACCTATTTCAAATATTATAATACGATTTCGTTCGAGCATTGTGATGCCAATAGACCGACAGCCTGACCGTCGGCGTCGGAGAGACAGACCAGATGCAAATGGGAATATATATTTTTCGCGCTCTAAGAACAATAAAACGTAAAGAAAAAGAAAAATTGCGGGGCGAAATTTTTTCCCTTTAGCAAGGAACGTAAAAACAATGATGTACCTACTGTGCCAGAGGTAAGTTTCGGCCAGTTTTTCGGTGTGTATTTCTAAAACTATTTAGACATTTAACTTAATATTTATTAGGTTATTCTGTAACCGTCTGCATAATATTTCTCTCAAAATTGGGAGTAATGAAAAAGCAAGAACACTAAAATAGAAGTATATTATGACATATGCGCAACCATTCCTCTAAACCTCTACTTCATTCCTCTGACGTTATATATCTATAAATAATTAGCTAAATATTTTTTTAAATACCTGAACCAAAAACCAGGCAAAACTCTTAAAATAATGTTGAAACTGTATAATATTCAGTGATTTCAACTTCTTTCACTTTCTACCCCTATATTAATATTGCGAATAGCAAAAAAAATAATGTAATGTCTTGGTCCCTTGCATCAAAGAACTCTGAATACTACCTATAGCACAATGGAAACAAAATCAACTTTCTAACCTCCTTTCTCGCCTCATACGTTGCATAATTGTATTTAGTAAATAAATAATTATACTTAAAATTTGGTCATTATGGCAACCAAAAACCTGGAAAAATTCCCATAAATTTAAGATATAGACAATATTTGGTTACGTCTCTTCTTTCACCCCTTCCCCCATTAAAATTAAAAGTAATGAAAAATACTTAATTTTCATGTTCCTGGAGTCCATAAATCATATATCTTGTAAACAAAGACAATGAATTTGTGTTGAAAGGTTTAGAATTACTTTATTACTGTTGTACTAAGTTAAAAAATAATTATGTTGAACATACAATTTTTGTTTTTGAGATCTGCTATGCTAGGCTAGAAACTTACCAATATACCCCAATACACGTATATATACGTATATATGTATATACTCGTATGTATATATATACATATATATATATATATATATATATATATATATATATATATATATATATATATATATATATATATATATATATATATATATACACGTATATATATATATATATATATATATATAAATATATATATATATATATATATATATATACCATATATATACAGTGGCGTGCAAAAGTTTTCGGCCAGTGACATTTTCGTACTCTAATTTATTAAAAAAAAAAGACTAATGATTTTTAATCATTATGAGATGTGAGTATGAGATATAGGAATCAAAATAATATAGTAAAAAGAATAATATTTATGTTTGGGAATTTATTTATTATTATTATTCTTATATTTATATGTGCAAAAGTTTCCGGCCACATAACATACATTGACGCAGTAGGACGTTCAAATACGTATTTACGAATAATAGCGCGTTGAATGTTCACATTTAGTTCATAAAAGTTCGTGGGAGCATAAACATGGCTCGGCATATGCAAATCCAAATTCGTGAGAGAGTAATAAATTTTTCAAAAGAAGGAAAGTTTTCTCCTGAAATTGCCTCATTTTTATCGATAGGTAAATCAACCGTGAACGATATTATTGTAAAATACCGTTGTTGATATGGTTCAAAAGATCGTTTGCGTAGTGGAAGACCAAGAAAAACATCTAAAAAAGTAGATCGTATCATTAAACTGCGGATGTCAAGAAAACTGCTGCCGAAATTGCACGCGAGCTAAACGATGAAGACCTAGCTAATGTTAGTCATAGTACTTGACACGAAGACTACATAATGTGGGACTTTTTGGCCTTATAGGTATTAAAAAACCATTAATCAGTAAAAAGAATAAGAAGGCCCGATTATTTCACTGATGATGTTCAGTACCAAATTCCTATTGTAAAACACGGTGGAGAAGTGTGATGGTTTGGGAATTTTCTCTGCATAAGGAGTCGTCCATTGATCGAGATCAACGGAAATATGAACGCTGATATTTTACAAGGACATTTTAGAAAATAATTTGGTATCATATGCTGAAGAAACATTGCCGCAGAATTGGATATTTCAGCAGGATAATGACCCCAAACATACATCCAAGTTGTTAAAACACTGGTTTTCTGCTTTAAATGTGAGAGTATTAAGCTGGCCATCTCAATCACCGACTTGAACCCAATAGAACACTTATGGAAAACGGTAGATCGTCAAGTTCGAAAGAGTACATATTCAAATAAAGCCGCATTATTCAAATCATTGAAGAAAGAATGGGATAAAATTTCACCTGCTTGTATTAATCGATTAATTGAGTCAATGCCACATCGTTGTGCTGCTGTTATCGCTGCAAAGGGTATGGCTATAAAATATTAACATAAAAATATAGTTTAAGTCTATTATAGAGCATATGGACTAATAATTTTTCTCGTAGTACAATATTCTTTTATTCTATTATTTTGTTTCGTATATCTCATACTTACATCTCATAATGATTAAAAATCATTAGTCTTTTTTTTTTAATAAATTAGAGTACGAAATGTCACTGGCCGGAAACTTTTGCACGCCACTGTATATATATGATATATATATATATATATATATATATATATAGATATATATATATATATATATATATATATATATATATTCAAAAACAAAAATTGTATGTAACATAATTTTTTTCCAACTTAGTGCAACAGTAATAAAGTAATTCTAGACCTTTCAACACAAATTCTTTGTCTTTGTTTACAAGATATATGGTTTTATGGACTCCAGGAACCTGAAAATTAGAGTATTTTTTTCATTACTTTTAATTTTAATGGGGGAAGGGATGAAAGAGGAGACGTAACCAAATATTGTCTATATCTTAATTTTATGGGAATTTTTCCAGGTTTTTGGTTGAGATAATGGCCAAATTTTTAAGTAAAATTATTTATTTACTAAATACAATTATGCAACGTATGAGGCGAGAAAGGAGGTTAGAAAGTTTGATTTCGTATCCATTGTACTATAGGTAATATTCAGAGTTTTTTTGATGTAAGGGACCAAGACATTATATTATTTTTTTTTGCTATTTGCAATATTAATATAGGGGTAGAAAGTGAAAAAAGTTAAAATCACTAAAATATTATACATTATTATAAGAGTTTTGCCTGGTTTTTGGTTCAGGTATTTAAAAAAATATTTAGCTAATTATTTATAGATATATAAAGTAAGAGGAATGAGGTAGAGGTTTAGAGGAATGGTTGCGCATATATCATAATATACTTCTATTTTAGTGTTCTTGCTTTTTCATTACTCCCAATTTGAGAGAAATATTATGCAGACGGTTACAGAATAACCTAATAAATATTAAGTTAAATGTCTAAAAAGTTTTAGAAATACACACCGATAAACTGGCCAAAACTTACCTCTGGCGCAGTAGGTACATCATTGTAACGTAAAAACAATGATGTACCATTGTTTTTTACGTGCCTTGCTAAAGGGAAAAAATTTCGCCCTGCAATTTTTGTTTTTCTTTACGTTTTATTGTTCTTAGAGCGTGAAAAATATATATTCCCATATCCGTCTCGTCTGTCTCTCCAACGCCGACGGTCAGGCTGTCGATCTATTGGCATCATAATACTCGAACGAAATCGTATTATAATATTTGAAATAGGTATGAACAATATCGTTTTAAGAAAAGACGGTGAAAAGGGTAAGTGTCGATATGTTGTACGATTTTGTTCATATTATGGAAATTTACGTTCTCTTTACTTGAGAAAGTCGAATTCAACACTTTTTCCCGTGCAGACGTGTAGTTCTACATGTGCTCGATAAAATCACTTTACCGTTTCTTTTTTTAAATTAAATGGTATTTTCTTAAGTTTTGTAATAGTTGGTTGTAAAAATAGCTTTCAGCGAATCGCGGACTATTTTCTGATTGTACAGGGTGAGTCAACGATAGAGCAAAGTTCATTATCTCATTTGTTTCGGGAATGACGAAAAAATTTTAAATACGATAGTTTTAGGGATTGTTATGGTGCACAGT
Organism: Pachyrhynchus sulphureomaculatus; assembly: GCA_019049505.1. Classification (NCBI taxonomy): domain Eukaryota; kingdom Metazoa; phylum Arthropoda; class Insecta; order Coleoptera; family Curculionidae; genus Pachyrhynchus; species Pachyrhynchus sulphureomaculatus. The sequence continues at coordinate 6,062,684 of CM032452.1, read as the reverse complement.
TTAAAATTATTTTTGAGTATACAGGGTACTTCAAAAAAGTATGGCCTTTTTTTATTAATAATGTTATATACCTAAACCTAGTAGTTTTTCTGATATTTCAGTTTTGTAAAAAATTGCCAGTAGCGCCATTGTTTCTGAAGGTGGAATACTCATAATTGCGTTCTATAGAGATAAAAAAAAGATATATGTAAAGGAATTTGAGTTAGATGCTATAGGGTGTTCAAAATAAATTTATACATTTGACTATTTTAAATTGAAAAATCTCAAATTTTTTAAATGGCACACCCTGTATATTATTATTTTTTCTGATAAGATTTTACAAAACCCTCCAACTTTTATTAAGTATGTCATATACCTATTTCTAATAGTTTTCGATTTATTTGAATTTTTTTCAATTTTTACCCTTGTTTTTAATACACTTACGCTATTGTGAAAACATAAACAAATAGTTATTAATAATTTTAATATAGTTTAATTTATCTAATGATTAATTATTATGACGTAATAAATGTTCAAACATATGCCCGTCTACTTGAATATACATGTTTAGTCGTTTTACTATATTTTCCTTAACTTTCCTTAGCGTAAAGGGACGTTATTGTCCTGCACGCATCTTGTATCCTATT
>CM032452.1:6060362-6061958 GCA_019049505.1 Pachyrhynchus sulphureomaculatus | reverse complement strand
AGTTAAAAGAGTTCTTGTTTTTAATTTTTTTTTATTATTTTATGTTTCAACCCCTATGGTTATGGGCATTCTCAAAGATTTGTTTTCTTGGGTATAGTCTTTATTTCTAAAAGTAAAATCAAAAAATACAATTACAGTCAACTTACGGATATAACAATAATTCAAGTAACAAATTATAAAAACATTTACAGTTTAAATTTTGTCTAATTAGTTATCAAGTACTTACAACCAATAATTTAAATAAAGTTAATAAAACAAATTTTCAAAAATGAATTAGTAAAAAAAAAACCAAACTAAAAATAATTCAGCCGATACCTAAAAAAGGCAAGAAGACCTTGCCAAATAACTACCGACCAATTCGCACTGCTTTCAATAATATCGAAGGATTCAACATTATTAGCGATCACCAATATGGCTTTCGTAAAAATAGATCAACGGGAGATCTTCTAACTTATGTAACACATGTTGGAACAACGCAATTGAACCAATTTGGAGAATCTCGAGCGGTTGCTCTTGACATATCCAGGGCATTCGACCGTGTTTCGGCACGATGGGCTGTTGGCTAAGCTACGTTCTTATGGTATGTCTGAAAAGTTCTGTTTGTGGCTCTCATGTTTCCGCAGAGACCGTTCTTTACGAATGGCAGTCGAACGGATTTCTTTCTAACGCCTTCACTATCAACGCGGTGTGCCCCAAGGCTCCATACTGTCTCCTACTCTCTTTCTCATTTATTATTAACGATCTGCTGGAAAAGACCGAGAATCCAATCTACAGCTTTGCAGGTGACAGTACACTTATCTCTTCATTCACTTTGAAACGCTCGGACATCGGCTACTCAGACGAATGTCCGCAGACAGCAGGAAGTCATTCAACTTAACAAAGACCTGGAAGAAATTCTATCTTGAGATGACAGTAACCAAGTGGAATTTAACGCTACAAAAACCCAGGCGACAGTTTTTTCTTCTAAAAAAAGTTAACGTTGCTGAACCCGACATAGTTATTTGGGAGCAAATATGTCCTGGCATGAACATGTTGCAGGCATAGCAAGGAGAGCTTCTCAAAAGTTGGGAATATTATTTCGAACCAGAAAGCTTTACACTTCACAACAAAACTGTTAATTCTTTACCAAGCTCGAGTTCGACCAACTATGGAATACTGCTCCCATGTTTGGAGCTCCGCTCCCAAACATACACTGCATTTGTTGGATTCTATTCAGAGAAGGGCTGTTCGTCTGATTGGAGACCCGGAACTGACCGGCGGCCTTGATTCGCTGGAACACATGAAAGAACGGTTAGTAACTTAAGCCTATTCTACAAGTATTTTCATGGAAAGTGTTCGAAGGATGTGGCCCGCTTAATTCCTCCCAGAGCGGTGCATGTTAGAAGTACATGTCGCGCTAATACTTCACATCCGTATGAGGTTCAGCTTGTTACTCCTCGTACAACGCTTTTCAAGCAATCTTTTATATGGAGAACATCATCCCTTTGGAATAATTTGCCCAGGACTGTGTTTCCCACCGAGTACAATTTACAGCGATTCAAGAACAACGTGAATCGCTTTCTCTGTACACGTGTCGCTCCTGTAGCGCTTTAGGGA
>CM032452.1:6022862-6057862 GCA_019049505.1 Pachyrhynchus sulphureomaculatus | reverse complement strand
ATAACGTTACATACCTAAACCTAAATAGTTTTTCTAATATTTCAAATTTTTTTTTAAAATACTAGTTTTGAGTTTTGTAAAAAAATGCCAGTAGTGCCATTGTTTCTGAAGGTGGAATACTCATAATTAGTACGAGCGTTCTATAGAGATGAAAAATAAGATATATATAAAGAAATTTGAGTTTCTGAGAATTTTTAAACGATCGTTACCCACAAAAATGGATCGGTAGGGACGCATTCATTAAGTGGCCTCCTGGATCATGTGACTGAACACCTTTAGACTTCTTTTTGTGGGGCTACATTAAAGATCGTGTTTATGTGAATCCCCCTACAACAACTGTAGATATGGAAAATAGTATACAGGATGCGCGCAGGACAATAACGTCCTTTACGCTAAGGAAAGTGAAGGAAAATATAGTAAAACGACTAAACATGTGTATTCAAGAAGACGGGCAAATGTTTGAACATTTATTACGTCATAATAATTAATCATTAGATAAATTAAACTATATTAAAATTATTAGTAACTATTTGTTTATGTTTTCACAATAGCGTAAGTGTATTAAAAACAAGGGTAAAAATTGAAAAATTCAAAATAAATCGGAAACTATTAGAAATAGGTATATGACATACTTAATAAAAATTGGAGGGTTTTGTAAAAATCTATCAGAAACAATAATAATATACAGGGTGTGCCATTTAAAAAATTTGAGATTTTTCAATTTAATATAGTCAAAATGTATAAATTTATTTTGAACACCCGGTAGAATCTAACTCAAATTTCTTTACATATATCTTTTTTTTCATCTCTATAGAACGCTCGTACCAATTATGAGTATTCCACCTTCAGAAAACAATGGCGCTACTGGCAATTTTTTACAAAACTGAAAATTAGTATTTTTTAAAAAAAAAATGAAATATCAGAAAAAAACTACTAGGTTTAGGTATATAACATTATTAATAAAAAAAAGGCCACACTTTTTTGAAGTTTCCTGTATATTCAAAAATAATTTTAAACTGTTTTCCTTAACATTCCCTAAAACTACTGTATTTAACATTTTTTCATCATTCTCTAAACAAATGAGATAATGAACTTTACTCTATCGTTGACTTACCCTGTACAATTAGAAAATAGTCCGCGATTCGCTGGAAGCTATTTTTACAACCAACTATTACAAAACATAAGAAAATACATTTAATTTAAAAAAAAAACGGTAGAGTGATTTACCGAGCACATGTAGAACTATACGTTTGCAAGGGAAAAAAGTGTTGAATTCGACTTTCTCAAGTAAAGAGAACGTAAATTTCCATAATATGAACAAAATCGTACAACATATCGACACTTACTCTTTTCACCGTCTTTTCTTAAAATGATATTGCTCAAATACTATAGGTTTCATACCTATTTCAAATATTATAATACGATTTCGTTCGAGCATTATGATGCCAATAGACCGACAGCCTGACCGTCGGCGTCGGAGAGACAGACCAGATGCAAATGGGAATATATATTTTTCGCGCTCTAAGAACAATAAAACGTGAAGAAAAAGAAAAATTGCGGGACGAAATTTTTTCCCTTTAGCAAGGAACGTAAAAACAATGATGTACCTACTGTGCCAGAGGTAAGTTTCGGCCAGTTTTTCGGTGTGCATTTCTAAAACTTTTAGACATTTAACTTAATATTTATTAGGTTATTCTGTAACCGTCTGCATAATATTTCTCTCAAAATTGGGAGTAATGAAAAAGCAAGAACACTAAAATAGAAGTATATTATGATATATGCGCAACCATTCCTCTAAACTTCTACTTCATTCCTCTGACATTATATATATAAATAATTAGCTAATATTTTTTTAAATACCTGAACCAAAAACCAGAGATCACCTAAATAGGACAATCAAAAAAGCAGCTTTCTCAGACGAATCTAAATTTAATCTTTTTGGAAGCGATGGTAGACAACATGTACGACGTCCTATTGGTACGAGAAATGATGTTCAGTACCAAATTCCTATTGTAAAACACGGTGGAGGAAGTGTGATGGTTTGGGGAATTTTCTCTGCACAAGGAGTCGGTCCATTGATCGAGACCAACGGAAATATGAACGCTGATATTTACAAGGACACTTTAGAAAATAATTTGGTATCATATGCTGAAGAAACATTGCCGCAGAATTGGATATTTCAGCAGGATAATGACCCCAAACATACATCCAAGTTGTTAAAACACTGGTTTTCTGCTTCAAATGTGAGAGTATCAAGCTGGCCATCTCAATCACCGGACTTGAACCCAATAGAACACTTATGGAAAACGGTAGATCGTCAAGTTCGAAAGAGTACATATTCAAATAAAGCCGCATTATTCAAATCATTGAAGAAAGAATGGGATAAAATTTCAACTGCTTGTATTAATCGATTAATTGAATCAATGCCACATCGTTGTGCTGCTGTTATCGCTGCAAAGGGTATGGCTACAAAATATTAACATAAAAATATAATTTAAGTCTATTATAGAGCATATGGACTTATAATTTTTCTCGTAGTACAATATTCTTTTATTCTATTATTTTGTTTCCTATATCTCATACTTACATCTCATAATGATTAAAAATCATTAGTCTAGTGTATTGGGGTATATTGGTAAGTTTCTAGCCTAGCACAGCAGATCTCAAAAAACAAAAATTGTATGTTCAAACATAATTTTTTTCCAACTTAGTGCAACAGTAATAAAGTAATTCTAGACCTTTCAACACAAATTCTTTGTCTTTGTTTACAAGATGTATGGTTTATGGACTCCAGGAACCTGAAAATTAGAGTATTTTTTCATTACTTTTAATTTTAATGGGGGAAGGGATGAAAGAGGAGACGTAACCAAATATTGTCTATATCTTAATTTTATGGGAATTTTTCCAGGTTTTTGGTTGCGATAATGGCCAAATTTTAAGTAAAATTATTTATTTACTAAATACAATTATGCAACGTATGAGGCGAGAAAGGAGGTTAGAAAGTTGATTTCGTATTCATTGTACTATAGGTAATATTCAGAGTTTTGTGATGTAAGGGACCAAGACATTACATTATTTTTTTTGCTATTTGCAATATTAATATAGGGGTAGAAAGTGAAAAAAAAAAAGTTGAAATCACTAAATATTATACATATATAAGAGTTTTGCCTGGTTTTTGGTTCAGGTATTTAAAAAAAAATATTTAGCTAATTATTTATAGATATATAAAGTAAGAGGAATGAGGTAGAGGTTTAGAGGAATGGTTGCGCATATATCATAATATACTTCTATTTTAGTGTTCTTGCTTTTTCATTACTTCCAATTTTGAGAGAAATATTATGGAGACGGTTACAGAATAACCTAATAAATATTAAGTTAAATGTCTAAAAAGTTTTAGAAATACACACCGATAAACTGGCCAAAACTTACCTCTGGCGCAGTAGGTACATCATTGTAACGTAAAAACAATGATGTACCATTGTTTTTACGTTCCTTGCTAAAGGGAAAAAATTTCGCCCTGCAATTTTTGTTTTTCTTTTACGTTTTATTGTTCTTAGAGCGTGAAAAATATATATTCCCATATCCCGTCTCGTCTGTCTCTCCGACGCCGACGGTCAGGCTGTCGATCTATTGGCATCATAATACTCGAACGAAATCGTATTATAATATTGGAAATAGGTATGAACAATATCGTTTTAAGAAAAGACGGTGAAAAGGGTAAGTTGTACGATTTTGTTCATATTATGGAAATTTACGTTCTCTTTACTTGAGAAAGACGAATTCAACACTTTTTCCCTTGCAGACGTGTAGTTCTACATGTGCTCGATAAATCACTTTACCGTTTCTTTTTTTAAATTAAATGTATTTTCTTAAGTTTTGTAATAGTTGGTTGTAAAAATAGCTTTCAGCGAATCGCGGAATATTTTCTGATTGTACAGGGTGAGTCAACGATAGAGCAAAGTTCATTATCTCATTTGTTTCGGGAATGACGAAAAAATCTTAAATACAATAGTTTTAGGGATTGTTATGGTGCACAGTTTAAAATTATTTTTGAGTATACAGGGTACTTCAAAAAAGTATGGCCTTTTTTATTAATAATGTTATATACCTAAACCTAGTAGTTTTTCTGATATTTCAGTTTTGTAAAAAATTGCCAGTAGCGCCATTGTTTCTGAAGGTGGAATACTCATAATTGCGTTCTATAGAGATAAAAAAAAGATATATGTAAAGGAATTTGAGTTAGATGCTATAGGGTGTTCAAAATAAATTTATACATTTTGACTATTTTAAATTGAAAAATCTCAAATTTTTTAAATGGCACACCCTGTATATTATTATTTTTTTTCTGATAGATTTTACAAAACCCTCCAACTTTTATTAAGTATGTCATATACCTATCTCTAATAGTTTTCGATTTATTTTGAATTTTTCAATTTTTACCCTTGTTTTTAATACACTTACGCTATTGTGAAAACATAAACAAATAGTTATTAATAATTTTAATATAGTTTAATTTATCTAATGATTAATTATTATGACGTAATAAATGTTCAAACATATGCCGTCTACTTGAATATACATGTTTAGTCGTTTTACTATATTTTCCTTAACTTTCCTTAGCGTAAAGGACGTTATTGTCCTGCATGCATCTTGTATCCTATTTTCCATATCTACTGGTGTTGTAGGGGGATTCACATAAACACGATCTTTAATGTAGCCCCACAAAAAGAAGTCTAAAGGTGTTAAGTCACATGATCGAGGAGGCCATTGAATGAATCCGTCCCTACCGATCCATTTTTGTGGGTAACGATCGTTTAGAAATTCTCGAAAACTCAAATTTCTTTACATATATCTTATTTTTCATATCTATAGAACGCTCGTACCAATTATGAGTATTCTACGTTTAGAAACAATGGCGCTACTGGCAATTTTTAACAAAACTCAAAATTAGTATTTAAAAAAAAATGAAATATTAGAAAAACTATTAGGTTTAAGTATGTAACATTATTAATAAAAAAGTTACAAAATTTTACATAGAATTTAAAAATAAATTAGAAAATAGGATATTCCATTTAAAAATGTAAATGTTATATCGGTACCCTGTATACCCAAGAATAATTTTAAACTGTGCACCTTAACATTCCCTAAAACTATTGTATTTTCGTCATTCCCGAAACAAATGAGATAATGAACTTTACTCTACAGTTGACTCACCCTGTATTTATTTTGAATAATTTAACTGGATATTATTTTAATTTCTGATTAGACGGTCATGTCTGCTACATCTTTTTTCAAATGAAGTTTTATAGCATGAATATATCTCGAGAGTTTGTTTAAATACAGGGTGATTCATTAATCTTGAGACTAATTTTAGGCGTTTGGGTAATTGCTGAACAATTGACAGATAGCAATATTGTTTACGCTGAAGGTGTAACGGTATCTCCACTCTGATTTCAGAATCTACGCATTTGATTATTCGCAATGGAAATGTCATTCAAGTTGGATTTACGAAAGTGCGTTGCTTCCTTGTTTGGACTGTTCACGAAGCAAGTTCTCGAAGCGTTTGAAGATAAGCCAATATCTCCTGCCACCATATTTCGTGTTTTGCGTGATTGCCGTGAAGGCAAAGAACGAGAAAATAAAAAAAAAAACCGGTCGGCCACCTGTTCTTAGCAGAAGAATAACGAAAAATCTTCTGTCAAGCGCAAAAGACAAGGTTGGGCAGTCGCAAAGAAAATTGTTGGTGTTTCGCAATTAACTGTGCATCGAATTTTCAAGACAAATAATGTTCAAGTAACGTAAAAAGGCACCGAAATACACTGCAAGACAGCTCGAAAAAATACCAAAATGTTGACGTGCATTTCATGTTAAGCATTTCACGCATGAGAAATTCATCGTTATGGATGATGAAAAATACTTTACATTTTCTAACGATTATGAAGCAGCACCAAACGACGTCAAATACGTCGGCAAATAAAATTTGAAACAAAAGTGTTGATGTGGGTTGCCATTTCATCGAAAAGTATTTCAGCTCCACATTTCCAACCAAGCAGTGCTGTTGCAGGTAATTCTGATGTGTATATCAATAAATGCTTGACGAAATTGAAGCAGTTTATCAAAGAAATCACGCGCGCGACAAAATAATCTTCTGGCCCGACTTTGCACGTTGTCATTATGCAAAAAAAACCACAAGAGTGACTCAAAAGTTTAAATACAATCCACCAAATGTTCCACGGGCACGATCAATTGAAAGATTTTGGGCAATACTTTCACGTACAGATTTATGACAATGGTTGGGAAGTACAGAACCACCGGAACTTCATTGGCAGAATAAAGAAGAAGTTGAAAGAAATCGACGTTTCGGTCGTCCAAAGCCTGATGGATGGCTTTCCGCATAAGCTGAGTAAAATCGAAGATAATGGTCCATTCGCTGCAATGTAAACGTGCTATTTGATAGATTTTGAATAAATTTATACGCTATAAGCAACTGCGTTTGAAATATTTTTCCTGGTTTCAGTTATACACGCCCCAGAAATTAGTCTCATCCCGTAAATGCGTGGATCAGTCGAAGTTTGTTTTAATTGAAACATATAACACCTTTTTTAATATGACAAATCAAAAATGTATTCAATCAATCTCTTTTGAATGACAAGAGCCTATTTGCCCTTTCTACATCTCTCAAACTAGACTAGTCTAAGTACAGAGTAAACGAGTGCCAAGTAAAAATTAACTAGATGTTCTTAATTAAAATTTTGTTTTAAAAAGTAAACACAGAAAATAATTGTTGCAGTTTGAATTCTTCTATTTGCGAGTCCAATGCAAAGTTTTGCTCTGTTTTTTAGAGAAATTATACTGGTATTAAAATTAAAAACGAAATTATTCGCAAGGCTATGTCTAGTATAAAGTCTACAATAAACGCCAAAGGTTCCGTCTGTTTTATCTACATTTAGTGTAAGGTGGTTTCTGCAACACCTATGGTAGAAAAATTCTATTATTTTTATTTACTATATTTTTATTATTCTTTCTTTATTTAGTTTTGGAGAGAGTTCCTTTGTATTTGATGCTATGTTGCTATTAAAGGCATATCAAGGGTCTTTCAAATTGAGCGGTTTTTAATTCTTGAATAAGACACAGATCGCGTTACCAAATAACTTGAGTCTTGTGACATTTCAAAAGAGTAATGTATGACATTTATAGAAATGGAGTCGTACAATACAACAACGAGTTTAAATTATTGAATTATTTTATGAAAATGGGCGTTCAGTGAAAAATGTTTTTAGAAAATTACGTAATATTTACGATTTGCATAATCGTCTATCTGAAAGCAGTATCAATCGAACTGTTCAAATATTCACAAGTGAATCCACAACATGACGTATTTTACGAAAGGATCTAGCTCTGAAGGCATATAAGGTTCCGATAAGATAGGAACTAAAGCCATTGAACGAAAAAAACGTAGTGCATTTATCAATTGGATCAAAGAATAACCAAAAAACTCAAAAAATCATCTTTTCCGATGAAGCACATTTTCAAATTGGTGGCTATGTTAATAAACAAAATTGCCGTATTTGAGGTGAGGAAAATTCACGATTGATTAATCAGAAAACTTTACATTCTAAACGAGTCACTGTTTGGAATGAATTATGGTCAGGAGGTGTCATTAGTCCATACTTCTTCGAAAATAATGCTGGTGAAGCTGTAACTGTGAACAGTCCCCTATACCACCACTCACACGGCCAGATAATTCTATTGCAACGACACCTGTTGAGAAAGCGAACTTGTTGGCTGAACTCTTTGCTTCACATTCTACTGTCGATTTCCAAGGAAAAACACCAAATACTCGTACTATTCCCATAGTGCAGTTAAGGATGCCCGATATTGTCTTCAGACAGCGTATTATAAAACGTATTTAAATGAAGCTAGACACCAAAAAGACTTCTGGCGCTGACGGAATACCTGCCATAGTTCTCAAAAACACTTTGGAGAATCTCGAGCGGTTGCTCTTGACATATCCAAGGCATTTGACCGTGTTTAGCACGATGGGCTGTTGGCTAAGCTACGTCCTTACGGTATGTCTGAAAAGTTTTGTTTGTGGCTCTCATGTTTCCTCAGAGAGCGTTCTTTACGAGTGGCAGTAGACGGATTTCTTTCTAATACCTTCACTATCAACGCCGGTGTACCTCAAGGCTCCATATTGTCTTCTACTCTCTTTCTCATTTATATTAACGATCTGCTGGAAAAGACCGATAATCCAATCTACAACTTTGCAGATTGAGAGTACACTTATCTCTTCATTCATTTTGAACGCTCGGACATCGGCTACTCTGACGAATATCCGCAGAGAGGAAGAAGTCATTCAACTTAACAAAGACCTGGAAGAAATTCTATCTTGGGGTGACAGTAACCAAGTGGAATTTTACGCTACAAAAACCCAGGCGGCAGTTTTTTCTAAAAAAGTTAACGTTGCTGAAACCGACATAGTTATGTCGGGGCACTCTATTCCTCTAACATCGTCACTTGGGCGTCGTTGGGCGCTAATTTGGGAGCAAATATGTCCTGGCATGAACATGTTGCAGGCATAGCAAGGAGAGCTTCTCAAAAGTTGGGAATATTATTTCGAACCAGAAAGCTTTACACTCCATAACAACTGTTAATTCTTTACAAAGCACAAATTCGATCAACTATGGAATACTGCTTCCATGTTTGGAGCTCCGCTCCCAAACATACACTGCATTTGTTGGATTCTATTAGGAAAAGCTCTGTTCGTCTGATTGGAGACCCGGAACTGACCGGCGGCCTTGATTCGCTGGAACATCGAAGAACGGTTGGCGACTTGAGCCTATTCTACAAGTATTTTCATGGAAAGTGCTAGAAGGATGTGCAGCGCCTGTTTCCCAGAGAATGTGTACCGTCGCGCTAATACTTCGCATCCGTATGGGGTTCAGCTTATTACTCCTCGTACAACGCTTTTCAAGCAGTCTTTTATATGGAGAACATCATCCCTTTGGAATAATTTGCCTAGGACTGTGTTTCCCACCGAGTACAATTTACAGCGATTCAAGAACAACGTAAATCGCCTTCTCCGCACACGTGTCGCTCCTATAGCGCTTTAGGGACTTCCCTGTAGCATGTGTGCTATACCCATAAAAAAAATACACAGGATTGGCTATAAGGGGTGTGCAGCCAGGAAGAAGCCGTTAATTTCGTAAGCTAAACGCAAACAGCGGTTAGTTTTTACTAGGGAATACTTTACTAAATCTCCTGATTTTTAGGAATCCGTAATCTTTAGTGATGAAATTAAAATTAACCTTTTTGGGTCTGATGACAGAAACTAAAGTTTGGAGAAAGAAGAACATTTGTTTCCACGGAAAATCATGTATAGACCACATATACACTATAAAACAAACAATGGAAAAAAAACTGGCAAAGAATAAAGAAGTTCATCTAGCCTTCATAGACATAAGAAAGGCCTATGACTCAGTACCAAGACAAAGATTATGGAACGCAATGAAAGAAATAGGCATTGAACTAATATACGCAGTAAAAGCTCTCTACGAAAACAACACAGTGAACATAAAAATAGGACATAAAATAGGGAAGAGACTCCAAACATCAAAAGGCCTATTACAAGAATGCTCTACATTCTACATTATTCAAAATATACCTCGAACAAACATTAAAAAAATGGAAGCAAAAATGTAGTGGAATGGGAGTCCCAATACGAGAAGATTACTTATATACTCTAAGTTTCGCAGACGACCAAGTAATCATAGCGCAAGATGAAGAAGACCTCAGTTATATGGTAAGAAAACTGAAAGAAGAATACAGTAAAGCAGGATTAGCAATAAACTTTGATAAAAAACGGAATATCTAACAACAAAGGAGAGAAACGTGGAGAATCTAGAAGTAGATAACGAAACAATAATCAAAGGAACCGATAGATTTAAATATCTAGGAACCATCATTTCAAAAAACGCAACATCAGAAGAAGAGATTAAAGTTAGATTAGGGCAAACGCGAACATGCATAAGACAATTAAATTCGATCCTGGGACAAGCACATTACAAAGAGAAACAAAACACGCATATACAAATCAATAATACAAAGCATAATGACATACGGGTCAGAAACATGGACGATCAACAAAAGAAATAAATCTAAAATTAACGCGGTAGAGATGGAGTATTGGAGAAGATGTTGCAGAGTTGACACGTATGGAGAGAATAACAAATGAAGAAATAAGAAGCAGAATGAACATCAAAGAGAACGCAATAAACACCATTGATGAAAAACGATTAAAATGGTATGGACACATAAGACGAAGCGAAGATAATAGGTGGATAAAGAAAATAACGGAGTGTGGAGCCCTATAGGGAGAAGAAAAAGAGGAAGACCCAGACGATCGTGGAGAGACGATGTGGACGAGGCTATGGAGGACAGGGGTCTAACAGATGGAGACTGGGAAGATAGAAACGGATGGAATCAAAGGCTGAGAGAAGGAAGACAGCGTCAGCTGTAGAAAATCCTTGTTATATATTATATATATGTTCCACGGTGAGACAAGAGGGTGGCAGTGTTCTGCTTTGGGGATGCATGTCCGCTGGAGGGGTTGGAAATTTACATTTTATTAATGGTACCATGGATCAGTATGTGTATCTGAACATTTTGAGAGACAATTTAAGAGAAAGTGTCCAAAAATTAGCACTCGAAAAAAAGATACATTTACCAACAGGACAATGATCAGAAACATACTGCAAACTTGGTGCGAGAATGGATGATCCATAATGTGCGACAGCAGCTTCATACACCTCCGCAATCACCCGATGTTAACCCCATCGAGCATTTATGGGAGGACCTTAAACGTTGCGTTCGCAAACATAATGTTTCAATTAGAAAAGAATTAAAAAACAGAATATTGAACGAATGTGAGAACATGCCAGCAGAAGTTATTAGAAAGCTGGTTGCAAGCATGACAAAAAGGTCACAGGATTATCAAGGCCAACGGCGGTCCCATTAAATATTAGTTTAAACGTTAAACTCCGTCAAACTATTATTGGTAATTGTTAAGTGTACGGAGACTTTTTTGGCATTAATTTTGTTTACATTTTTATAACTCGTTGGTTAAGTTTCAAATATTAATTTAAACATGTTTTCTCATAGTTCCAATTAATTCGTCAACGATAAAAGAAAAATAGTATAGAAAGCAGGTGGTGTACGGAGACTTCTTGGACTGACTCTAGATTACCTCATCCCTTTGACGTGATATGTATGTACAGGAATGTATTTCCCATCGAGTACAATTTGCAGCGATTTAAGCCCAGCATAAATCGTTTTTTACGCACACGCGTCGGTCCTGTAGCGCTTTAGGAATTTCCCTTCAACACTAGAAATTGTCTCTTTCTATATGATGGAGATATCCGCGATGATGCCATGATCTGTTAAGTGCAACACACACTTGCACTTCACGGACATTTTTAGACAACTTGGTTGAGCTACGACAGACGTTATTGTATTTTTACAATAACTACTACTTGTATATTAGCAGCCTGTCTTAATAAAGCACTAGGCCTTTCCCAAGTGGCCACCAATCCCAGTATTAACCGAGGTCGGTGTGGAGTAACCTCTGTAATCGTATATCTGACTCAAAGATGAACACCGTGATAATATCAACCATTCATTTTTATTTTGACAATATTGAGAGTTGTAGCTTGAAGTTAGGCCTTAACTAGAAAAACTCATCATATAATTATTAAAAAGAAAGTATTAAAGTTATCTTTAAGATAATAGGAAAAATGTTAACTTACAGTTTTAATGGTACTCTAATGATACGGAGTAATTAATAATAATAATAATAATAATCATTTGGAACTAATCCAAGAATAACAATAGTTATAAACACAAAATGGTATGGAACATTGTACAAAGAACAAAAAGATAAAAGGACATTCACAAAACACATACATATGTTTATGACAAAAACAAAGGGTACAGAAGACATCATTAAAGACAGTCAACGGTAAGATGAAAAGCATCCTTAACAAGTAGCAATAAAATTAACATTTTTATTCATAAGTTAAGTCTGTCTGAATCACTAAAGAAACTGTCTATAGTATAATAAGCTTTTGATAATAAAAACTTCCGTATCTTTGTTTTGGCTCTTACTTGCGGTAATTTTCGAACGCTCTCTGGAAAACTATTAAATATTTTAACGGTAGAATATTGTACACCTCTTTGGATATAACTAAAATTACACTTCTCAATTACAAGATCTGTTTTATATCTAGTTTCATAATTATGTCTGTTTTGCGCATTTTCAGAGAGATCCTTGTTAATACATATATACATACTAGTTAAAGTTAAAAGGGATTTACTGACTGCGCATTTTCAGAGAGATCCTTGTTAATACATATATATGTACATACTAGTCAAAGTTAAAAGGGATTTACTGACAAAGACATTCTTACAGCTTTCACGATAAAGCATCTTAAAAGTAGCTCTGATACATTTTTTTTGTAATTTAAAAATTTTGTCTACTTGGGGAGAATTTACCTGAAATACCTGAACCTGGACTGCACGTAAGCATAATAGGCCGTCAAGGCAGCATCAACGCCCACATTATTTGATAAGATTCTCAGTGCATAACAATATTTGGAAAGACCAGCCGCGACATTCTCTACATGCTGTCTCCAATCAAGTTTAGCCTCAATATGACGCCCAGCAGAGACAGATGCTGAGATGTTTTTGAATATCGCTACCCTTGTAAGGAAAACGTGAGGAAAATGATCAACCCTTCTGCCAAAAACCAGACACTGTATTTTTGAAACATTCAGTAGAAGGTCATGGGTTGTAAAATAACGATCTAGAATTTCACAGGCTCTCCCCACATCAGCGACTATATCCTGTGGAGTGTCACCACTAAAGATCAGGGTTGTGTCGTCCGCATATAGAACTGTAAATTTTGCCTGCAATGTTAGGCAGTTCGTTTGTATAAAGTATATAAAGCAGCGGGCCTAAAATAGATCCTGAGGTACACCCCTCGTAACAGCGACCCTGTCTGAAAGAAAAGACCTGCCATAATTATTAGTCTCCATCACTTGCTGAGTGCGATTATTCAAGTAGGAGGCGATTAACTTTAATGCATTTCCCCTAATACCCAGGTGTTCCAATTTTATGCATAAAGTCTTATGATTGACACTATCAAAGGCTTTTGACAGATCAACACACATTGCCGTAGTTATCTTTCCGCTATTTAGTGAATCCAGAACACTCGACAATGCCTGATAAATGGCTCTTGTGGTGGACTTTCTCTTTATAAAACCGTTTTGATTGGATCGAGTGCCTCTCCAAGAATCCAAGAAATCTCCCATTGATAATCCTCTCAAAGATCTTTCCAACATTAGACAGAAGAGATATCGGTCTGTAGTTTTTCTCATCATTTGCTGCTCCTTTCTTATGGATTGACTTTACAATGGCATTTTTTAGGAGATCAGGATATATACCTTGCTCAAGACACAAATTAATGATAAACGGCAGTAGCTCAGATATTATTTCTGCAGTTTCTTTAAGTATATTTACTGGTAAATTATCATCTCCAACTGATTTTTTATCTTTTAAAGATTTGATTACAGAAAAGACCTCGGGAACCGTCGTTGGCATTAGAAATATAGTATTGAAATTTTTAGTTTCAGATGACGATAACTGAAATCCACCGACATCCAGATCATCATTTATTCTGGGACACGCGTTTATAAAGTATTTGTTCAGATGATTTACAATTTTAAAAGGATCGTTAAACCTTTGTGAAAAATTATCAAGAATTGTCTTTGGTGGATGATCGGTTTTTGTTATATGTTTAACCAAATGCCAGGTCGCTCCAATCTTATTTTCGGCATTATTTATAAAATTAATTTGTGATTGTTTTTTAGCTTCCTTTATAACTACATTTAATATTTTGCAATAACGTTTATAGTATGTTATATATCAGTAATTTCCCCCCTTATTCTCTTGAAATAAAGCTCACGCTTTCGTTTACAAGATATCCTAATGCCATTCGTTATCCAACCGTTTTTACACTTATTTTCATTACATTTCTTTATTGGAAAGATTTTGACGAAATAATTCGAGAAAAAACTCAGAAATGAGCTGTATGCCCCGTCCACAGTACCAGCATCAGAAACAGTAGGCCAGTCAATGCCCTCCAATTCCCGCTTAAAGTGCAGAACCTTGTTCTTCGGAAAAACCCTCCTAAACGTAAATGTGGGTTCATTTCTAACACTATTTAGGTCACTAAGACCGATTATCTGTGCATAATGATCAGAGAGCGCCGAATTATAAATTTATCTAGAAATTGGCAATAATATATTTATGTGGGAGTTCTAGGAACATTATCTCTTTTAAAGTAATATTTAGTGTTCCATACGGTGTCTGTCTGTCCGTCTATCACACGCATACACACACTTCGGTGTCTGTCTGTCCGTCTGTCACACGCGATTTTCTCCGAAGCTATTTGACATAGGAAGTTGAAATTTGCCAGCCTCATCAGAACCGTATAGTTTTTAAAGTTAAAGTTAGTATTGGGTGAAATCGGAAGTGAAAAAAATTTTTTTACCACGTCAATCAGTCGGGTCTCAAATGAAGGCTTGTAAAAACACGAATTGAAAAATGTATATAATGTAATACTTTCACACTTTTCTTTGTAATATTTTTAAAAAATTGCGAAAAATCGCTGCCTCCCCGTATTTCGAAAAGTACTGATCAAAAAATTTTGAAAAAATTCTGAAATATTCTCCACAGGATGTAGAATGAACGAAAATTATCACGAGTGCATTATCTTTAATAATTTATCTAGTATATAATAAAAACAAAAATTTCAAGGTTATCAGTTTTCAGTGAAGATAGAAAAAAAACTTTGTTGAAAATTCATTTGGGGTGTATTTTGTGAAGTCACTGATCATTTTATATCTACGTAACAAAAATTTTTATTTTAAAAGCAATTAACTTACGGAACACTAAGGCCGACTTGCACTTGGCCGGTTATTATTTTTAAGTTATTTTAGATTAAATTCATAGTTTTTTTAAGGTAAACTTAAAATACATATGGAGATTCTTAATTATATAATTGCTGTTCAAGAAAAAATATTAATAGATAAAAAAACAGGCAAATTATAATTGTTGAGCAAGAAGTCAGGAATCAGGTGAACACAAGTAAACCAACACATAAACTTAATTCTTGCTCATTATACGTTTGAAAAATAATTAAGTATACTACTAGGTTGAAAAATATAAGAGAATATTTTTTTTTAAACATACGAGCTATTGTTATCTATTGAAGTATTGGCTAAAAATTAAAGGTCATGTTAATTGTTTTCTCTAATTATCGTGGTGGTGTGCACACAGAGTCCCTTTCAATAGCATCAAAAGAATTTTTCCTGGTTTTTGGTAAGGATAATTAACAAACTGCAAGCAATAAGAGAGTTATTTTTAGTTAAACATATAAGGGGTTAGATTGGTGGGAAAGAGGGTTAGTTACGCCCTAGATGAGTTGGTTGGAAGGTTTCGGGGGTACAAAACGAGGTGGCAGACGAATCGCCAGACTCCGAGCTATGACCTCTTTTCAGGGACTCGAACCCGCTTTAGGTATATCCAAGAGACAAGCGGGAGCTACCCTCAAGAAATGGGCCGATTGACGCTCGAAAAAATAATGGTATCGAAGTCCAAGGATTTTGTGTTGTATCCCAGAGGAGAGCGCTTCAAGTCGTTGCTCAATAGAAGCAGACGCGTCCTTAATCTCCTTGTGGGTATTCTCAGCGAACATTGCAGATTGAGAAGGCAGCTAGCATTGCTGAGGATGAAAGACGACTCGTCATGTGTCGGCTATCCGGAGGACGAGGAGAAGTCGCTTCGCTTTATCTGCGAAAGGAGGCGCTGGAAAGACTTAGGTATCAGACCCTCGGAGAGGCAGTGCTCGAAGAGGGAATGCTGGCACCCTGACATGGGCTTGACATCCTGACATTTATAGTCAGGTCCAGGAGGTTTCGTGATGATCTTAGTGGTTAGGTTGTTCTGAGGAAAGTATCTTCAGGGTTGGCAAAAAAGATCCTTCCGGATGTCATTTTCACAAGAATATATCAAACAAGACATAAACAAGGTACCATGAACGACCTTGCGACTTATAGATGATTGCTTAAAATATAGTTAATAAATTACGCATAGCACAAGTTTGTACTTACAAAATCCAAGTCCGTTACTAAAAAGTAAAACGTTGTAAAAATATATTATTAAAGTAGTCTTGTGCAGAATAGAAAGCTACAATTCTCATAAATGCAGCTGCAGACAGAATTCTTAAACACAGAATGAATTGAGTTAAGGAAAATTTTAACTTAGTTGATAAAATATAAAACTTTTTCTTGTATTAATCTTAATTTCTTTCCAATTTTCTACATCCACATTTTAAAATTAGCAGCATACATCAATAGTACAATACGACCGGTGGGAAGGTAGCTCTCAGTATGCGAATCTTACTTAAACTTGGCCAATTTTATTTCTCTACCACTTTTAGTTTAATAATATGACTGATTGCAACTCTATCTGATTGCATCGTCGAACAATTAAATCATTTACGAGTACTGGAGAAACGGAAACGTGGCTTAACGGTTTCTATTGTCAAAAATGTCTTTTATCTAAAATCTTGTGAACCATGTTTAAAGACGTAATACATATACAGCCTAGAACTAAAAATAAAAATACCCGTTCCTCTACTCTCACGTATTTTTGTACAAAGTTTTAGAGTTAGTTATGCACTTTAGGAAGAATAGTTAATTGGAAAACTCAAACAAAAATTTAGTCATACAGAGGATATTTTTCGACTATTTTATGCTAAAAATATTCATAATCGTTTCTTGAAATAACACTTAAGGTTGACTTAAATAAGGTTGCCTTAACACTTTCTTGAAGTATCAATTTTATAAGTTCTAGTATCCAGTAAGTCGCTGCCTGGCTAAAATATTTAAAATTCTGAGAAAAGGCAGACGAATTAGCTCTAGCCTAAAATCACGCTTACATATGATACGAGCCTGAGTTCTAGATGTCTAATCAATTCATTCTTTATCTCAATATTGACAACCAGTTCTATACATATGCACGCACATGCACATAAACACACACACAGACACACACACACAAACACACACACACACACACACACACACACACACACACACACATCAGTCGGGCTAGGATCGTTTTGTGACTTCTTTAAATTAGTTTTACTTGTTATTATCAAGAGGCGCTGTTTTCTTGTGTATTTCTAGATTTTTTTTGCAACAGAGATGTGCCAGTTTTAATATATCAAGTGATTTCCATAATACCCTATATATATATATATACCCAGGTGTACAAGTATTTTCTGGTTCGAAGTAATATTCCCAACTTTTGAGAAGCTCTCTTTGCTATCCCTGCAACATGTTCATGCCTGGACATATTTGCTCCCAAATTAACGCCCAACAAATTGAGTGACGATGTTAGAGGAATGGAGTGCCCCGACATGACTATGTCGGGTTTAGCAACGTTAACATTTTAGAAAAAAAACTGCCGCCTGGGTTTTTGTAACGTTAAATTCCACTTGGTTACTGTCACCCCAAGATAAAATTTCTCCAGGTCTTTGATAAGTTGAATGACTTCCTGCAGTCTGCGAATATTCGTCTGAGTAGCCGATGTCCGAGCGTTCAAAGTTAATGAAGAAATAAGGGTACTGTCATCTGCAAAGCTGTAGATTGGATTTTCGGTCTTTTCGAGCAGATCGTTATCAGGTAGCGTGTGACATCACATTTAACTTGCTGCTATATTTACCTAACCTAACTCGATGTAAGTTTTTTTCTTTTTATTGAGTTATATATAAGTTTGAAAAAGAATATTAATAACTACCAAAAATAAACAACATATTTCGGTAATTATTTATTTTATGTTTTCACCTGCCTAGAGATACTCATAATCATTGTATTTTACTGTGAAAGATATATACGGATATTTTTCTTTTGTTTTCGTGTGTTTGCCGGAATTTTAGTTGATAATGGTAATTTATTTTAAGTTTCTCAATAAATCAAGCATAATAAAATATCACCACTGTTAAAGAGAAAATTAACTCAAATTACCTGGATTATTACGGGTAATTTTGTAAGTAAAACACGATGCTACACACTATCTTAAAAAGTACATGTGTTCAACATCAATTAATCAGGCTAAATAATTAGTTTATTCTTGTTTTCTAAGATTATCTTGTTGGTTCCCAAGCGGTGGGTCGCGACCCAAAAGGGGGTCGCCTTGGCTTTTTTGGGGGGTCGCTGGTTATCAATTTTAAAAACCAAAATTAAATTTTAAAATTTAACAACACACAAGATATGCGACGTAATCAGTGGACGGCTGGCGCATGCACCTCACCCGCGAGTTTAAACTTAAAAAAGTTTCCAATATAAATATAAGTGTACAGATAAATTGTCGCGCTCAGTGAATTTGTTATCTAGTGTTAAATCGTTACAGTGTTCTTTTTGTCGTTTGTATATGGATAGTATGTTGTTAGTTGTCTTGTTTGATCTGAAAAACGGTACAATACTAGGATAGCCCGTCACAATTCGTCTTTGATAGGTACGCCTAGAAACAGACCCTTCTATTATTTACCGTTTTGGTAAGCAAAAAAACATTAAATAATGTTAATTCAAAATGTTTAAACATTTTTAGTGTTCCGTAAGGAACACTTATACGATCACTTCGGTGTCTGTCTGTCCGTCTGTCACACCCGATGTTCTCCGAAACTATTTGACATAGAAAGTAGTAGAAAGAAATTGATGGCCTCATCAGAGTTGCGTAGTTTTGAGAGTTAAATTTTGACTTAAGGGGTTAGTTTTGGGGAGCGAAATCGAAAGTGACAAAAAAAAATTTTATTAGGTCATCGAGTGGGGTGTCAAATGAAAGTTTGTAAAAACACGAGTTCAAAAATATATATAATGTCTTACATGCGCATACCTTTCTTTGTATTATTTTGAAAAAATCGCGAAAAATCGCTGGTTCCCCTCTATCTCAAAAAGTACTGACCCAAAAATTTTGAAAAAATTCTGGAATATTCTCCACGGGGTATAGATTGAACGAAAATTATCACGAGTGCATTAACTTTAATAATTTATCTGGTATATAAAAAAAAACAAAAATTTCAAGGTCATTAATTTTCAGTAAAGATCGGAAACAAACTTCGTTGAAAACTCATTTGGGGTATGTTTTGTGAAGTCACTGATCATTTTATACCTCCGTAACAAAAATTTTTATTTCAGAAGCAATCAACGTACGGAACACTAACTGCGCAAGTTCAACTTGCACTTGACTGGTTATTTTAAATTATTTTGAAGTATTTTATTTTCCAGATATCAACGGCATAGAGAAAAATAACCGGTCAAGTGCAAGTTAAACTTGAGCAATTAGTGTTCCGTACGTTGATTGCTTTTGAAATAAAAAATTTTGTTACAGAGGTATAAAATGATCAGTGACTTCACAAAATACACCCCAAATGAGTTTTCAACAAAGTTTGTTTCCAATCTTTACTGAAATCTGATGACCTTGAAATTTTTGTTTTTTTTTTATATACCATATAAATTATTAAAGGTAATGCACTCGTGATAATTTTCGTTCAATCTACACCCGTGGAGAATATTCCAGAATTTTTTCGAAACTTTTTGATAAGTACTTTTCGAGATAAGGCCCGGGACAGCGATTTTTCGCGAATTTTTAAAAATAATACAAAGCAAAGTGCACGCAAGTATAATATTATATATATATTTTTTTACTCGTGTTTTTCACAAGCTTTCATTTGACACCACACTCGATGACCTAGTAAAACAATTTTTTTTTCACTTCCGACTTCACCCCCCAAAACTAACCCCTTAAGTCAAAATTTAATTCTCAAAACTACAGGGCTCTGATGAGGCCATCAATTCCTATATTATTACCAAATTTCACCTTTCTATGTCAAATAGTTTTGGAGAAAATCGGGTTTGTGACAGACAGACAGACAGACACCGAAGTGATCTTATAAGTGTTCCGTACGGAACACTAAAAAGAAAGTATTTGGGGAACTATTTAAAATTTGGATTTTCAACTGTTATTAATAACGGCACAGAGAAGCCACAGCGTGTTTTATGCAATGCTGTCCTTAATGCTGAATCTATGAAACTTTCAAACCTTAAACGTTACTTAGAAACGAACATATTACAAAAGACTTTTTTAAACGATATGAGGCTGCCTTAAAAAAACAAAAGTTGGATTTTAGTGGGAGGTTTCAACAAAGCCAAGCTGTAGTTCAGGCATATAAAAATTCCTCTGGAAATTGCAAAAAATAAAAAAAACCTCATACAATTTCAGAAATCCTCATTAAACCATGTTTATTCAAGTCCGTTAAGCTAACTCTTGGAGAAGCAAGTGAGTTTAAAATGCGTAGCAACTAGTCCAACAACGTAATTGAGAGACGCATTTCAGATATGTCCATAGACGCGATGGCACAAATGTTATTTGCAATAAAGGCATCTACTGCCTTTCCTTTCAACTTGTTGTTGATGTTAGTTTATGTTCCCAGTTACTCGTTTTCGTGAAATATATTCACTTGGAGGACATCAAAGAATAGTTTCTGTTTTGTCAAGCATTAAAAACTACTACGAAAGGCGAAGACGTCATGAAAGATGATAAGTTCATTCTTTGAAAGTAATGACTTACAATGGAAAAACTTGTGTAGAGTATGTACCGATGGAGCACCAGCCATCCTTGGATCGAGGTTGGGCTTTCAGTTAAAAATTAAAGAGCTTGCATCCCAAGCCAAGAGACTACACTGCATGATTCACCGATTTGCTCTTGCTACTAAGACTCTTCCAAAGCCTTTGCAAGAAGTGCTCGACTTTTTGGCGACAATTATCAATTACATAAAATCTAATGTATCAAAACATACATCCGACGGGTGATGACCTATGCCGCCGATACCGCTAAAACGAAATCCATGTTGCGAGTAGCAGAAATGAAAATACTCCGAAATATAGCAGGACACCGACTAAGCGACAGAATAAGAAACCAAGAAATAAGAACTGAATGCAATGTTCCACACATCGTAAGATGGACAAGAAACAGGAGAAGGAAATGGAATGAACACGTTACAAGGATGCCAGTAGAGCAAATCGCAGGAATCGCACGTGATAGAAAACCAAGAATACGACGACTGCAGGGAAGACCGCCCAAGCGATAGCAAAACTGTTGGACGTCAACATCGCAAGATAACTAAGTTGGAACAAACAGGCCTTTGGCCTAAAATAATAAGAAGAAGAAGATAAAATCTAGTGCTCTCAATACTCGTCTGTTCAAGGAACTATGCAAAAACATGAACTCTGATCACGAAGTTTTTCTTTTCTACACTGCTGTTCGTTACTACTCAGTATATATCACCACTACACCAAACACTTTATTTTTGCACTCGACGCGCGTTTCGCTAACCATGTTAGCTTCATCAGGAGCGATGATTGATTAAAGCTAAACTACAAATCTACCCCATTTATACTTAGCCTAACCCTTGAATTACCTAAGCGGAACTAATGACATAGGCAAGGCCATCAGTTCCGGTTAAGTAACCAGTAGAGGGGACTATAAGGAATAGGCCCTCTGTCTTTATTTAAACTACTTTTCCTTTTCTGATTTCCATACTTTCGTATGCGTTCAACAATCTCCTATCAGATACATTTTTTATTAATCTTAGATTATCTAATGTTACAGTATGATCAGCTTCAAGGGCATGTTCGGCAATGCTAGACTTTTCTGTTCTATTGTATCTTAAGTGTGTTAAATGTTCTTTAAATCGTGTTTTAATTGACCTTTTAGTTTGCCCAACATACTTTTTGTCACAATCATTAGAACTAATTTCATAAATTACACTTTTCTGACAATTAGGAATCTTATCTTTGGGATTTACTAAGATATTCCTCAGATTGTCTGACACCTTATAGACTAAGGTGAGGCCTACCTTATTAAATATCTTATTGAGTCCCTTGCTATATTTCGGATTATATGGTATGGAGACATATTTGGTGTTATTTTCTTCGCGTGTAAAAAAGGTGGAATTCTGAATATTAAACCTAAATTTATGTCTATTTATTAGCTTATTTACTAAGTCATCGTCATAACCATTAACTCTAGTTATGTTTCTAATATGATTCCTTTCTTTATTAAAGTTTACTCTATTCAAAGGGAAAGTGACCAAACGATGAATTAAAAAATGTAATGAGGCTAATTTATGTTGTTTGCAATGAAATGAATCATTAGGAATATATCTATCTGTTACTGTGTCCTTCCTATATATATCAAATTCTAATCTATTATTATTTTGAATAATTAAAATATCTAGAAAAGGCAATTGTCCTTTGTTCTCAAATTCGTAAGTGAATTTATTGGAATAATACCGGCTATTTAATTTAGAAACAAAATCATCAATATTTGCTTTCTTTGTATCAAAAATAGCGAAAATATCATCCACATACCTATACCATACCCTTGGGAAATATTTGAATTCTTGACTGGCTTCGATTTCAAACTTACTCATGAATAAATTGGCTATGAAAGGTGACAAGCAATTACCCATAGCTGTTCCTTTTTTCTGAACATAAAACTGATTGTTTCTAGATATTTTAATTATTAAAAATAATAATAGATTAGAATTTGATATCTATAGGAAGGACACAGTAACAGATAGATATATTCCTAATGATTCATTTCATTGCAAACTTTAACACAAATTAGCCGCATACATTTTTAGTTCATCGTTTGGTCACTTTCCCTCTGAATAGAGTAAACTTTAATGGTTAAGAAAGGAATCGACTTAGAAATAAAACTAGAGTTAATGGTTATGACGATGATTTAGGTTTAATATTCAGAATTCCACCTTTTTTACACGCGAAGAAAATAACACCAAGTATGTCTCTATACCATATAATCCGAAATATAGCAAGGGACTCAATAAGGTATTTAATAAGGCAGGCCTCACCTTAGTCTATAAGTCATCAGATAATCTGAGGAATATCTTAGGAAATCCCAAAGATAAGATTCCTAATTATGAGAAAAGTGGAATTTATGAAATTAGTTGTAATGATTGTGACAAAAAGTATGTTAGGCAAACTAAAAGGTCAATTAAAACACGATTTAAAGAACATTTAGCACACTTAAGATACGATAGAACAGAAAAGTCTAGCATTGCCGAACATGTTCTGAAGCTGATCATACTGTAACATTAGATAATCTGAGATTAATAAAAAATGTATCTGATAGGAGATTGTTGAACGCATACGAAAGTATGGAAATCATAAAATGTAAAAGTAGTTTAAATAAAGACAGAGGGCCTATTCCTTATAGTCTCCTCTACTGGTTACTTGACCGGAACTGATGGCCTTGCCTATGTCATTAGTTCCGCTTTTGTAATTCAAGGGTTAGGCTAAGCATAAATAGGGTATATTTTTAGTTTAGCTTTAGTCAATCATCGCTCCTGATGAAGCTAACATGGTTAGCGAAACGCGCGTCGAGTGCAAAAATAAAGTGTTTGGTGTAGTGGTGATATATACTGAGTAGTATCATTGTGCCAAAGATTCCACATTCCCAACTTAGCTGCTGTTCGTTGGTTATCGAAAGGAAATGTTGTTGGCCGAGTCTTTGAATTGAATAACTAAATAAAACAGTTCTTAGAAATGAGGACAATATGAGTTCATGACACATTTTAATGATGAGACCTGGATCCGAAGAGTAGCTTATTTATTTGATATCTTAGATCAGTTAAACAAGCTAAATTTGTTTGCACCAAAACTGAAGAATCCGAGACGGCAACTGTAGATAATCTAAGAGAGGAAATTAATAACCACCGTCAAGCCCTTGAATCTGACATACAACGTTATTTTCCGGAGTTCTCTGAACAAGAAGCTGCATTAGTACACAAAACACTTCATGTATCTTTGGATGTTATACCGACATTCTCGATGAAGCGCAGGATGAATTTTTAGAGCTGCGAAATGACTCCTCAGCGCGTGATTTATTTCAGGAAAAATCATTATCTCAATTTTGGTGTGCTATGTGTCATTCGTACCATAAAGTTTCTATGATTTTTTTTGAATATTAGTGCCATTTGCTTCTACTTGCCTCTGCGAAAGTGGATTTTCAACCCTTCTGCAGAACGAGACAGAAGCCAGAAAAAAGCTGGATATTCAAGATGACATGAGATTGGCCTTGACAAAAACTCAACCAAAAATTGTAACACTTATTAGGCAGATGCAAATTCAATCATCACATTAATCATAATACTTAATAATTAATATTTTAGTCCCAAAATATATCTTTTCAAACTCTTGTCGTTGTTTTATTGATGTGACGGATGTGTCGTGAATATTTTAAAAAAAGGGTCGCGATTAAAAAAGGTTGGGAACCACTTGTTTAGGAAATGCATCCCCTCCTGATATATTTTGACCAGGGGTGCTCAAACTTGAACTGCTGGCGATCTACCTCAATATTGTTAGACTACGATCGATCGACTCTGAGAGGCTGCAAGTAAGTGTGATTGCAGGATGTGTCGTCTAGGTACGGTGTATCGTGGCATAGATATTAGTTTTCCGCACGATATGCATTTTTTAGTAGTCAAGGTAAGTGTCCTCACCATACTTTTCATAAGATGGTACATAATTACCGAGTGCTAATCGCAAGCATGATGACATATGTTCGTCAGTTAGTCGATTGCGATATTTTAACTTAATTATCTTCATTTCAGAAAATGCAGACTCGCACAAGTAAGTTGACCCAAAAATTGCCGTCAGTTGAAGGGCGATTTGCCTTAGATTAAGATATTTATCTTCAATATAAAACACCAGAATTTTGTATCAGATGCTGTGGCTTTGAGATGTATATCTGATATAATCTGCACTAACTCATTTTCAACAGAACATGAGTCCATGTTAAAACTGACTTGCTATTTCAGTAGCTAATTCCTCAATGTTTTTACACGAAAAAGGATAACTCATAAAATGATGCGATATTTGCCAATTTACTGAAATCATAAAAACGTATTTCGAATTGGCCCAAAATATTTGATAATTCTGCCTCATAAATATCATAATTCAACTGAGGAACCCTTGCTTTCAAAGACGGAAAATTTTTCAGATCCTTTCTTTTCAGTTGATGTATCATAAGTTGCAATTTACTTTTGAATGCGTTTGTTTGCGCTAAATCCTCTCAATAATAGCTCCAAATTAATGGTGTTTAAATGCATTGTGATGTCTGTCAAAAATGCCAAATCAGTCAGCCAATTTCCGTTTTTCAGCATCTGAGTGTCATCACTTCTTTCGTCCAGAAAAGCTGTTATTTCGGGCAATAATTCTTGAAACCTTTCTAGGAATTTTCCGCGACTCAACCACTTGACGTCCGTGTGAAGAACTAAATCAGTGTGTTCAGCTGACTGGCTATCTTCCAACTGCAATTTAAAGAGCCGTCGTTGCAAGCTACGTGTACAGATAGAATTCACAATTTTTATTGCAATATATAATCTCCTCCATGTTTAGAACTTTTGAACACAAAACTTGTTGATGTATAATGCAATGGAAGGAGAAAAATGAAGAGAAATCATCATTAGCTCGACACAATGCCACAAAAACCGTTTTTCTTTCCAGTCATTGCTGGTGCTCCATCGGTTGTAATGCACACTAGTTTATATATTGGTAGTTGTTTGTTACAAAATTGAAGAAAACGTCATAAATATCTTCGCCACGGGTCTTTCCTTTCGGAGGAATCATTGTCAAAAACTCTTCCTTAGCCGACATGCCATTGAATACCATTCGAATAAAAATACACAGCTGGGCAGTGTCTGTCATCGTGAATCGGTGGATTCGTCGAATTGTAAAGAAAAGTATGTACATTCCATGATACATATTTTAGTTTATCTGCCATGTCCTGACTCATTACTTCAACACGCCTTGTGACAGTCGGACGAGATAACTAATAGCAGACATAATCTCTGTTTTATTTTTAAAATCTCCAAATAAAAGTCTCACCCGCTTCAATAAATGCTTCCTTTACAACGAATCCATCATCAAATGGTTTCTTGTGTTTCGCCAATATATGAGAGATTTTAAATGACGCGATCTTTGCAGCTTTTGATTGTTTGGCTGGTCTTGTGAACATGGTTTGTTCTTTTTTCAAACAAGTTATCAAATCACGTACTTTTCGTTTTCTTAATTCACTCTGTGACGGAAAATCCTTTTCATAGTTTTTTATGAACCGTTTTATGATGCTTCTCTAATTTCCGACGCTTAGGTATTGCAACTGACGCACGGCAAATGAGACAAATGCACTTATCCTTTACCATACAAAAGAAAAATTCTTCCTCCCAATCGTTATTAAAATGATAAGTTTTACTTTTCTTCGCCGCAATCATTTTGGACTAATTATTAATAAACTTTGTATCGATGTATCGCCTTCAAGTTACAACTCAGACTGACTCCTATTCCTGCAGGCGCAACATTTATATCGGCGCGAACGAAGTCTCGAATGTTCCCGTCAAACACGCCTCCCGAAGTTTCTAGAAAAATCAGCGGGAATCAAAAACGCGGCTTTTCTTTGACAAGTACCGCGCGTTCCTTTGATAAAGCCGCATTACCTATAATTATTTTTCTGGCATCTATAATATATATAAAATGCAACGTCTCTCTGTCTGTCTGTCTGTCTGTCTGTCCGTTAGTGCGCTTATCACTGAAGACCCACTTATCCGATTTACGTACTTTTTTTTTTTAAAACATACATATGTTCTCTGGCCAGGTTATAGGCTATATTTTATTACGATAGGTAGCATAAGGAATGAGCAGTGACGATAATAGTGAATGAAGTAGGAAAAAAGTTTGCCGCTAGCGCGTTCTCTTGCAATATACTGCCTAAATCACTAAATATGGAACAATATCATGTAGCAAAGGATATCTATAATATATAAAATGCAACGCCTCTCTATCTGCTTGTCTGTTTGTGCGCTTATCACCTGGAGAACCACTTATCCGATTTACGTGTTTTTTTTTAAACGCGACTTTTCTTTGACAAATACCGCGCGTTCCTTTGATAAAGCCGCCTTTTGCCGCTAGCAGGGGGTTATTAGGATAAAAGAAAAGACAAATGGTAGTGCCGTAGTGTTCCAAATTAATTAATTAAAATAGCATTCACCAATCTATCAAGAAGGGCTGAAAAAAATGCGTTAGCAATGTAGAAACCAAATATGCAGAGATTCGAGCACACAGACAGCACGTGAAAAGGAAGAGTAGTAAAACTAAAGAGTACGTGCACCGCAGATTGTTAACGCGTTTGCGCGTTGGCGAACGCGCTTGCGCGCCTCTTAAATACACTATATAATTCTCGGGAACTAGCACAGAATTAATATGTTTTTATATAAAGCATTCGCAGTTTGTGCCAAGTTTCGAGCTAGGGTGCGAGAGAGAAACGATCGTCTATACTCTACTAACGGAGACATATATCTCTCTCAATCCAGCTATCTAGGCGTATCAGATATATGGATTGAACAAATTGGTTACCACAAACTGTCCTCAATTAAATGGATTAATTATTTTAGTGTAAGTCAAGTGATTTAGGATGTCCCATGACATTTGGAGTAGTTAAAAAAATATAGTAATTATTAGGTGATTACAGTAGTAGGACAAAAAACTTCAAGTTTAGTGAACTTCTACAGTACCTATCAGTAAATTATCTCTTTTATAAAAAAGGTAAAAATCTTTATTTTTTCTTACATAAAACTGTAATGTTTTTGGTAAGCTTATTAGTGGCTATATTTTTGACCGAATTTTTCAGTTATGAAACCTAAGCGCCATTTATCATTATATTTCTGTAATATGTTTTTAAAACATAGTCTAGTCCAAAGTTTGCAGGATCATAATAAGGATCAAATGCTCACGAGAGACGAGACTTTTGGAAATGTTGTCCGTACGTGGGAGCAATGGAATGTTTTTCTTAATAAAACAATAGCGACAATCGCAAAGTTTTTAAATAAAAATACACTTGAACGTGAAATACTTACCCTTTGAGGCACACCTTTCGTCGTCGCGGCCCGACCATGTCTTGGAGAACTGGAACCATGTTTCTCTTTCCTATGTGACGTCTTGAATATTCTTTGTATCCGAGAGAATGTGTTTTTCTTTTTGGTAGTATTCGAGCAGCCTTGTTCTGAAAAAAAATGATTTTTTTATTAGGTTTGTACCAGTACAGTCTATCAAGTAGGAACGTGACCGCTCCTAATCCTGAAAAAAATGTGTTTTGAGAACATTTTTGCCATCAATGTATTCTTTGATGTGCTAACAACGACATAATTACCTAAGTAAGTTGTCCAATCGCATCCTGCATCAATAATCGCCTAGCATCTTCGAGGCATGCTGTCGACGAGATTTTCTGCATAATCGCGCGGCAACGATCTCCAAATTTTTCGAATCTCGCGAGATAACTGCGTCAGTAAGTCCTCAGAGTCTTTCCTCTGAGCTTTCTCTTTACAAGGGACCACACATTTTCTATAGGGTTGGTATCTGGAGATTGTGAGGGCCACTATAGAATCTTATCGCGGGCCCAAGCGAGCCGCTTCACGACGTGATTTTCGCCCAGAAATGGTTTCTCCAACCTGCTTCGGAATTTGACACCATGAGCACGAAGATGTTGTCGGATAGTCTCATGGGACACATTTAAACCCGATTTTCTTAATTTTTCCACTGCTTGACCCAGCGTCAATTTTAGGTCCCATGAAAACAAAGGTACGATTCGTTTTTTTGACTTTCGGAGTGATTTAGCGGCCGCGGAATGTGTCATTTTAGGCCCTTTTTGATGGGAACAAAGAATTGCCTTGAACCGACGCGTACTACAAGAGATTTATGTTGGATTTCACGTGATTTCGATAAAAGTTCGGAATCGACTGATACTTTTACTAAAATACGTCGTAAACAAAGGTTCCGTCTACCGATTTTTTATTGAATCGCTAGAATCGCATCTACCAAAAATAAGTTATCGCGGACACGTTCTTACTTGGCAGAATGTACAGTAACATTCATTTTTTCCTAAATTTTAAGAGCAAATTACAACACCGTTTTTTTTCTATCTATAATTCATGTAATAATTCCTAATTTAAGTTAAGTAGTGAATTTATATTTTATCACCTTTTTTATATTTGATTGAGCAGTGTAACTTAAACCATTTTGAGCGCATGTGATTGATTTATTGTATTTCATTTGCATTGAATGCGTCTGATTTACGATTAAGACGAGCATCATCGCTCCTTGTCTATCAAGTCGCGAGTTTAACACTCCCGTCTGATTTTGCGTTCCTGAGGTGAATCAGTACATTTAGAAGATTTCACTTTGAAGCGGAAGAAGGGAGAGGGTATTTAACCCGCCATTTTCGGATTTTTCGAGGCTTTTTTCCTCCGTCAGGCAGTAGTGGGCTTCTTCCTCAGTAAGGCAGTGATGGCTAGTTCTTCCATCATGTAGTGAAGCGTTTTTTATCGCCGATTTTTCAGACCTCAAATCTAGGGCCTTTTCCGTTCCAAAAATATTCTTCTCATCCTAAGGCATTTTGGGTCAAAGAGTGATCAGTTACACAAATGAGAATGGGGCAGTAGTGTGTGAGGCAATATTTTAAGGAGAATCTCACCAGGACAGGCCAAGCAGTTGATAGAAAACCCACGAGGAGAAGCCAAGTATTAAGTCATTAGTACACCAGTTTAAATATCTCACTTTCTTTCTACAACGGGTGTTTTCAACGACTACGTAACATGTGTGATCCCGAAGTCGGTTTTAGAGGAAGCGAATCAGAAACAAACTTTTTATATCGTGCCTTTTAAAGCCATTTCTTACACTTCGAATCAGCGATGTCAGGATTAATAAAATCTTCATAATTCTAATTTAAAGACTCTCTGCAAATGTGTGCACTCTCACAGTATAAATGGTTATTTATTTAGTGTACTCAATCTTAATTAATACATGTAAGAATTTTTTATTTTGTTAATACACTCTTCTTTATTTTAGTGTCGCGTTTCACTGAACTGCCGCTCTATCTTACAGGACGTAAAGGTTATACCCAATTCAATTTTATATCAACAACTAAATAACTATTCAGTTCATATTTTCTCATTTTTTGAGCTGAACTTAGATACTTTTTTTTCTAAAATGAATGGTGCCCAAAACAGTACAACTAAGCTTTAAACAACTATAGAGACTATTTTCAAAAGGTGTACAAAAATTATCTCGATCTCCATAATCTCTCCAAACAAAACGGGCTAGCTTATATCTTATTTTTGTTCTCTCAGTATTAATATCCACTCAATCCATTCTCAAAAATTAAGATATATATATATATATATATATATATATATATATATATATATATATATATATATATATATATATATATATATATATGCAATTATGTCTGCAATCACCTCCTCGTTTGAATAAAATCTTTGTCCCGCCAGCCATTTCTTTCAAATTGGGGAACAAATAGTAGCTCGAGGGAGCCAAGTCTGGAGAATAGGGGGGATGTGAAACGAGTTGGAATCCTATTTCCATTAATTTTGCGACCACAACTGCTGAGGTGTGTGCTGGTGCGTTGTCGTGATGGAAAAGGACTTTCTTGTGGGCCAATCGCGGGCGTTTTTCTTGCAGCTCGGTTTTTTCAAACGGTCCAATAACGATGAATAATATTCACCTGTAATAGTTTTAACCCTTTTCCAGATAGTCGATGAGAATTATCCCTTGCGAATCCCAAAAAAACAGTTGCCATAGCCTTTCCGGCCGAAGGAACGGCCTTTTTTGGTGCAGATTCCCCCCTTGGTAACCATATGTTTAGTTTGCTGTTTGGTCTCAAGAGTATAGTAATGTATCCATGTTTCATCCACAGTGACGAAATGACGCTTAAAGTTCTCCGGATTCTTCTGGAACAGCTGCAAACCATCCTTGCAATACTTCACACTATTCCGTTTTTGGTCAAGCGTGAGCAATCGCGGCACCCATCTTGCGGATAGCTTTCTCATGTCCAAATCTTTATGCAAATATTATGTACCCGTTCAGTCGAGATGCCACCAGCACTAGCAATCTCACGCACCTTAACTCTTCTGTCATCCATCACCATAATCATGGATTGATCAATGATTTCTGGAAGTCGTAACCTCCACAGGCCGTCCAGAACGTTCAGCGTCACTTGTGCCCATATGGCGGTCCCGAGTCCGAAAAAAAAAAAAAAAAAAAAAAAAAAAAAAAAAAAAAATTTTGAAACCACTTATAAACTGTTCTAATCGAAGGTGCAGAGTCACCATAATGTTTATCAAGCTTCTCTTTAGTCTCACGAGGCGTTTTGCCTTTCATAAAGTAATGTTTATTCACCACACGAAATTCTTTTTCGTCCATTTCTTGAAAATCACTCGACTTCTTTGATTCACACGAATACCAAACACAAAGAAATAGACCAATATGGCCGAAACTTGGTGTGCGTTCATTCAAGAGATACTACTAACTAAACATGACCTCGATACGCGCCGTGGTGCCATCTCTCGGACTTTGCACGGACTTTTCAAACCAGCCTCGTATATATATAACATATAAAAACGTCTAACAAGCACCTTAATTGTAAAAGAAAAACACAAACAAATTAAACCCTTGAATTTCTCCGGGGTTAAAAAATTTATTAACCATGGGATAGTTTAAAACAACAATTATTAAAAACTTTACGACTGAAAGGGAGGAAGAGTATAAAAAATATAGAAGTCTTTTGGTTTCCCCTCATGAGCTCCTTCTATATAATAGAATACTTCTTATAATCGAATGTGTTCTTTTCTCTTGTAATAAGTATGTATTAAAACGAATATTTCATTTCGGGAACATAGGTTTACTACCATACAGATCAAGGAATTAAGGACTTCGAATACAGGCCAACGAATGGTCTAGTGAAGTTTTTATTTCGTAGTAGACAATAAGGATATGAATGTGTAAATACCTGAATTATATTAACTTAATATGTATTGTAATGTAATGTAAAAAAACTTAATGAAATAAATATTATATTGTATTGTATTGTTGTATATATATATAATAGGCAAATAACGTCCTTTTATTTAATAAATAAAATATTTATTAAAAAATAGAGAAAAAAAAGAACGTTATAGTATAATGCCTTTTATAAAATAAAACAATAAACATTAATATTGATAAGAAAAGAATAATAATATTATGGTATTTCTCTTTAAGACAACGTCGTGTAATAACTACTTTAGATACATTTTAGTAAATGAATACATTAGTAAGGGAAACAATTTCTTGAATAGTAGCCCCCAGCATAACGCCGAAGTTTCGTGAAAGTGCGCTTATAATATTGGCTAATATGTTTCGTCTTATGAACACTAGACAGAATTGTGAAACTTTATTTTATTACTTATCAGTTTATTAGGTTTTATGATACACTCTGTGAGTTACAATGTATGGGGTTATGAGTTTTTGCCACCGTAATTTGTAGTAAATAGGACATACATAAACTAGACATAACTGTTCATAAAAACGAAACACATTTTTAATATTATTTATTTTTGAAAATAATATTTTAGAAGTTGTGTGCGTAACGGTGTACCGTCACTGCTTCTTTCAGGTGGTATTTTAACCTCATCGTTGTTTGTACAGAGAGACTAAATAATGTATTACTGCTGATGATTACAGACATTGCGCCAGCATGGGCTCGTCAACAAAATGACTCGCGTATGCAAGATCTATATAGGAAAGAAAACCTCTGTGGTTGGCCTCTATATTGATTGGTCTTGTAATTATTACCTTTGATGACAGTAGCAAGAGAAAACTCTCCAGCGAAATAATGTTCATAATCGCTGCAATACCAGGCTAACGGAAAAATTAAAATCAGTGCAAAAGAGTTTCTCTTCTGGGGAATAACATAACTTACGCCAACCTACAATCTAATGTTATTATAGTTAGGATACTGCATGCTGGCGTAACAGCAAAGTGGTAATCAAGAACAACTTCCAGGCAGTATGTTTAAAGGGGTAACGGTAAGCTTGGTTTGTATAAAAACTCAATCTTATAATTATAATAATGATAAAACATTCTTCGCGATTGCTGCTGTATCAAATCCAAGGAGTAATGCGGTCGTGTCGGCCCGATCACTCTTGCCGGGTTCTTCAGAACCGACTTAGTCGGAATTTAGAGGAAGGAAAACTGAATTAAGTCCGATTGCGTACGAACTTTTATATTATGCGAACTGCAACATAATGAGGATATTACGTAAGTTCCTGTCGCGAGAGTCCGTTGCTGGCCGGCCAATTTTCAAGATTCCTTAATACATATTTTTTTTAATTTCGTTCTTTCTTGATTCTCACTAACGAATGGTCTGAGCGGATGTTTGACTTGCAACCTCAAGCAGCTAAAACTTCAAAAATCTCGAAATCCAATTACATGAATGAATTTTTCTTAAAGAAAAAAAAAAAAAAAAAAATAAAAAAACTATAAAAAAATAATAAAAAAAAAAAAAAAAAAGAAAATAAAAAAAAAAAAAAAAAAAAAAAAAAAAAAAAAAAAAAAAAGCTAAAAAAAAAAGAAAAAAACAAAAAAAAAAAAAAAATAAAAAAAAAAAAAAAAAAAAAAAAAAAAAAAAAATAAAAAAAAAAAAAAAAAAAAAAAAAAAAAAAACTTAAAAAAAAAAAAGAAAAAAAAAAAAAAAAAAAAAAAAAAAAAAAAAACAAAAAAAAAAACAAAAAATTAAAAAAAAAAAAAAAAATACAAACAACAAAAAAAAGAAAAAAATAAAATAACAAAAAAATAAAAAAATGAACAAAAAAAAAAAATAAAAAAAAAAAAAAAAAAAAAAAAACAAGAAAAAAAAAAAAAAAAAAAAGATAAAAAAAAAAAAAAAAAAAAAAAAAAAAAAAAAAAAAAATAAAAAATAAAAAAGAAAAAAAAAACACTACCGATAGTGCAGGTTTGGATTGCTATTGCATTAAAGGCATATTAAAAGGTTATTAACAATTAAAATAGGTGGCTATTCTGATTTAATAAAAAATAAGTAAATAGAATCAAAAATTAAATATAATCTGGTATATTGTAGGCGTATTAGATTTGTTTCCAGGCAAAAGTTGGTGTCGACAAAATTTATGTCGGGATTACAGACAGAAATCATTAGTAGTAAAAATTGAAATTTTAATAATATAAAACGATTACTTAAAAAAATAGTCCCTTATTTGGTTTATAATTACTAAATTAAAAAATTACTAGAATTGAAATTTGTTGCAGGTGCATTATCTTTTATCTGCTTCATATATTTTTGATAATAAACTATGAACCATGTGAATATCGCTCCAGTGCATTATAAGCCACTTTTTCGACGAAATCCGCAAGGCAGATCCACACCCCTGTTTTTGGCAGTTACAAAATTCAGATTTTTCTATATAAATTATATCCGAGCTGATCCAATATGGGAACAAATATATTAGGAAAGAAAACATGACTTCTCAAGAAACGTGGTTCCACGGTTTATAGCAATAAGTTTTGCGTCGAGATCATACGCGTTAAAACCTCTATTATCTATAATATATATAATAGATGCACTGTATCTCCGAGCTGTTCGGTGGCTCGGTCTCGGTTCTCGTCAGTGCGCTTTAGCATGGCGAACCACTTTATCCGATTTAGGTACTATTTTTTTAACATAATATATTTTCTGGCCAGGTTATAGGCATATTTTTTTACGGCAGATAGCATGAGGAAGTACAGTGGACGATAATAGTGAAATGAAGGCGAAACAAGTTTGCCGCCAGCGCGTTCTCTTGCAATACAGAGCCCAAACCATTAATATGGAACAATATCTATGTAGCAGAAATATCTATAATCTATAATATAGTAAAATGCAATGCCTCTCTGTCTAATCTGGCTGTCCAT